>CM075496.1:15027500-15627500 GCA_037950675.1 Hypophthalmichthys molitrix | reverse complement strand
TATTCATGCATGAAAATAGCCAATTGTTCAGTCATCTATCAATTGTTTCTATATCTTTGGCAGGTGATGCTGAAATCAGTGAGCCAGTAAATTTAATTTACATATTTGGATTAGAATATGGAATGAGATCTGTTGGTTAGTAGAAAAAAAAAAACTGACATTGATGAATTTTCCACCATTATATTAGGTTCCACCATCATAATTGTATTGTCATATAATAGCAGTCATGCAGAGTTCAAGACAGAGCTGTTCCAGGACAATGACATATCCATAATAATCAAATTGACAGAGGGGCTCATCCTGGAAATGCATTTTTCGTCTCGTTTTTACCTGAACTTGCAAAAAGGCCACTGACAATGAACGATATTCATCTCTAGAGAAGCAATTGTTGTGGTAAGGATATGTAAAACTAAAAAAACCCCCAAAGCCTCAGGGATGTCTTGACCACATAGGCAATGTATTGTATTTTCAACAATAGCCTTGTTTGTGCCAGAATATGGTCCAGTTTTAATATGCTGTGGTTTGCTCTTCATCGTGTACCAAGAACCACTTACTGCCTTACGCATATTTCTTTACTTTACTTTAGAATAAATTATAGCACCATAAATTCAGTTGATTAAGATTTGTCTTTTACTTGATCTGAAGGAGGAGAGGGATCATATTAATTTGTTATAATAACTTGACCTAATTAAATATGTTAATGCACATAAGGCTGTCCTTAATTTGACATTGTAACTTTTAACTAACTTATTAAGCTCAGTCTAATTTCTATAGGCAGGTCATAAAGTCAGAACCAAAGATGTCCAACAATCCAGCAGCCAGGCTCTTACTGTATAATTTATTTACAAATGCAGATAGGACGAAATGCAGATGGGAAGAAAAAGAAAAACATCTGCAAACATTAAAAAAAAAAAAAAAAATATATATATATATATATATATATATATATATATATATATATATATATATATATATTTTTTTTTTTTTTTTTTTTTTTTTTTTTTTTTTTTTAATATATTTATATTGAAAAGGGGGGATGGGGTCAAGAGAATAACCATGATTGATTATATTAATCTGATCGATATATATGGTCATGTAACTAATTATGGAAATGGATTGGAAATTCAGTAAAATTATTATACTGAATTTTGAGATCATAAATGTTCAAAAAACAATGTAATATTGATCTAAAAGGACAAAGCCTTAACAGAGCCTTGTTGTCCTAAACTAAACTTTTAAAAGAAAAGAAAGAAAGAAAAAAGACCCTTGACCGGACTGAACCTCTTCTTCCTCTAAAGCTCTGGATGATGTGAAACAGAAAAGACATTTGTTGAATGTGGAAAAGTGTTGGAAATGAAAACCAGCGAGGACAAATCCTGTGGAGCTGTCCCTCTTCATTAGCACTGTTCACTTGTTTAAGAGTGTCAGCAGTGTTTGAGGCATTTCAAGAGTACTAACATGTGCTCTCCAAGGATCACTTTCATCTGACTGGCTTCTAAGTCTCTCTGATTTGACAAAGAGGCATCTGTTTGTGGAGGTGGAAAAGGCGCCAGCTAACCTACAGAAACAAGGTCTGGAAGCAGTAATTCTACAGAAGGCAGCTAAAACCTCTGAGGGGGATATCCGTGTTGACACAGCTAAATATTACAGCAGGGAAAAGCACACCAACTCTAAAGTGAAAACTACAGAACTTTCTGTAAATATTGTACATTTTTCTGATTTTAAAAGCTTGTATTACTCAGTAAGGACAGAGTGAGGCAAGCGTTTATGGGTCATGTGACATGAATAGAGAGGAGGTTAACAGAAATCCAATCAGTTCCCCTTCTCCTCTGCCTATTTGCATGCAGACTTGAGAGACTGCTACAACTGTGGCCCCTGCAGCCACTGGCTGATAAACGCCAAGAAAATGTGTGAAAGTGAGGCATAAGAATGAGAAGTAGCGCAGGGTCAGAAAACTGGGCGTGCATACTGAAAAGATCCTTCACAAGAAGCGACAAAAACTCCTCAGGATCACTTCCATGGCAGTACACCCCACCCTAGTCACCCACTCTATTCGCTGACTCTCTGAGGGGGGGCAAAACTTTGGTATGTGCCTAATAAATGTATGTTTGTTACAATACAACTCGTTTGGTTTGCTGGTAGACTATAAATGCCACAAACCAAATGATTTAAATTGACTCACCAACAGTGTGAATTGAATGCTGCAGTCAATTAGAATGAAAAAGCCATTGTTAGTCTAACTTTGTTTTGCCTATTACACAAATGTATCAGTGATGACAGACAGAGGTCATTTACTGCACCTGCAGGCTGTGCTGGTGATTATGCAGACGTGAATGTGTGGTGTAGCATTATGATGCTGTGCAGGTGTGCTCTGAATGTCAGCATACTTCAACATAATTCAGCCGACGGGAAGAGTGTCGACATTTCACAGAATCTGCAGCTGACTTGAAAGTGGCTTTGTGTGGGTGGGGGGTTTCGTAGCGCTTTTCAAATTTGAGAGATTATCTGCATCTGAAATCACATACTGTCAGAGTATGTACTGCATTTAAGAATGGCCATTGTTCTACAAGTATGTGTGCAGAATGTATAAAATCCAGACTATATCAGCAATGTTGGTATTGTCATGTGACTTACGACACCAGCCGCTGCTCCATGTTATTAATGGATATTCACAAGTTCACACTTACAAATATTTAAATAGAGTAAAGAGTATGCGTATTTGGCGCACTGTCTGAGGAGAGGGCTCCGAGCTCTGTATTTTGGCCCGTATATATATATATATAGGCCTCCTCTTGTGCTGATTGGATAGATCATTCGAATGTGTTCCCCCCAAATTTTGTTAATAAAACATCAGTATGATGCTCTGCGGATCATATGTTTTATGAATACTGTTTATTTTGACATATTACATTGCATGTATTGCTTTTCTATACTACATAGGGAAGTAGGCATATTCCGATGCTGGGATTTATTCTGGAATCAGTCTTGGATGAGGCTGTGTAACGGAGGCCCAGCTAGTAAGAGCTGTGCAAGTAAACCTCAGTCACCTGACCTCAAGAGGCGCACTAGCAACTGATGCTAGAGGCTTCGTGTTCAGTATCTTTGTTAGCACAACTGTCTCACTTGCCGGAAACACGGGTTCAAATCTCGCTCGGAGTGGTGCAAGTAGAACCAGATGGGTTACAGCTGCATTACACTACCATTCAATAGTTTAGGGTCAGACAGATTTTTTAATGTTTTTGAAAAAGTCTCTACCATGGCTGCATTAATTACAGATTAATTAAAGAAAAAACAGTAATATTGTGAAATATTATTACAATTCAAAATACCTGTTTTTTTTTTTTGTTTTTTTTGTTTTTTTATATATATATAAAAATGTAATTTATTCTTGTGATGGAAAAGTTGAATTTCCAGCATCATTTCTCCAGTCTTCAGTGTCACATGATCCTTCAAAAATCATTCTAATATGATGATTTGCTGCTCAAGAAACATTTCTTCTTATTATCAATGTTGAAAACAGTTGCTGCTTAATATTTTTCTGGAAACAGAACTTGACTAGAGCGTTCAAAAGAATATCAATTATTAAAATAAAACATAACAATAAAAATTATTAAATATATAACATTATAAATATCTGTACTGTAACTTTTGATCAATTTAATGCATCCATGTTGAATACAAGTATTAGTTTCTTTAAAAAAATAAATAAATAAAAATAAATAAATAATAATAATAATCTTACTGATTCCAAACTTTTGAACGGTAGTGTAGTAGGCATATTCAGACTGCGATTTCTACTGGATTTAGTCATTTTTGATGATGCTGCATTATTTGTTATTTAGTTGAGAGTGCCCAAATATTTACTTAACGTTCTATATTAATAGTGGAAAATACAATAAATACTAGTTGGAAACTAGTTTAAGTAGTAGATGATAGATGGAGAGATGAAAACACTGAGAAGGCTACAAAAAGCTGGTTAAAATAAAATAAAAACGTGTTAGTATCAATTCAATGTGATAAAAGAATTGCTCATTAAAAGAGACAAAAGGGTTAGTCTGCATTGCTGCTTGCACAGCATTTGATCCAAAGACTGGAAAAGAAAAGATGCCAAAAAGAAAACCAAGCTGGTCCAAAACTTGGTAATGATACCTGTGATGGCTTCAGCAAAGACAGGATCTAAGAGATCTCCCTTGTACAGCCCATACAGTGTGACCCTGTAGAAAGTACTAGGGGAGAGGTCAGTGACAGCCAGGCTAAACTCCTGGCTGGATAGTGTGTGGTTCTGGCCATCATATAAGCCATCTGGGTCAGACACTTCAATCAGAAAGCCCTCAACCTCTCCTCTCTCCAGTTCCCAGGACACACTGAAGCTATCCCAGGACACATCAGAGATGGTGATGTTTCCCACCTGAGGCTTCTCATCATCTGGATGACAAACAGATCAGAAGATAATTATTTTGGCAGGAAAAAGTACATTTCGGAGAAGAGCATCATGGGTAATTGTGAGGATGGTCATTTTTGTTGCTTGGAGTCAATTGTATTGACGTGAAAACAAAAAGCCCTGAAAGCTAAAAACAAGACATTAAAAAACTCCACAGTGCACCATGTTTCACATTATTCAAAACAAGGAAAAGCATTTTAACAATTAAAGAGTAAAAATTCATGTTATGAGCAAGTCGAGCAACAATAAACCACTTAATTTGTTACTCCTAACAAATTCATCTCCATCTGTTCCAAACAGAACAGGAACATCTGCCCATGCAGTGAAAAAAAACACACACAAGTAATAACTTTCAGAAAGTTGTAGTGACTAACAAACAAATTTGCAGTTATTTCTCTTACAGCCTATTAACATCAAAGCACCAGCTTGCTGAGACAGCTTTGGTATTAATGGCCCTGAGAAAAGCCATTAATTTTTGAAGGTCCTGCCTAGCCTGCCTGAGCAGAGGTACGCTGAACACTTCAAACATGGGAGGCAGCCATGCAGCGCGGCGCAGTGCAACCTATAATTGAACATCATTGTGCATTGTCAGCATTCACAGGCAAAATGGGGGCAGATAGCTAGGAGATGCACGGTGGGCTAACCATTATCCTGTCTATGCACATTCAAGAGGGCAGAAACGTGGCGTGCAAATAGGTTGAGAGACAATGGGGATGAAGTGAATGACCTTCCCAGGCATTAGGGCCGCTTGTTGCTTTTGAAATCTGGAAATGAAACAATACGAAGCTGTCAAACAGCAAAACAACTCATTGATCATTTCGCGCCATTCACGGGAAGTGAAATTTGGTCAAATTGTTTCATTTTGCACCCTTATTCAATAGAGTTCTTTCCAGTGAAAAGCGGCCCATGCAAGTCTGAGGAGTGGCCCTCACTGCATGCAGACAGGAATGGAAGGAGGTAGAATAAAAGAATGGCTTTATTGCTGTGAGATCCTTAGGCCACAAACACCTCAAGGGCGTTTGGATAAAGCCATTGTTGGACGCATGCACAACCCTTTTTGCTCTACATAGACACCACTGTATAAGCTTTAAGACATGCATGTTCTTTACACAATAAAGTTGCGATCACATTTACCGTTGTCACAAGTGAAATCCAATCATTTCAATAGGAATCCATACAATGAGATATTTTGCGTGAGGGCGAAAGTTTTTCCAATGCAGATTATGCAACAGGTTTATGTTGGTTATGCAGATTCGCCACACTGACCAACTGCCTGGTTTGAAAGTGACTTCTGTCTGAGCTGTGCTTCATACATCACTACACTATTTTTAATTTTGCTAATGTGACCGCATCTTAACACAAGATAGCGTAACTACTATGTGCATGCATGCATATGACTGTTTGCTCTCTCCTTTTTGGCCTGGTTATGTCCTCATATGTTTCCTTTGAGATCTCAGTCATCATATATTCACATCTCCATATTACAAGCTGAAACTCTTATAATAATGCCAGGGAAGCATTTAGTGAACAGAAGAAAGCCAGACCTAGAGCTCTCCCTGCCCCCCACCTTCCCCAATCCTTTGGGTCTGAGGGAAGTGTATGCCCATGTTTGTGTGCCGTGTCTAAGACTGATAATGGCTGCTGAAATAAATGCATTGGGATTATAGTGCTGGTGATTTCAGAGACAACATTTTAACAGGCGGCTCAGCATGTGTCCTATTTATCAGTCCGCCCCACAGTTCATTGTGGTCAAATCACGCAAATCCAAAAGGGGAGTGGGCTCACTCTGATGATTATCACATGAATGAGCTTTCTGTGCGTGTGTGTGTGTGTATTTGGGATCTTGAGAAACACTATATCTGTTGTCTTGCCTTGGCGACCAAAGCAAACAACTGATGCTATATTTTGAAGCTCCTTGGTTTTAGTTAATGATTACAATGTTATATAAGCAAGAACATTTTGGTAATAAAGTTCTGGAAGTTAAGTAAATGGCATCCTGACCACAGTGATTTTGGATTTCATTGGTTTTTCTATAAAAAAAATAAAATAAACCCACATGTCATAAATGAGGGGAGAGAATAGGGATATTAGGCTTCAATTTCCAGTGCATGGTGGGATACTGACAATATGAATATTTTGAGATTTTTATAGAAGTTTTCTCAAGATAAGGAGCCACAAAATATTCAATTCAAATTCACAGAACAACGACTGCAGTATCTTCAAACTCCAAAAGAAATATTGACACTTATAGAGGAAAATAGTGAAGATAATAAATTCCAGAGTTGTCTTCAGATCCTCAGTGGTCTGCTGAATAAATGTTTTGGATTATACGAATTAGATTTAAATCATAATTTTTAAAAGCTGATTTTATGATCCAAACCAATATTGCTTTTGTCATTCTAGAAGCAAGAGAAAAGGAGATGTGAAAATGCATTCTAAATATATCAATGAAAAGGTAATGATGCATTCTTACCTGTGGATGCTGACAGGGTGGCTGGAACACTCATCTTTCTTCCTCTTTTGGCAGTCAGGCTGATGGTGTACAGCATTCCAGGGTTCAGGTTACTCAGAATGTAGGTATTGACAGCACCAGGTACCTCCAATTCAGTTCTCTTGCCATCCGCGGACACAAACACTAGCTCATAGGTGTCGATTTTGGCGACCGGCCTCCTCCAAACAAGTGTCAGTGTGGTCTCCGTGGTCTCACTTACTTGAAGGTCTTTGGGAGCATCAAGATCTAAGAGGACAGGGACATTACATTAAAGGATTGGTTCATAAAAAATGACAATTCTGTCATCATTTATTCACTCTCGTTTTGTCCCAAACCTGCATGAGTTTCTTCCATTGAATACAATAGGAGAAGAAACTGGATTGAAGAAACTGGTTGCTTCATGCAGTTACAATGAATGGGAATTCAATTCAAATTCAAAACAATGAGACATGAACAAATGGAAAAGATAAATTTTCAATTAATCACGTTACATTATTGGTCAGTTTGTCACACAAAGGTTTTAGAAGGCACAGTGGTCACATGGAGCATTTTTATGATACATGAGCACTTTGATATGGTGCTTTTTTGTCATTTTGGTACTTGACAGCCCCAGTCCTTCTGTCACTTTTGACATGAGAGTGAGTAAATCGTTTGTTTTCTGAACTATTCCTTTCAGAATTATATATCCTACAACTTAGCTTTATAATGACAGTAGATCTCACATGAACTTTCAACTCAGCTTCAGTAAATGTACATAAAACACCTGTAAGTTAATGACCATTTTGTTGAGTCTTACCAGTCACAGCATTGGTCGTTGCAGGCAAACTCTCACGCTCGTCCTTAATGGACGTCACTCCCATTCCATACTCAGTCCCGGGCCTAAGGCCTAAGAAAAAAACCCAACAAAAATAACTTTTCTCAAATCATCAGACAAAATGAAACCATTAATCTCTCACATTGGTTGTTTTTGGAACCTCTATGGTAGGCAATTGTTTTCGTACTAGCGACAGCACGGTCTCAGTTTCATCTGTGCGCCATATCAATCTAATGCCTTTCAGTGGCCATATCAAAGAGCTTCTCCACAGGCCAGAAACAATATTTACCATCATACAAGAGATTCTCTGATCCCCACAGCCCCCATTCATAAGAGCCCTTAGCCCAAATCCCACACTTTACCCCTCTTAATGTCTGTATTGGCTCCTGCAGAGGTCACTGTGCAGGAGTCCTCCAGCATGAAATTACGCCTAATGCAGAGGAAGCTCATTATCAATAAAATCACAGGCGTGACGGCAATTACAGATAATAACTGTGTGAAAGAGACAACTAGTGAGATGTGTGTGTGTGTGTGTGAGAGAGAGAGGCTCTGCGTTATTAGTCGAACAGATCGTCCGCCTTATTTACAGGGAACAGGCCTCCCAAGGACAAAGGAGCAAACCAGACAAAGAATCTATTATCCATTTTGAATATATTTTTTTCTCCCAGCCATGATAATCCCTGCTTGCGGTAACACATGGTTGTAGAGAATAAGAATTAGCACAGGAGATTGCCTCAAAGCGCAAGTGTATAATAGAAGTGCTGCTGCGACGAAGAAAGCCTCCACTTTCCCTTTTTGACTGGGATTTTCACATTGAAGCACCAGTGTTACTTCATTTAAAGCATGAATAAGGCATTATCAACAAAAAGGGTAGCATCTCATTCCCCTTTAGTCATGTAAACATTTAACGCTACTAAAACAAAGGCACTCATTTGGAAATAAGTGGTAAATAGTACAAGTATGGAATAATAAGACCTACAGTAGCTTTATAATTGTTTTAAATCCTTTTTGAGGATGATTTGTGAAAATATGACTTCTAACACTTCAAAATCTGAGAACTAAATTTGGATACAAATGGTTTGGACATGCAGATGGGTCATTTTCAAGTAATAAAATAATATGGGTGTACTGAAAACTACTTCAGTGTCTGGTGCACACTGCAGCTGAGCCAATTTTTTTTCCCCTCTTTTTGTTTTCACACATAGTTTTTAATCTCTATGATCTGTTTGTAATTGATGTGGTTTGTAATCTCTGGAGAGGAATTATTGTGTAATTCAAACTGGCCTCTCACCAGTGATTTTAGCTTGAGTGGTGTAATTCGGGCTGCTGGGGAAGACCAGTTCTCTGTGCTCCCCTCCAGAAAGTGGGCCGTATTTAACACGGTAATTGAGGACGTTGGCTATGCTGTTTTCCCATTCCAGAGTTATACTCTCATCTGTCTGTTCAACTGCCTTGAGGTGCGTTGGGGCATCCAGGTCTGAAACACATCAACATGTGGATGAAAGAAAATGCTTCTTGTAAACGTACGGTTATCCTCCAGGGCATGACAAACACAATTGCTTCAATGCAGGTCTAAGTACACCACAATTTTCACTTTATGATGTTCTGAAAGGATTTCTAGATGTTGAAAGGAGTTTGTACCTGTGGTGAAGATCTGATAGACAGGAAAGCTGGTCATCTCTCCCCTGCGGGCCATGAGAGAGACCACATACTCAGTGTCAGGATTTAGTTTAGCCAGATGGTACTGGGTATCCATGGAGGAAAGCTCGACTGTGAACTTGTCCAAATCTGTGCTTGGGGCATAGGACATGGAGATCCCATCCACCTGAGCGACAGGCTGAAACCAGGTGATGAGGGCTGTAGAGTCCGTCACATCACGCACATCCACCTGGCTGGGAGCATCAATCACTGCGGATGAGAGGAGAGGTCTGTGACAGCTGGGAAAAAAGCTACAGAATAGGAAAATTTATACAAACAGATGATCTACAACAGCTGCTATACACTATTTGATATCTAGGAACTCTAAATATGGTGATCGCCCATATAAATATAATGCCAGCGATACATTTTTAATTAAAAAGACCCATTTATACTATGTAAGAAAAATATAAACTGTCATTATTCTTTTAATTTTAATTAATTAATTTTGTTTCATATTTCTACAGTGCCTAAACCAAAAGAAATGATTAAAATGGTAAATAATAGTAAATGAAATGCAAATAATATCCCCAGGGGGTCCCAGGACCCTGGATTGAAAAAAAAACAAAAAAAAAACACTATTTGCTATTATACAGATGCATTCATATCTATATCCCAAGGATAAGACCTGGGTATTTTACCTGTACACCTTTTCCAAGACTAAAAAGAGGATAGTAAAATAACTATTTATGTCTTTATTTTCATGGTAAAATCAGTTTGCCACATTAGGAAGTGTATTGAGAGCAGATACTTATGTGAGCATAAGATAATATAGAGGAACTGCATGCAGCTTAGAGCAGATTTGTGCATGTGAGATGCTCCAGTGCACCAGTTATCTCACGGGAGGACAGCCTCTCATGTTGCTGAGTGATGCCTCCCACACACTGAGAGTGAGGGAGAGAACTCACTTTGAGCAATTAGTCCTCCTTTAATGCAAATCCTATGTGGCACAAGTCGAAGAAATGGAGTAGATGGAGCATTAGAGGCATGCTGGGAGATTTTTTTAGACATTGGTAAAGACAGCAAAATCGGCTTGTTGTGAAAGGAAATTCTGGTTACTTGCACTGACAGCATAAGAGGCCAATGTTATAACTGCACATATTTTCCCAATAGGGCTATAATCTGTAGGGTGTTCTAAAATAAGCTATTGATAAAAGAGAAAGGATATTTGGGAAATGTCAAAATGGTAACAAGTAGTTTAACATATGAGGGTAAACCCTTATCCTACAATCATTTAAAAGCAAATCATCTAGTCAAAGAGGATGGAAAAGCATGTAATGTCCCTTTAACTGGAGCTCAGAAATGTGGCGCAATACAAAAATGTTAATATTGTTTAGAATGATACTTTAGTTTCATTTAGGAATATGGAATATGAGTTTCATAGTAGGAATATGACAGTTTATCACAAAAGCTATAAAACAAATGATCAAATAAAAATATATTATTCAATATCATTACTAAGACCTTAAAATGTATGACATGACACTGTTACTTAATTTGTTTAAGTCTGTTCTAAGTCTCACTTGTAAAATTTAAGGATGCAAAATACTTCAGACCCTGCAATGAATTAAGATTTTTTTTCATGTTTTTGAAAGAAGTCTCTTATACTCACCAATGCTGTATTTATTTGATTAAGAAATATAGTGAAAAAAGTAACATTTTGAAATATTATTACACTTCAAAATAACTCTTTTGATTTTAATGTATTTTACAATGAAATATATTTCTGTGACAGCAAGGCTGAATTTTCAGCAGCCTCTACTCCAGTCTTTACAAGATCCTTTAGAAATCATATGCTGATTTGGGTCTCAAAACATTTATAATTATCACAATTAAAAATGATTGAGCTGCTTAATATTTTTGTGGAAACTGTGACAAAAGATTCTTTGATGAATAGAAAGATGAACAGAACAGCATTTATTTGAAATATAAAGCTTAACTGTCACTTTTGATCAATTTAATGCATCCTTGCTGAATAAAAGACTGAATTACTTTAAAAGCAAATAAAAATCTTACTAATCCCAAACTTTAGAATAGTAGTGTATATATTTTAGTTGATCAGGTATAGTTAGGCAAATGGCAAGTGCCATCGTCTTGCAAAATAAGGTCTCAAGGAACTAACACATTGGCAGTTACTCTAGCTCTCAAAATAAAAGTTTTCAGTAACACCCTGGACTGTAAATAACTGCTAATTAACATAAAATGTTGACTGCTCTTTCTAATTTCAGGTAAGACATGCTGTCTTTTCAAAATGCAAAAAAAAAAAAAAAAAAGCCTGAAAAATAGCAGCTTGGTCATGGCCGCCTGTTAATTACTGTCGACAGCTGCTTACTTGTGACAACGTTCTTGCTGGCTGGGGGTCCGCGGGTGTTGTTCTTTATAACCTCAAGCTTAACTTCATACTCTTGTCCAGGTCCTAGACCAGACTGCTCAAAGGTGGTCTCAGGAGGGTTGAGAGAATTCAAAATCTCTCCATCCTCTTCTTTCTGCCATTCAAAAACAGTTTTTTTAGTGAAATGAATTGATGAATATATTAAATCTGAAAACAGAGGTTCTGTTGGTTAAGAAAAGAACACCACAAATCATCAAAAAAGCAACCTCAGGAAAACAAAGTCAAGCTCCTATGAGCTACAGGATAATGAGAGGGTGTCCTGAGAGTAAACACTTTGGTCTTTTAGCTGATTCTACTTGGATGAGTGTTTCACTTCACAGTGAGAGTTATTTTGGCATTGACATCTCTGAACTTGATGTGTGAATGAGACTGCCAAGCTGTGTTTTGAAAGAGGGATGTAGGGGAGGTTTGCATGTTCCAATGCTGTTTTTTAGAGTTTGCATAAGCCCTTAAGAAAGAAAATAAAGCATTACAGAGACAATAACAGTTCTGTGGCACATGGTCACTCATGCTGTTGCCAGGAGCTTCTTAGAGGGTTTTGTCTTGCAAAGCCGCAGACTTCTCGACAGTAGCTTTTTGCTTAGTGGCACCACTTAGCTATTTTCCACTGGACGCCTTTGGAGCTTCTTATTTTAAACTATGACTTGCAAACAGAACAGTCCTTTTATATTACAACTTTTAGGAGGGCAATGATACACATTTGGATCATAGCCCTATGGGTGATGCCAGGACACTTACTGTGTTTCTGAAGATAAGGTTCCAGCTATCAAACGGGATGTTCAAGGGGTCCCACTGAACCTCTACTGAAGTCTCTTTTACCGATTTGAATTTCAGACCCTCGGGTTCAGGGAGATCTGTTTGTAAGATAGAGTAGCTTAGCAGAATATACTCAGGACAAAATAACAAGCAATTTTCCCAAGCATTAGATGATGTGTGACTTACGTGTGGCTATTCTGGCACTGACAGGGACACTCATCTTGCTGTTCAGGACAGCAAAGACACTGATTAGGTACTCTATGCCAGGCTCAAGCTCCCTAATAGTGGCTGTCTTCTTTTCACCAGAGACTCTCATTTCCATCTCTAAACCGCCAGGAGCCGTAGGCGCATAGGTGATAAGATACTCCGTCACAAGCATCTCATTGACCCAGGCGAGGTCCACTGTTTCTGGGTCGACTTCAGTCACAGTAAGGTTTCTGGGTGGGGAGACTGTGGATTGAAACACATCAAATTATTTAATTATATAACCTCTGACTCAAAAGAATTGGAAAACGACAACTTGATATTGTGCCACAGTTTGTGGTAAAGAGAAATGTTAAGATAAATACTTTATCCAATGACAGTTTAATGTGCAGAGACGACTAAGCCATTCATAGGTTGATTTCCTTAAATGTGTAAACATTGCCTAATGCCTAGCCCACTAGCTCAAACAATTATATGTCACTTACATTGTAATCTTAATACACACACACCTTAAGTCATTCATATTTACTCCTGCTTCATCTTTGAGAAAGTATAATAGCCAATACATGTATAAGCTATACATGTGCAGTGTTACATGTTCTGTATGAATTATAGTGACTTACTTTCAGAGCAGTCGTCGCCAGTGAAGCCTAAATCACATATGCACATTCCATTCAGGCACTGGCCTTGGTCATTGCAGTTTTCTGGGCAGGTCAGAACAGAGCAGTCCACACCAGTGTAGCCCTCAAAGCAGACACACTTCCCGTCTTCACAGTAGCCACGGTCCAGACAGTTGTTAGGACACAACTTTGTACCACAGTCCTCCCCAGTGAACCCGCTGTTACACACGCACTGGCCATTTACACAGTGTCCTCGGTTATGGCAGTCATTGGGGCAAGTCAACTCGCTGCAGTCATGGCCTGTAAAGCCAGTGTGGCAAACACACTTGCCGTCCACACACCGTCCATGGTCATGGCAGTCATTGGGGCAGGTCTTGATGCTGCAGTCTTCTCCAGCAAAACCATCATGGCAAATACACTTGCCGTCCACACACAGTCCACGGTCATGGCAGTCATTGGGGCAGGTCTTGATGCTGCAGTCTTCTCCAGCAAAACCATCATGGCAAATACACTTGCCGTCCACACACCGTCCATGGTCATGGCAGTCATTGGGGCAGGTCTTGATGCTGCAGTCTTCTCCAGCAAAACCATCATGGCAAATACACTTGCCGTCCACACACTGTCCACGTCCATGGCAGTGATTGGGACAGGTTTTGATACTGCAGTCTTCTCCAGCAAAACCATCATGGCAAATACACTCGCCGTCCACACACTGTCCACGTCCATGGCAGTGATTGGGACAGGTTTTGATACTGCAGTCTTCTCCAGCAAAACCATCATGGCAAATACACTCGCCGTCCACACACTGTCCACGTCCATGGCAGTGATTGGGACAGGTTTTGATACTGCAGTCTTCTCCAGCAAAACCATCATGGCAAATACACTCGCCGTCCACACACTGTCCACGTCCATGGCAGTGATTGGGACAGGTTTTAATGCTGCAGTCTTCTCCAGCAAAGCCATTGTGGCAAACACATTTGCCGTCCACACATTGTCCACGTCCATGGCAGTGATGGGGGCAGGTCTTGATACCGCAATGTTCTCCGGCAAAGCCATCATGGCAAATGCACTTGCCATCTACACACTCTCCGCGTCCATGGCAGTCATTGAGACAGGTCTTGATGCTGCAGTCTTCTCCAGCAAAGCCTATTTTGCAAATGCACTTCCCGTTGACGCATCGACCACGATCGTGACAGTTATTGGGGCAGGAAAGCTCTGAGCAGTCGTCACCTTCATACCCAGCATCACAAATACACTCACCATTGATGCACTGTCCTCGGTCATTGCAGTTGTCCGGGCAGGAGAGAATGCTGCAGTCCTCGCCCTCAAACCCGGGGTCACATATGCACTTCCCATTGAAGCAATGACCTTTCTGATTGCAGTCATTGAGACAGGTGAGCTTAGAGCAGTCGTCTCCGCTGTAACCAATATTGCAGACACACTGTCCATTGACACACCTGCCACGGTGGTTGCAGTTTTTGGGGCAGGTAAGCTCCCCACAGTCCTCCCCAGTAAAACCCTCCTCACAATAGCATGTTCCATTGTCACAGCGTCCACGGTCGAAGCAGTCGTTAGGACAGATGAGCTCGGAGCAGTCAAACCCCGTCCAAGGCTCGTCACATACACATTCGTCATCCACACAGCGCCCCCTGCCAAGGCAGTTGTTCAGGCAGTTGGTTAAACTGCAGTCTTCACCGATGAAGCCCTCCTCGCAGAGGCAAGCCCCGTCGATGCACTCTCCATTCTCACCACAATCTACAGGACATAGCTCTATACTGCAGTCCTCCCCGCCATAGCCCTCGAAGCAGACACACTTGCCATCCTCACAACGGCCTTGATCCTGGCAGAAGTTCGGGCACTCTGGCTCAGAGCAGTTGACTCCCTTCCAACCGGGCTCACACAAACAGCTGCAGGTCTCAGTGCTGTAGTTGCCACGGCCACTGCAGTAGGGTTTGGTTGTGACTTCACCTAAGAAAGAGAGTTTTAGTCATTTTTGGCTTCTGCTGAAAAACACGTTCATGCATTTTTAGGTAGGGATGAGAATTGTACAGAACACTGGTTGAGCTGCATGTTTTCTACTCACTAAAAAGAATTGGTTTGTTATGGTTTAAACACATTTTGTATATGAAACCAGTTCTGAAAAATCCATTTATACAGATTTGCTTTGAGGTCATGATAAAAGACTAAGCAATGACCCGAGTTGCTTGTGAGGATGAAATTAATCAAAATATCTATATCCATGCAGTCATAGAAGGAATTTTTGGGGAGGCTGATATGTAAATTAATATTGTTCAATCCAATAATAGATTGCAGCAGGTTTGAATTTTATGTTTAGTAATTATTACGCTCTTGTATACAAACTATAAATGATATACCCTTAATATTAGGGATGCACCGATACCATTTTTTAAGGACCGAGTACCGATACTTTTTTCTAGTACTCGCCGATACCGATGCCTATACATTTATTAATTTCTCTCATTTCTCTCTCTCTCTCTTTTTTTGTTGTTGCAGTTTTCCAAGCACAACACAGTGAGACTAATGAATGTAGAACAGCTTCTTTATTATTTCTCTAATGAAAAAAGTAATATTTTTTCTGTGCTTGTCACAAACTTAAAGAACAAAAATTTCACAGTGTCCAATAACCTTCAAAGGGCATAATTACCAATATATTTAATTGTTGTTATTTACAAACAAATTACAAACAATACAACAAATACTATAGAGATACAAATTAAATAAACTTGTTTTTCAGATACAGTAAGTTTATTTACCATGTATACATTTATTTAACCTATTTTGTTGTTTTATTAACATTAATGACAAATATAGGCTACGGTCCCTTTAAGACCGAATCTATGGATACTGACACATATCCTGTTTTCACCCAAATGTTTACGTCCATTCAAGCCATAACCTACTGTATTTACGTGAGATACTCCACACGATGGACATTTTGACAACTATGTGTGCAAGGAGAACTGATCGCGCGCAAGAAAGAGAGAGAGCGCGTGCTTCTGGTCTATGTCACTCAGCGCGATTCCGCCTATCCCGCCTTCACACCTCTGAGGCTGACATTGTTTCTGCTGCTGCTGCCGGTGTCTCTGTGCACGGAAAATTCGGTCAGTTACGTCACGCGAGGTATCGGTCTTTGGTATCGGGGGTATTTTTACGAGTACGAGTACGAGTACACGATCCCTACTTACTATCTTTACTAAGTCTTGATAATTAATCAATATGGCCCTGTCATTCAGTCATGTTTTGGGATCCTTAATTAATTTTTTATTTCATCTACATTTTTGATAAATTTGAACGTTTCTCTTCACCACAAGCAGACTAATGTGATACAGAAAGCCCTGAATTGTTACCTCTGACAGTTATAGGTTATGTATGTGAAAGAAGTGCCTTTTTCAGCCACTTTTTGGGTGGAAGCAAACCGAGTTGAGTCATTTGAATATTAATTTAACTGGTCAGTTAAGTAAGTGGAACCTTTGCTGTCAGCCTCTTCTAACGTTCATGTAATGATTAAAACTCATTTGGGCTATATGTATGAAAGAAAAAGAAAAATCTATATTTTTACATTATATGCATATGCAAAGGTCAAAGGTCACCCAAATGTTTGGTTTCCTACATTCTTTAAAATGTCTTCTTTTGTGTTCTGCAGAAGATAGAAACATATACAGGTTTGGAGCAACATGAGGGTAAGTAAGTGATGACTTATTTGGAGTGAACTATCACTTTAAATTATTCAGCTTTATGTTTCTTTCGAATACATTTGTAATGAGACTCAGCCTCCTAATGGACTGCCAAAGTATCTGTTATATTTGGCCTCACCTGCAACCTGAGCACCACAGCAGCTTGTTCCACTGGTGCACTGCTCCCTTAGACTGGATACCTCTGCTTCCAGCATTTCCAGCCTGTTCAGGAGGTCCTTCATGTCAGGCATGTGGTTATCACAACCGCAAGCTTGCTTGGGAATGTTAATCCTATGTGTAAAAACAATCTGATTCTCCCCGTCCATGGTGTGTTCTATGTGCTGGTCAGATTGTTCCGATTTTGGCTTCATTTCTGTTGTTCCTGGTGAATCCAAGTCCACCGAGCACAGGGATCCAGAGGGAACGTTGATGTTGTACACATGGTTGAAAACCACAGGCTGGTCAGGACTTGGGAGGGTCAAGTTCTCAGTGGTTGGTGACAATGATTCTCTTCTGTGTCTTATTACTCTTTTAACCAGGCCAGCACTAGAGAGATGAACTAAAACAGCTACTGCCACAGAGGCCAGTAGCAGACCTCGCATCCCCATGATTTGATCTCACAGGACTCTTCTTACTTGTGTGAATGTTCAAATTGTTTCAAGATACTGGATATGGGTTTTAACCTGAAAAAAAATAAATAAATTAGAAGAGTCACTCAGATTACATGTGCACATTTCATTCCACTGCATTTCCAGTGTGAACAGATAGAGATCTGATTGCACTTACCCATACAAAATGGAAAATTAAACAAATTACATCAATGATGAAAAGTTCTGTTATTTAAGGAATTTTAAAAACATGGATACATGGATGGATAATTCAAAATGCTTCAAAAGCAATATTTCTAAAGCACAATTTAAAAATACAGACAATAAATGTTTAAATAATATTAATACATTTCAAAATAAATGTAAATCAATATTTATAATAAAATATAAATAAGAAGAAAATAAGCAATTTATATTAATTAAAGATTGTATAGCGCTTTTCACAATACACATCGTTCCAAAGCTGCTTTACAGAAAATGCATGCTTCTAAATTACAATGTACAGTAATCTGTAAACAGCGGTCATTGTGTCAAAGTAATGTCCACGTGTCAAAATGTACAGTTCTTCGATAATACAAATCATGCAGTTAGATAACATCATGTAGTCATTTAGGCAGAAACAATGAGCTCATTAAAGCAATTATTACAAGTTGTGATCATAATGGATACAATATATAGAAAATGTCTAACAGCAATTGATGCTAATAGACAATAGAAATAAAGAAAAGGGAAATGTTTTAACTTTTGACTTGTGCGCCCTTTCCAGCTGGAATGAATCATATTTAAATAAAGCAAACCATATCACACCAGGCAGTGTTCGTATTCAGACTAAAATTCTCCCCAAAAAAAACTCCAAAACAATTTGGCAGTCAGCAACACTGCAGGGAAGATAGACACTAAGCACAACTCAGGTTTTGGTTGCCTTGGCTTCCACAAAGATCAACTCTGGCCAATAAAATCAAGGCAAACTTCAGCTCAGGAGCGAAGGCTCCAGCAGCGTTTCCTACGACAGGCTGCCATGACACACAGCAGGCAACACCTGAATCTGAGGAGTGCACTCTCCTCTCTGACGCTCTGCCCACAGCCCATGCTGACAGATTAATACTAGCGCGGAGGAGACCATCTGCAGCGCTTCCGCTAGCGTGGGTGTTCGGAGTTCACACTTCTCATAAAAGTTAGCAATCTTTGACCATTCTCCAGACAGAAGCAGAGTTTTGTATTGAAACACAATACTTTTCTCATTAAAAGAAGTTAAAAGTATAGTTTTTAGAGGGCCCAGGAGGCTTGTCACTTACTAAGTGCATTGGTCTGTTAAAAATTTAATTAAAATAAAATGGAAACAGCTCTAAAACCTTTTCAAGCATGTTACTGTGCTGTATGGAGATTGAGGATGTCTGTGTTTAAAGAGGCTTGATGTGCATGTCATGGTCACATACTTGCCAATTACAGGATTTCAGATTCAGTTTTCCATACAGTTGTTTTTCTGAATGTTATGAAAACCAAATGGGATCCATTTAAGATGGAAATAACCACCTTCCAAAAGTGCTGACTTTTTCAATACCATAAAACACCCAATATTTATGTCAAATTTGGAACATTTATGTGTGCATTTTATCTAGCCATTTTTAACATTCAATTACATTTATCCCTTTAACTAAATAATCATTTTCAATTGATTTTTTATATACTTTATATTTTTTTGTCTTCACACAGAAAGTCTTGCAGGTTTAGAACAACTTGAGGGGGTGTAAAGGATGACAGAAATTATTTTTTTTGGGTGAAATATCTCTTTAAGGCAAACCCATGCACAGTCCTTAAGTACAAAAAAGGAGCAATACAAAGTAGCTGCACAGATCATAATTTTGTCATGGCTGCAGGAGGCTGACCCAAAGCCACAGCTTGCAAGGTCAATAGCAGGTAATATCTTGCCAGGATCTGTTTAGTGAGTGGAGAGCTTGCTTTGACATGTGATTAGTGGGACTGACAGATGAGCTCCAGCGAGAGGGATCCCACGGCTGCTGCCGCACATCCGTGATTAGACAGACAGGGATGAACGCTTCTGTGATGGAGAGCTTAAGGGGGGCTCGATGATGGGAGATTCCCGATCTGGACCCTCGGGGGTGACGGGACCTACCCCGCTTCTTGTTCCTCGCATCTAAACCCTGGGATTAAATCAGCAAAATAGGCAGAAAATTGCTTTGAGTCGCTTTGCGGTTTTAGTTCTGGATGGGTAGCTGGCTTTTTCACTTTGAAGCCTGGCTTGTTGCCACAAGAATCGAAGAAAGAAAATGACTCTGAAGGACCAAGCTGGTTTTTGTGTAAGAATTTGCCCTTAACCCATGGCGAAGGGTGGACTGTAAATGAACTATTTATTTATTTATTTTATTTTTTTAAATATGTAATTTAATGATGACAGCTTGGCTTCATGGCAGCAATGATGGATATGCTTGACTAAGAAAACAATTAGCAGTTATTATCATTAGATTGGAAATTATTTATTTATTTTTTGCATTTTGAACAACAAGAAATAGACAAAGCCAGTCTCTTTTATTAGAGCTCCATCAATACAGTGCTGAGCTCAGAGCAGTATGCTAATGCTGCTGCTTATTGGCACTTTCAGATAAACCAGACACAATGTGACTGCTGCTTTCTCATGCCAGGTCTAGTTTTTATACATTGTTACTTTCTCAGACTCTGGCTGGGCCAGTTGGCTTCCGTGTGTCTAATGTGAGAGGAATTTCAATGGGGAGTGAACCTGCTGGCACACATATTTAGTGCCAGTGATCTAAATTGGTCCTGCGTTGTACTAACTGCTGAATGCTGACTAGAGCATTTGAAAGGAAGAATACCTCACACAGAGACCAAATGAATACTTTTGTAAGTCATAAATTATATACTGACAGTTAAAACGATTCTTCAACCGCACCAATGTGCCACAAACAAATGAGCTTACTTGCTATTTGTTAAATTAGAAGTTTGTAGCTGTTTACATAATTGAGCAATTAGCATGTAAGTGGTTTGGGAATGAGGCATATTTGGCTGCAATTACTACAAAGACATAAAACATAAAAGGAATATGCCAAAAACTGATTACAAAGTACTAAACATATTATTATTCTAAACCGGATGAGAATTAGAAACACATTATACAGTATTTAGATGACATAAAATAAAATAAAATAAAATAAAATAAATAAAATCAGGTCCAATCAAGGCTTTTCTTCCTGTTTTCCAAGGGCCGATGGTGTGGTGATCTCTCATTAATGGAAAATTATCTGTTAAATAGCATCTAACTGACTTCAGCATACAGCAGGTTATTGAACTGTAAAAAATGCTGTGGTTGCTTTAAAAGTTCTTTGTTCAGTTTCATATTCAATGATTAGAGATGACATTTATCCACAGTCTGTTGAACAGAAGGGAGCCACAACTCTTCCTCAGTTATTCCTATGAAATCATCAAGCAGACTTAGTTTTGTAGGTCACCCATG
The DNA here is from genome assembly GCA_037950675.1 of Hypophthalmichthys molitrix. NCBI lineage: Eukaryota > Metazoa > Chordata > Actinopteri > Cypriniformes > Xenocyprididae > Hypophthalmichthys > Hypophthalmichthys molitrix. Next base: position 15,606,294 of record CM075496.1, on the reverse strand, counting down.
ACAGAAAGCACTTGCCTTCACTGGGACGCCTTAATATGGGTCGCCTGCCGTGGTGAATGAATTGGTATTGTCTCGACTCTATTCACCTTAATAGATGCCATAAAAATGCCCTGACAGTTTATTTAATACTGGGAAGGAGTCAACGATGAAGAAACATCTCTCCCAGCGGTATGCTGTATACACACTGCAGCATTTCTCCATTGGTGCTTGTCAAAGTTCATTAAAAATCAATATGATGAAGTTGAGAAAATACTTAATCCAGTTAGTGAAGCAGTAAACTTTGTGTAAAGGTGCTCAAAGGTGTCTGGTCTGGGTTGAAGACCAAAGAAACGCTGATAAATCATAATTAAAAAACATTATAAATATGAGTACACTGTGAAACTCTCATTAAGAAGTAGATGCTTATTGATTGCATGGTTTCCAAGGTCATAATCAGACAGAGGGCTGCTGAAACCAGCACCATGAAGCAGCTCATAATCATCCAACACGGAGATGGATTTCCAGACTAGCTCATAACGCCGCTCAATGGTGTGTGCTTGGATCGATGGCAAAGTATACAGCCACTGTTATTGTTTCATAAATGGATTTGGAAGTCATCACCTTCCTGAGCAATGCTCATTTAGGAGGAATGGCTCAGTTGACCAATACACTTACCATTTTATTCTGTTCTTTCTTTCTATAGTTCTGCAGTTCTTCTTCTCTATTATACTGATATTTTTCCTTTCTCTGACACCCTTTTTGTACTGTGAACTGAATGCAGAATGTGCACTGTGACTGTCCACTGGCCTCAAACTAGCTGATGAGTGTCTATGCCTCACTACTCTATTTTGCTTGGCATGTCTGTGCTTCAAAAGGAAGTCAGTCACGGCTAGCGCTGGGTTCATCGAGCAGATTCAAACAAATGAATATGTCTGGCAATCATAAACACGCAGACGTGCTGTCTCACTGCTGTATGTGCAATGTGAGCTTAAAGGTCTCTCAAATGCCACATAATGTGATCTCTCACCCAACGCATTCTCTTGGCATTTCTCCCATCTGTGGATTGACAGTGAGGTGTGAAACTAGAACCTAAGAACACACGGCACTGTATATTATATTTCCAACTGCATCATTCTCATAATAATGAGATTAAGTAATTATTAATCTTGCATCTGATTTCATTGCCAAAGCTTAAAGGTATTTATTCTTTAATTCAATTTTAAAATCAACCCTAAACGGCATAATTTTCTGTTTTTATTACCAATCATTACATTCCTGTGAGCTATTTTCTCTATAGAGGCATAAGATTACAAGCAGACTGATAAGTGAAAGGCAATGCAGGTTGTTTTCACGATGAAAAAGCTGGGTTTCATGACAGTCAAGGCCCATTTACAGAGCTCTAATGATGCTGGGAGATCTGATTGCACCGATAGGAGGTGTGTGTGTGTGTGTGTAAGAGAGCGATAAGCCGGTCTGGTGTATGGGCAGAGATAGAGGTGTTTGCACTGCGCTGATGGACCTGCGGTTCGCTGACATTGCTGCACTTTCACCAAAGAAGCACTCAAACTGAACATGATAGAGCTATGGTGACATTGCCAAAGGTGAACTCTATCATGCTGATTAAGGAGAAATGGAAAGTTTAGGAGACACTGAAGAAGGCTACAGGGAATGAAATTGAATAATTCCTGACTTCAGCTTCCATGTGTGCTTTCTCTTAAAGTCCAGATGGAAGGAATGAAGAAGGAACATTTGTTACTTGCCGTCTCATTTTACATTTCCAGCACTGGTGACCCCGTGTTTATTAGCTTAACCTCTGTTACAGCCAGAAAATGCAGCCTCATATGTTCAGACCTTAAAAGCTCAAACTACTGAGCTTCCCATTTGTTGAAGTTCAAACACTTTTCCCGTACAGTGCAGACAGTCCCTTTCACATCTTGGTCTTAGCAAGAATAAATTTGTTTTACTTTTTTTTTTCTTAAGGATATTGAGGTCTGGCAGGAACTGCAAAGAATAGAAGTCCGTATTTTAATCCAAAAGTCAATTTGCTACAGAGTAAAAAGACTTACTTGAACACAGCGGCCATTTTTTTTATAAGCACAAAGCATCTTTCCCTTCCCAAATCGCAAGCCATTGATCATTCTTTCCTATTCTAGAAAGAATAAAAGCTACCATGTTTCTTGTTTGTGTATAACAGGAAATTGCTTTTTCTCCACCAACAAGAAATTGTGTATTTCCTCTTGCTGACTGAGGAAAGATAAGCCATGATCAAGTGTGTATAGTTGATTTACTAAGGCTGTTCTCTAAAAAAGGCCCTGCCAGATCCAATTACTTACTCTACATACCTATAGTAATTAGCTTCATCTCAATATGATCTTTTGGGATTGAGCAACAAGCTCTTTCAACTTACTGACCCTATTGAATTTTTTTTTTCGCCTTCCCACACTGAAATACAAGACAATTGACTGGGAAATTAAAAGATATATTTTCCCTGTTCAAATTGGAGGCAGTAGTGTCATAATCTGAGCTTTGTAGATTTCCCTTTTACAACGTCCCAATTTAAAACTTCTGCTAACCTAACCTGACCTAAAACTCTCTTCTTATCCCAGACATATAGTGACAAATGCATTCTAGCATGCTGGGTCACTGACAGCTAACCAGAGTTCCTCACTTCTGAGAAAGACACGTGTGCTCATCTCTTAGCTGCCACCGGTAGGGACATTGTCTGTGCACTGAGCCCATGGCTTTCCTAGCCATGTTACATTAGCATCAGACAGCCATTAAAACCATCTGGGGCTGCAACACTTTAACACACTGAAGTCTACCGAGGAAATCTTTGTTCACTGATGCCAACAAATTATTCTGAATGCCTCTGTGGCCAATTTAAAGTGTGGAGGAAAATAGCCCCTTTTTTAAAGAGCATATTTCAAAGACAGACAGGCAGACCGATGATGATAGATAGATAGATAGATAGACCGGTAGATAGATTAGATAGACCGATAGATAGATAGATAGACCGATAGATAGATAGATAGAAGCCACAGGAAAACATAGGGGGTACAATATCTGTTTCAAGTGCATTGCCAGGCCAGGAACAGAGCTGACAGCTGTTCAAACAAAGGCTAGTTTCCCACTCAGCTTTGTTCTGAGTGGCACTGTCAGTGAATACACTGCACATAGCATCATAAAACATTTAAACAACCCATCTAGGCAAGAACCATGTGTTGTTGGCACTTCTGATGTCCTCAAGATAATGATGGCAAAATATCTGAGGAGATATTAACAACCCAGGAGGCATTTACATTATCACACAACAAAAAAGATCAATATATCATAGCTATTACGAAATAGAAATGTTTAATGTGTTTACTCATATTCTGAAAATAGTCACTTAAAAAGGAACTTAAGAAAATAAAACTTAGTCAACAATATTTTATGCAATCATTAGCTTTGCCTTTCATAGCTAACAACTAAGTTTCCTTCATTCGAAGCAGAACCTCCCTCCTATTTAGCACCCTTGGATCCAGGGGGTCTCTGTCATTGACCCCTCCCCCCCATATATACGCACTCATAAGGCGTCTCTCAGCCCCTGCATTCCCAGCCTAGACCCCTCCCTCTTCCACCACACACACGCAAATCTTCTCATCACCTCAGCTTCTCCATTCTCCTAAACGGATACAACCCATCAGTAAGGACAGCGTACTGATCCGAGAAACATTCACCCCCCCTCACCGTAGATGAGGCGAGAGAAAAGAGCTGGCAGCTGACAGCGGAGCTACATGAGGAGCACCAGACTAAAGAGAGAAGTGCTAACACAAACCAGCTGCTGCTCTCCCTGGCTGGAGAGAGGACAGAGATCCTGGGAGGGATGACACCGTCTGCCAGGTAACGGACACCGGCTGACCTACAGCTACAGACCTACAAGCCCACCACGTGTAGAGTTACGCCAAACTATCAGAGTGCACGCTACTGTATTCCCCCCTCAAGCGGAGCTGGAATAATTGCTGAGCTTAAAACACATGTGAACCACTTCCCCTATAAACCATAATGAGCAGCCTAAAGCAAGTCAATGCATCACTAGCAGCCTTAAAAGTCCTTGGCTAACATTTACACTGTCAGAAAAAAAATTTACCTTAAGGGATACAACAGCTTGTCACCGCAATTCCCTTAAAGGGACAACTTTGTACCTTATTTACCCCTAAATTGTGCATATTAGTACCTTAGAGTAGTAATATGTACCCTTAAGGTACTACTTATAAACCTTTTAAAGAGAAATAAGGTACAAAGACTTAAGCTACTCCCCCAGTGACAAGCTGTTGTACACCTAAAGGTACAATTTATGTACATTTTTGTTGTACACAAGTGTACAGTCTGACTTATAAACAGTCTGCTTTTTCATTCTGCAGATTTAGCATTAAACACATCCAACACAGAAACCCTTATAAGAGTACAGAGTCATTTAACTCGCAAATCTGTCACACTAACAGGTAGATGGACTTGGAGCATCACAGCTTACCTTAGTGAGACCAGTCCTCCTCTACAGGCTTAGAGACGTGCCTCTGTCTAGGAACTGCAATGTGACGCCAAATGAAAGGTCGAAAACATCAGGAACTCTTGTAGTGCTTTTTAATTTTCTTTATACAGATGACAGTCCTGTCATTCCCTCCTGTCTCTCTGCTCTCAGTGAGAGTGCGCCATCCAGCCTGTGTATGTCTGCTGATGCTGAGAGAGGGAATGAGTGAAAGAGAGAGAGAGGGAGGGAGGGTGAAGTCCCTTTCTTTTAAACAGTAGACACTTTGCGGTCAGACCCCACTCCCACCTACCACTCTTATAAGCACCCCCCTCCCCTTTCTCCCTCTGACTGGAAGCTGAGGAGCTGAAACGGGATGCCTCAAGGCTGAGTCGCAAACTCACACACACACATTGGGAAAAGAGGAGGAGAAAGAGACAGAGAGAGAAAGAGAGAGACCATTTACTATAAACTGAAGCAGCCAATGATTGGATGAAAGGGATATATCCCAAGCTGCATTAACATACATTTCAGATTAGAATTAACAGTGAGGATAAAGGAGGAAGGACCTTCTGTGTTTGACGACGAGCATGACATGGTGGATGATGGGATTATGTACGGTGATCAGCATAATCAACCTTTAATCCCCAAAATCCAACCTCACTATGGGAAAAAAATTCAAAAAGAGTTGTTTTAGTCAAGGCTGGTTCTCTCTTTTTTTAAACTTTAATTGTCTCTTCTAAGTGAAACCATCTCTATGCCGCAACCTCCGGCTTTTCGTGCTCCCCTACGTTTCTGTAAATATTCTTTCCTTTCAGGTTGTGTCAGGTTATTTACCTTTCCATCTGCACTACCCACAAACACCTCCCCCCATGTGCACTGCAGGTAGAAGAACATGCAGCCAAGCCAGCTGCAATTACCGAACTATACAGCATCCAGTGTTTTGTGCAAACAGGAGCTTTTCTTCAAACAAACATGGAACAAAGAGCCAGCAGATGGGATTTTTCAATCCAGATGTGTTTCATTTCAAATGAGGAGTGAGGCTCTTCAAAACACATTTCATTAGTGACGAGATTATGTCTCTCATCGTGTCAAAAACTGACCTTTAGTTCTCTTAGGGGGCAACACGGAGGCACCCGTGGAGACGGGGAGCTTGAACCCCCAGAGAGAAATCAAGAACGCTTTTTTTTTTTTGCTGAAAGAAAATCAACCCCCATCAGCCTGTGCTCAATAAGTCATGAATCTGTGATGATATGCCCGGTCGACATGGGATTTTAATCTAGGTCTCATTTCAGAGTGAGAATCACTACATTTCAAATCAGGACCAGCCACTGATCAAATTCAAATGCATGTTTTTTTTTTTTTCTTCTGTCAGAAGGCAAAAATTATATCAATTTCAGGTTTGCCGTGAATGGAAAAGTACAATGTGAAGAACAGAGATGAACATAGGCATAGGATATTTCCCAAGGTGAACTCCACAGAGAGATGCTCTTGGTAATGGTGTACAGGGTTTGTTTTTCTGCAAATGTATATATGTGGTGGGTAGTGAAGGGAAATGCAGCAGAATGAGATGTGAACTCCCAAACCTTTATAAGAGACTTTATCGAAGTGCATTAATATAACGCCCACCATAATGTCATATATCCAGCCGGTATGTCTATCTATTTATGTGCACCAATATGTGTGGAACATAATAAAACTGAAGTACAAGAAAATCAGTGAGTGATTCTGTATGTGTGTGTGTGTGTACATATCTCTTTCTCAGGGTCTCTATCTTCCTGAGAACACATATCACCCTTCTCCATCTGTTCGTACTCTCACCTTTCTCTCACACTTTTTCCTTCACCGAATCACAGTGCTTCACAGGGAATAGCAGTGGGAGCGGGAGCATTCTGGGTTCGTCAGGCGTCCCCGTGCTGTTGACATCCATGCATCCACCAGCTGATTTCCCAGATGACAGCAGTGTGCGCATCGTTCCCCATCAGCCAATTTCTTCTAGCCATAACCAGACACAAGCTACAGGAAGCCAGCTTTATTTGTAACAGTTTAGACTCATACACCCTTCAAATACTTTAGTCTGGCTGTTAGGGAATCTACTTTGAAAATGAAGTTATAGTAACAGGCTATTAAAGTAGTTAAACTACTGTCCAGCTATACCTGCATGCAGCTCACTGACACTGCAGCAACAGCGTGACTATATAGATACAGACTTCCCTATCATATTAAATGAACACTTACAGATTTTCACTATCTATATACAATTATAAACACAACACTTACAGTTACACTACAAGCAACTAACAAAAAACCTAAATAAATTGAAGCTATAAAGGAAAAACATTTCTTTAAAGGTGCAATGTGTACATTTTAGAAGGATCTATTGACAGAAATATAATATAATATACATAACTATGTTTTCAGTGGTGTATAAAGACTTTACATAATGAACAGTTATGTTTTTATTACCTTAGAATGAGCCATTTCTATCTACATACACCGCGGGTCCCCTGTTAAGTCACCATTTTGCGCCAGCATGTTTCTACAGTAGCCCTAAATGGACAAATTGCTCTACAGAGCACGTTTGCTTGACTAGCTATCTGCTGTCTCAGACGCAAAAGTATCCACGACATATTTGTCCTGTGTTGGCCACCGTAGCTTCTCTATATTGCAATTTGCAACCTCACCGCTAGATGCCACTAAAATTTACACACTGCACCTTTAAGATGCAAAAAAAAAGAGTAATTTTGTCCAACATTCCCATTAAAACATGTTTTTAATATTTTTCTATATCTTATATTTTACACTGAAAAACAAGTCAAAAAGATGAATTAAACTAAAGGGTTATTTCACTCATGGAAATTTTGTCATCATTTACTCATCCTTATGTTGTTTCAAACCTGTATGAGTTTCTTCTGTTGAACTAAAAAGAAGATATTTTGAAAAATGTTGGTAACCAGACAGCCAATGACTTAGAGTATACGAAAAAAAAATATTATGGAAGTCTATGACTACCGTCAACCATCTGGTTACCAACATTCTTCAAAATATTTTCTTTTTAGTTCAACAGAAGAAACTCATACAGGCTTGGAACAACATAAGTGAGAGTAAATGATGACAGAATTTTCATTTTTGGGTGAACTAACCCATTAATTATCAGTTAATGCAGTGTAAATATATTATATTGCAGTGTAAATATATATATGATTATATCATTTACAGATTGACCAGGGTAGTAATTTTCCTGCACAAAAAAAAAAAAAAGTGTTTACCAATGAACAAAGGAAGAGTATCAAACTTCAACCAATGAATTTTATATAAAAATATATAACCAATCTAAAATGAACAGCAGCATTTAACAAAACATTTAACAAAACAAAACTATAACTAAAACCACACAAAATGTCCAAAGGGACTCAAATAAGTGTTTTTTTTATTTTAATTTTATCGGTTCAGTAAAATGTACTGACAGAATGAACTGATTCATTAGAATTAATTAGACTTTCCAACACTAAATAGAGAGAAGCGTTTAGAAGTGCGTGCTTGTTATTTTATTATCTTAACTCACTTGGCAGTAAACCAGTGTATGCAAACAATATGCCATAAAGACAATGTAGCTTTTGGTCTTGTTACATTGCTACTTGTTGGAAAAAGACACTTGTTACTAGGATAAAACTACATTATTTTTTACTACAGAAAAAATAAGCTCCCTAATACTGCCTGTTCCTAATATCTTTTGTTTTTTAAAAAGAGCCTTTTCAACCAGTTCTTAAACACAAAGCAATAGGGGCTAGCACTATACATATAATACATATTTAAAAAAAAAAAAATTCTGACAATGTCTCAGTACATATTTTTCCACATTACTCCACATTTGCTGGCCATAACTGAATCTACCCAAAGGTACCGGCTCTACAAATTAAAGAAAAGGTTGCTGAGAGCACAGCTCGCATTCAGTTCATTTACCCACGTAATTGGTGGCAGTCTATTCGAAGAAAGAGCGAGGGCTTGACAGATAGCAGGGCACTTTCTATCAGCGCAAGTGAGATCTAATTATGAGCAGAGAAGCCCTGCCTGCGGCTGGGTAAAGTGTCAGAGGAGAAGGGAGCAATGATGAGACAGGACTCACAACTCACAGTCACCCTCATGACCCGGACAGACCTGTTTACCTCATTAAAAATGAATTCACAGGTAATATTGGCTTGTGTCTCCTCCCAAGTCTTAGCGTTATCTATTATGCAGGAGGGAGGCCATGCAGGACGGGTTAACTCAGGGAAGGTCATTTGGACAGCTCGTGGAAGTAACTCTTGGAGTGTTGCAACCCTACTTTGCCACCAGGGATTGGAAATTAAAACACTAATGGCCTGTGTGAGTGTAAAAAGCATAGATTAAGTGGAAGGAGAAACTGGCCATCAGTAAAATGGGCTTGCGGTCATAATTGGGCTTGATTCATAATTTATAAAGCAAAGATAAGGATTGGCATGAATAAAGAGCAGCACAGGAAGAGGTGAAAGGATATTTTCTGCCCTCCACATTTATGCATTAATCCAGCATAGACAATGTGGTGAATTATGGTCATTAGGCTTTGGGAAATGAAAAACAGCCATTACGGCCCTCAAGGGTAGCTTTTTACATAATATAGAGACCAAAACAAGGCAGGGGATGAAAGAATTGTTGCAGACACATGTGATTTGGTGATATAGTCAGAGAGAGTGATGTTTTGGACCACACACAGGTCAGCATGACTGTGCACGTACATAAAGAGCCTGTAAATTTCTGAGGACAAAGACAGCAGATTAGGCTTTTCGGTGACCCCAGTGACCCAGGCAACCTCAGAGGGGTTCAGATCTCAGGAGCCACCAAAATTGTGTCAGATTTTGCTTCTGCTTTTGTTAGCCAATAGTAGATGAGCATCTCTCTGGCACAGAGGTATGTGAAGATCCATAAAAATGAAAGATCAACATGCTATCTGAGAAACTGCACTACAAATACCATGTAAAATCACACTACACTACATATTCTATAGTTTTTACCACATTTACCGTCTTTTTTTTAATCCATTTTGATGATAAGATGGGGGGAAAAAATGAGGCACAGCTCTAAAGAACATTTACTCGTTCAGGGTAATTTGGAGAGCAGAATCTGCATCTTTCATTCTTACTCGGTTTTGTATGTTTTTACAAAGATGGGTGTTTTTTTATTCAGCAGACCAATAGATATGCCTACACATTCCTTTAACACCAACAGCACTGAACAAATTATAGAAAAACAAATAAATGGTATCCTTCATGGCAACTCACGACATTGAGAGTCCAGTGAAAGCAGTGGGTTGGGGGTTGATGGAGATATCAGTGCTCAAAAAGGATTCTATAGAGTGAATAAGAGATGGACGAATGCTCGCTTTCCATAGCTCCTGAGATGCAAGTGCACACATTAACATTTATGCAAATATTAGATACATTTGAGGGCTTGTTAGCAAGCATGCACATTCTGTATGATGCAGGTTTAATGTTTATATTGATACATACATTCTCACAAAAAATTAATTATGACTGTCTCAATAGAGTTCAAATAAGAAAGAAACAATATTATATTTATTAATATTATATTATTTATCTGATTTCATGGACAAATTGAATCTGTGGAATGGATTTAAACAAGTCAAATGTTGTGTTAAACAGAACTGAACGGCAGCTGAAAACATGATAACATTAGCCAAACTATTTAATTGAAAACAACAGCAACAAGCAAGATGTGGGGAAAACGTTTTAACCATAGACGCTCGTCTTGAACTAGCTCTCTTCTTCTTCTTCTCTATTAGAATTCCGGCAGTGTAGACTTACGGAAAAAACGGAACTGGCGCCGTGTTCATTCCGTAAGTTGAATAGGGAAGGTGTAGGACTTTTTATATGTAATGGCGGTCTGGCGGAATCACTTGTCATGAGATCATTTGTGTCTATAAAGCATATACATTTTCATTTTTTTTTAAGAAAATGACAGATCATTTCGCTATATAAAACCCTTATTCCTCATCTGGTATCATTTAAAGCCCTTTGAAGCTGCACTGAAACTGCAATTTTGACCTTCAACCGTTTGGGGCCAATTGAAGTCCACTATAAGGAGAATAATCCTGGAATGTTTTCATCAAAAACCTTTATTTCTTTTCGACTGAAGAAAGAAGGACATGGACATCTTGGATGACATGGGGGTGAGTAAATTATCTGGAAATTTTTATTTGAAAGTGGACTTATACTTTAAGGGATCCTATCAATAGATGAGAGAACCACACACATGGATTGGTATGCCAGCTGTATTTAATGCAGGAGAGTTCATATTAATGTGTTAAGGGACAGAAACTATTTTTACTATTATTTTACCTAGTTTTAATATAGTAATATATAAAATTATACTAAAACTGTCCAGGGGTGAAATGGCTACATGTTTATTGACAGGGGTCATTGCTGGAATGTCAGAGCAACAGATGAATCAACTATGGCATATCATACATAACTTCAGAGAATGCAATAATGCAATAATGTAGAAACCTGTTTAACATGTCATACTTCTATGTTTGTCCCTGTCACCTAATTAATACAAGATACAAGATAGTGGAAAGACACTTTAAGACATAATGAATCTAATTCAGACCTCTTCTTTGACAGGCTTCGGTGATTGATGTCCAACTCTCCTTGCATGTCTGATATTTCACTCCTCTTGTCATCTCCCCTTCTTTTCTTTCAAGACACCCCATCCCTGCCTCTGTCCACCTTCATCTGCCTTTCCGCAAACAGCTCTGATGACATTGTACAATGTCCCACAGATACCATGTAATCCCCAACCCACCATCACGTACAACTCTGAGGAAAAAGTGTTTATGTCCTTTGACTTTCACCAGTTGTGACAAAAGACAACACTCTTATCCAGTGTCCCCTGCCTCTCCTTCCCTTCACCAAATAAATGGGGTAATACATCAGTTAAGGCATGTTGTGGCACTTTTATCACAAATGTGCAGTCTTTCTCTTCACCCTATCGACTCAGGAAATATTGAGCTCAATATGAGCGTCTACCCGGGCCCGCAGAGTATAAAGCCATATCTCCGGTAGCGCTGGGAATGAAGCGCCGCTTCCAGTGCTGAGTAGAGAGACAGACTGCCAGTTTGGACAGATGATTTATTCATACGAAGCAGGTAGAGGCACAAAACTGTGTGTCAGGGTGTATTTCTGCAGAGATTAAGATGTCCTAGAGGTTTATGTCTCTGATTCTCCAAGCTAGGAGTGCAATAACACATGTTGACTGCATGCCACAGACAAGACTAAGCCTTGGTACACACAAAGCTTTACAAAGTCGTCTTTTCACAAGCATGACTACACACTCCACAAATCCTGTAGTTTAGGAAACTCTTTCATCTAGTTGATAACTGTCTGAAACTGCGTCTACAACTGGCATTTTGTAAGTTTAGTGTTTTTGTTCTTAATCCTATATGGCATATTTGCATGTGTGTGTATATATATATTATGTTGTAAAGAGCATGAGCTAAGGAAATACTGTACAGTATATATTTTAATTTTGAAAATATGAAAATTTTTTGAATTTAAACCATCAAATGCAAAAATATATTAGAAAATGTTCGTCAACGGAAACAAAAATAAATTTCCACTTTAAAAATGAATTTTTGGGTAAATGAAAAATGTATTTTTAAATATATTTTGGACAATATAAATATATTTAGATACATGTAAAAATGTAAATGTAAAATAAACAGTTTATATATATATATATATATATATATATATATATATATATATATATATATATATATATATATATAAAATTTATCTATAGTAATTTATTTATTTATAATATTTCTGAAAATATATGTTTTTGTTTTATGGGATAGCGAGGATAGTAGCCGCTGAATAGATGGAGAGAGGGTGCAGGGCTTTTGCATGGCAAGCATGACAAGAGATTTCCTGGATAGTCTCTTTTAAGGCTCGGGCTTTGTGATCTGTCTGAACTGTGGATCGTCTTCACTCTCACTGGCTCTTTGTCTCCTTTCTGCTATGCATCTCTGCTTAGATGAATGAGAGGGCGGAGAAGGAACAAAGAGCAGGATAAGGGCATTTTACAGGGCAGATGAGCTGAGTTGAGGTTATGGCAGCCATCTCTATGGAGAGCTGCTGGGAATGCTCCCGATGGAAGATACCTTACTTATTCTGATCTTAGACTAGATCTTAGACTAAACATTTCAACTTTTTTTATGTTTTTTAAAAAAAGAAGTCTCTTATGTTAACCAATGCTGCATATATTTAATCAAAAATACAGAAAAAAGAGTAATACTATGAAATATTATTACAAATTAAAAGAACTGTTTTCTATTTTAATATATTTTAAAATGTAATTTATTCCTGTGATGTCAAAGTTGAATTTTCAGTAGCCATTACTCCAGTCTTCAGTGTCATATGATCCTTCAGAAATTTTTCTAATATGCTGATTTGCCACACAAGAAACATTTCTAATTATTATCAACAATGCTGAAAACAGTTGTGCTGCTTAAGATTTTTGTGGAAAGGTGATACTTTTTTTCAGGATTCTTTGATGAATAGAAAGTTCAATGGACAGCATTTATTTGCATTTATTAAAGAATTTATTAAACAGAAATCTTTTGTAACATTATAAATGTCTTCACTGTCACTTCACTGTCATCCTTGATAAATGTAATTATGAATTTCTCTCTTTTTTTAATCTTACCACAAATGTTTCCACAAATATGTTAAGCAGCAAAAACTGTTTTCAATACTGATGATAATAACAATAATAATTTTTTCTTTTGCAGAAAATCAGCATATTAGCATGATTTCTGAAGGATTACACATTATTCTTACTATGGATTAAGACTTTTAAATAAGTAAAAAAAACTAGAGCTTAATAAAACATTTTGCATAAATATTAATTGAACAAGGGAATGGAACATTTAGTTTAAGGCTTAATTTCTGATTAAATGCAGCCTTGGTGAGCATAAGAGACTTCTTTCAAAAACATTTTTAAAAAATTAACAAACTTTTGACAGGTATTGTACAACACCCATTAAGAGAGAGACAAGAGCAGATCTCAAATCAGTCTGAAAGTGTCTTCTGTCAGCACTGCAGAGTCAACTCAGTTTTACATACAGAGTCAGCCTCAGCAAAGTGTGTGTGCAGTCTGTACACACACCTCATTTGTATCTGTCTTTCTGCACCAGCGTCACCCAACCGCATTCTCCCTTAATGCTGATGAGGCTATTTTTGTTTTACTACTAAAATTGTATTAAAGAAATAAATATTAATATAATATATTTATATAAATATATTTTATTAATAAAATATAAATAAATATATATTTATATAAATAAATATATATTTATTAATACAAATATATTATAATTATTAGTATTAAAATCTGAAAAATATATGAGGAAATATATATTTATGTAAATACATTTTTAAAATTATATTAGTAATTTACTGTTGGGGGATTTTGTATATTTTGAAATATATCTGAAAATAATAGGAAAATGAAGAAAATGTAAATATTGTAGGTATTAATATTTGTTCCAAAGCTGCCTACAGTGGCATCATTTCTCCATATCCTTAGCAAAGAGGGCAATCCCAAAGAGTTCAGTGGGAAAAATATATATCAAAATACACATCTATTCATTTTCCAAACGTAAATGACAGAATTTTTATTTTGGGGTGAACTATCCTATAGGGTTTCATAATGTTTAGAAGGCAGTTGTAGGCAGTGAGGTAGTTCACTAGGTTTTGGAAAAGCTAGTATGAAATATTGCATACAAATATGTTCTTCTCAGTAAGATATATGCACCTCTTTGTCATCTAGACTGACTTTAAAATGTCACATTCTCACTGTGATAGCTTGCCATTTATATATCTGCTTTTCCTGTGTTCTTTCTCACAAGACCTCCGAAATATCATTCCCTGGCAAAGCCACTACTTCATCCCACCTCCACACGATATCAGCCTTCAACTACACCATGTCCTTCACTCCTGTTCTCTCCTTCTCTCTACTTTTTATCACCACTTTCTGTCATATGCATATGTTAGTAATCCTGCAGGGTGCTAAATAGAGGACAAGTCACGCCTCAGCACATCAGCACAAACTCTCAATCTCTCTCTAGCTCACTCACACACATACTAACACACATCCATCCATTTTCACACATCCATGCACTTACATTTGTGCATATGCAGAACATACAGTACAACACTCTACAAATATTATGCATATTCCTCCTGGAACCTGCTTATGTTTGACTATTGAAATGTGTTCAACAATAACCTCTGAATGCATTGATTACATGTGAGACAATGATATAATGGTTTAAAGAACGACAGTTCAGACATTCAGTTATTCAATTAGGAGCATCATTCATGAACTGAAAATTCTGTCATACCGATAAGAGATTCTTTATTCTTTAAAACATTTTAAAGAATGTTTTGATGGCTTTTGTACATAAAATGAAAGTGAATGGGGTCCAAAACAATACTGGAACCCCACTGACTTTCGTTGTATGGGCAATTTTCAAAATATCTCCTTTTGTGTTCCACTTGACATACAGGTTTGGAACAACATAAGGTTGAGTAAATGATGACAGACTTTTAATTTTGGTTTGTTTGAACTATCCCTTTAAATCACAGAGCCTATATTATGAAAATGCTATTGGGTCACATTGGGTAACAGAGATTAACCAAACTAAGTTAGAGACTCAGGCAGACAGAATCTGCTAAAAGTACACACTATACACTAACATTATATGAGAGTTGGAACATTTTATTCCCCTTTCAGCTTTAGCTGTGATGACGAAAGAAAATAGCTGCCATGTCTTCATCTATTCAGAGAGGAATATGTGAAGACAGATGACCTTCCTATTATAAAGTCTCTTTCAAACTATGAATAGATTATTTGAATCAGCCATATTCTTTCTATTTTTTTCTTATTCTCTTCTGATAAGATAACAATTATCCAACAATTTAACACACCATCAAAAGCCAAAGTATGCAATTTACCTAGATTGCTGTCTTTTCAGCAATCTATCTCATGTCTGGATATCTGTATCTATTTTTTACATTTGTTCTGCTTCAGTGGTTTAATAACAAAAATAACTCCCTCTGACCAGCCCCAGCAGACTGTGTTCACAGGTCATTGGGCTGTTGGGGTGAGCATGATAGGAGACCCAGCGCGTGGCCTCTCACCCTGTGTTGGACCTTAGACACCTCACCAAAGCTTTTTTTGACCCTCAGCTGAGCTCTTTTTGACACTCACAGCAGCAAACATAAGGGCACTCAGAGCTGCACTGAGGGCAGATGAAGCGCTGGTGAGCGCATTATGTGTGTTATTGAACAGTGTCCACAAGCCATAATAAACCAGGGATCAAGTGTGAAAGCTCATTTCTATGAGGCTTTGAACAAACAACTTCAGTTTTTTCCATGTCGAGATCTGAGAGTAACAGATAAACCTGTGATTTTTAAAGGATTGTGGATTGAGACAGGTTTCATGAAAAGCTTGTGTATTAGATCAATACCAGAGGAGGTCTAGTGATATTTTTTTTTTTTTTTTTTAGCACATGACATTTTAAAGGTACTTCAGTCAGGTTTGACTTTAAAAGTAAATGTAAATGACTTTTAAAAACAAAATGCCAAGATGGATGTTTCTAAGAAATCACCTTGTTCTTTCAGGCATCAAAGTTCGCAAGTTCGACATATAATGCTTAAAAGAAGAGTTTGCCGAAAATTTTTTTGCTTTCATTCTTCCAAATCTCAAAAATGTCAACCCCACCATCAAAAAACAAAAAAAAACAAAAACAAAAACAAAAAAAACATAAAAGTATCTATACTTGTATGCTCTATTACCAGTTTTCAATACAATAGACTTTTGTCATTATTCACTGAAAGCAACCTGGGTCTCTATGGTGGGTTCATGAATTTTGGTTCATGAGTTTTAGTGATGTTTGATTCATTAACAAATCACTCAATGAATGATTTGCTCACAAATCAGTGTGATCCAGTTCTCAAGTTCCACTTACACTAACCTGATACACTGATCAAAATTTGGTTATAAATCATACAGCTACAGGAGACCTATAATATAGCAGTGGTCTTATGGACCACTTTTATAATATTTTATGATAGCTTCTGGTGTGCTTTTTCTTCCTTTTTTAAAGGGGTGGGGGGGGGGGTATAATGCTATGCATTCTGACTTATTTACACTGTTAAAGAGTTGGATTTTCATGCTAAATATGGCAAAAGTTTCAAAACACGAGTTGGACGTATGACGGAGTATTTCTGTGCCAAAAATACTCTTCCAAATCCTCATAAACTTGTCTTTTTTTCGAGTATGTGCCTGTGTGACATCAGAAAGGTCGGAATTCCTTGTACGGGCACTTCTCCCAGAAGAGCGCGCACATGTCGACCAGAGCGAGAGAGCAAGAGCACATGCATTTGGCATTATGGAAGTCGTCGGCAGCGCTGCACAGGTCACAGGACTTCGAAACGAAATCAACAATGTCACCAAAGATGTGTATTTTTGGTTGTGAGGGAAAGATATCCTTGCTTCCCAAAAAACCCAGAGTTAAGTGGAGCTGAGAGTTTTGTGCTCACGCATTACATTGATGTGCTCTCGATATTTGTTATTAAAATAACCATAGAAACTGATAGTTGCAATCACTTTTTTATTGGTTAAAATGAATGGAGAATATCTTGTGTTTTTCTGTGGCTGCTCGAGCCCTCAGGATCGGTGCTTATGGTTTCATAAACAAGGTCCAGTTCTACGCTGGATTTACAGATTGTTTGAAACTGAAAGATGGAGCGATCACAGCGGTAATGATCCCGGTCATGAGTCGGAACTGCTGTTTCCAGAAAGACTCGGTAGAGCGTATGTATCTTTTATAAATATGATAAAACTAAAGACTTTTCGGAGATATGAAGGATGCTATACTACTCTATAGGTACTCAAGATTAACATGAGATTGGCAGAAACTGTGTGTGATACCCCCCCCCCTTTTTTAAGCTTGTAAAGCTCCAGTCACCATTCATTGTAATCCATGGAAAAGAACGATCAGCACAATATTCATATTTTCATCTTTTGTGTTCCACAAAAGAAAGTTTGGACCAACCTGAGGGTGAGTAAATGATTTGAATTATTGGGTGAACAATCTCTTTAAACACTTTATGCCCAGAACTGAGAAAACACAAAAAATGCAATTAAAAGCAGAAAGTTACTGAGTACAACATAATTCCTCCCAGGTGTTGCAATGCATCTACAAATACTTTAAAACTGTCACATTTTGTGGAATGTCATCAAAACCATATTTGCTGCCACAAGAAAATATAAACGCTTGGGTAAGTCCAGATGTCTCACATATATTGTCCCTTCAGCTGTCCACACCATTTTGCCAAAAAGACTACCTTTTATCGTATTCTTTATTTTCTCTAAACAAAAAACATCTCAGGTCACCTTCAGGCGCCAATCACACCTATTGTTTGTGTTTAAGTTCTCCCCAAGGATAAAGCAAGTGCAATTACAGCTTGAAAAAAATTCCAACAGCAACGCTCCACAAATCTCCATGGGCTCTCAGGGGACCCAGGTGTTCTAAAATAACACAGAGAAATCTGCACTGCATACACATTTGCATGCCTCTTTCATTTTTACAAAAGTCTGTTAAGTCCTTAACAGAAATCTTAACATTTTTTCTCTTCACCATGTTAAATGACTATTTTTCCAATTTTTACTGGGGGAGCGGGTGGTTGGAATCCTTCTAGTGTTCCCTTACAATAAACTACCAGTTCGGATTTCGGGAGGCCCCACAACCTCCCGAAGTGGTACTGTAGGTTTATTCCTTATTTTAATACTCTACATATGGCCCTTAAAAACCATAATGAAAGCATGTTTTGAATTGAAAACATTCAATGCAGATTTGCTAGTTCTTTTAAAGTGCAGATCATGTTCAACATTTATCCAGGGACAATCCATAGAAAACAAAAACAAATGGCACCACAAGAACACATAGCACCAGCACTTCATCAATCAAATGCTTTCATTCTACATATTTAAAGAGAGTTCACCCAAAAATGAAAATTCACCTCATGTTGCTCCAAACCTATATGACTTGCTGTGTTTATTTTTTAGGGACTAGTGTTGTTTTGTACCCTACTGACTTTCTATTTAAGTAAAAAACCATTGAAACATTATTCAAAGTATCTTCTTTTGTGTTCCCCAAAAGAAAGACACTCATTGGAACGACATAATGGTGATGAAATGAGAATTTTCATTTTTGGGTGAACTATACCTTTAAATGAAATATTGCTGTTAACTTAATATAGTGTTTTATTTTAAACAATGCCTCAGAATCTGTGAATTGTTAAGTTTAGAAAAATCACTTGTCACTTGTTTAGTTTCTATAAATGAGATGTAATGAATTCATTACATTTGTGATATTGGAATTTAGGACGTATTGCAAGTATATCTCTACTCAATAATGGCCACATCTGCCACAGTCATCTCACAAACATACTAGATAATAAGAACAAATTGTTCCCTTTTATATTTTATACCTGAGAGTTCTTTAATCATGTACAAAGTGTAGGTTATGTTATGTTTCATGCATGTGTCTTGTGGGTCCTGTTTTGTTATATTGACATGCGTCAGAAATTCTTTCATGTGTCTATGTTTGTGGAACAGGTAATGTTTGTAATCTATTGTTCAGAGATTCAGTCTGTATTTACAGCACTGACATCTGTTCAATAATAGTGAGCCAAGGCAATTTCCTTCTGAAGGCTCCAACACTTCCACTATGTATTTAAATGCACAGACAGGAACTTTGATAAATCTGGGCCAAGAATCAAATCCCTTTCCTGCTCCCCTCACCAGGTATTAATAGATTAAAAACATCATATATTCAAAGAATTTTATATTCAAGCATTTTCTACAGGAGAACAGGTTCTTTGTTTTATGGAGTTCTGCTATAATGCGGTCTTCATGTAAAAAAATATGTACAGTTGGGTTATATAATATTGTTCACCTCTAAAGCATTTTCGGTCTCCCTTGCTGAACAAAGCAGATCAGTATCATTGAATCTCCTTTTTCAAAGACCGCATCTCTCTATGAATCATTGGATACACGGTCTCTATAATGCACATGCCTCCTTAAGCCCCTCCTTTAGATATGCAGTAGTTGGTGAAAGGTCACACCGTTGTCTCCATAAACTTGACAATTTAAGACATTTGAAAGTTAATATATAGCCACCCCCTGTGGCCCCTAAAAGTTCACATGCCAAATTTCAACCCCTGCATGAGAGAAACAAAGAAAAACTGCTGGACAAATGGGGAAAAAATCTGCAACATATTTCTCATTGATATGTTTATGGTGCATGATGTCATTCGTTAAACTGGTTTAAGCAGTCTAAGTTGTGTAGACACATACACAAACATCTTTTCTGTATTATAATGACTGCCATTCATCTGATGTGCTCTGATCGTTAGAGACACTTAACTTGTAAAACATCAACAAAATGCAATATATAGAGGGAAATTGCTGTATTTGTTTTTAATTTGTTGACTGAATACATTTCAATGTACAAGTTAAGTTTCCAGCTGAGTTCTATTTAGAAAATAAGACATTTATATGTAGATGAATTCATATTCATGCAATGCTTTCTTTCCTTATATATATATAAAGAAAGAAAAAATCAGTAATGAGCAATTTTTTTTTACCAGGAAATAATACTCAAATGTTCCATTCTATATCCTCATGTAATACAATACAAAGCAAATGTGTGTGGTTCCTTTTTTCCTACTGTATACAATGTAATATTAAATTCTACTTCCCGTTCGCACAATTTAATTTTCTACCCCTCCAGGCAAATTGTTAATGGAAATTTATTGAGAAAATAGCACCTGGTATTCTGAGGAAAATTCTTATGTATTTTCAAAGCAATCACAGAGAGATATATCACCTACCATAGTTACCATGACAACATATTACTTTTGTGTTTTGATTATTCAGGGCAACCAGTTCAACTCTAGATCTAAAAACCATGACAGATCTACTCCACCATAACAACGTTCATAAATATCTTTCATCCTTTTTCATGAATAACTTAAACTTTCAATGCTAAAATAGTTTGATATTTTGTTTCATGGAAGATTTTGCTGTACAACAAGAGGGTTTAATGTATAGCGCAGGGATTAAAGATACACATGGACTGCTGGGCTCAAAAAGTGCTATTAGGTGTAATTGGAGATGTACATATGCTGCAGGCCATAACCTTTGTTGTGTATTCGGAGAGCTACAAAATTACAATGGTACCAAACAGCCTTTCCCTCGATCTATCATCCTATAGGCATAAAACAATGCACCCAGGTGAGTCTGAATCCTTAAGTTGATGGATCTCTGAGTAATCACATAAGCCCACAGAGAGGTTCAACACAGCGTTTCATAGCAACAAGCAGACACACGGCAAAATTTCTGTCCTTTAAACAACAAGCACTTAAAACTCCAGTAATTTAATGCCTAACTTCAAAGCTGAGGTTTGGTTAGTGAAAATGGAGACATAGTGGTGGCCAGAAACCATAACACACAGTTTAATGATTGAGTTTTCTTCATCTTGCCACACTGCCATATTCCCACGGAGCTCCACAAACTACGGTAGGAGAAAACACTAGAGAGATGTAAATGTCTGAAGACGCTTCACTCAAAAACTCATCAAATGAGTCTGAGCTATTCAAACATCAGTTAAATCAGCAGTTCTCATTGACTGACTGCCAGCTCAAACATTCAAAGATATGCAGAGAAACAGAACATGGCCACATCCGTGAGTGCAATCGATGGTTAAAACAGCATGAGTATCTTGCATAAGGAAATGCATTAATATACCAGGGTTGTGCAAAATTTTGAACTGAAGAATTTACTCCCTTTCATTCATATGAAATTCAATTAATTCAACTGGCCACACCCCGTAGGAAGTGAAATTTAAACTGAAATGCAAGAAAAGGAATTTACTGAATAGGGTACATCTGTGCTAGCCCACTTTTACAGAAGCCTTGGTTTTGGAAATTTTTTCCCATTAATTTTTCCCATACAGATTTTTAAAAAGTCTTCATTTAAGAGTTATAAGCCATGAACCAAACCAACCTGCTACGAGATGAATCACAACATGCCTCATCTTGTAGTAGACTCATCTCGACTCAATACAGACTTGAAGCAAAAAAGTATTTGAAAAAATATGGGGAAAAAAGGATGAAAAGTACAAGTCTGCTGTACTGTACTGTGTGTATATATATATATATATCAAGTAGCTTGATAGAATAGGAAAACATGCTCTATGTTATTTATAGCGCTTTATGGAATTAACATCCTCGTAGCTCACAGTAGGTCTGTCTATAAATGTTTATAAGTTGTCATTCAAAATCAATTCCCCTATGGAGAAAATGAATCCATGGCCTATAAATCTTTAAAATAAGGGAAAACAAGAAATGTTTTGCTTTTCTATTTAAAGATTTATTATATGAATATGAGTTGTATGTGAATTTTCTTTGAAGTTCAATTCATTTAATTTCTACTTCCATCCAAATTTGAATTGCAATTTTGCGTCCTGTTTGCCATTTCAATTTAAACCGGTAAAGGAATTGACTTTGAATTGAAAATACATTCTCAGTTAAATTCTGTTGTGCACAACCTTGGAATTTACACAGAATTCAATTTAGATGCATTAAAGTATATCAGATGCATACTCAGGTATATTTAACTCAAGTTGTAAAATGAACATGGAAACTCACAAAACCTCACCATTTGTACTTGGCTCACTCATGTCTTACAAGCAGTGCAAAAAACAGAGCCAAAATCCACTTTTCTTGAAGCCAGTGAAACCATCTAACATCTGTAGATTATTCGTTCTCAATGAGACAGCAAGTTCGAGGAAAGAAGTGAACATCTCTAAGGGGCATTAAAACGGGAGTCAAGAATGTGAAAGAAGCCTCAGACAGTGAGAAAAAGGAGATCAGAGAGGAAAAGATTTCATGATAAAGTGAAAAGATGTACGAGTGAGAGAGCGTGACTGACATTAGAAAGCACAGAGGCAGCTCGCCTCTCACCTTGGCTGTCATCAGCCGTCCCCTCAGAAGACCTCAACACCATTCGGATCCTAAATTACTCTCCCTTTCTCCTCCGGTTCCCTCATTTCTCTTTCCGCCTGTCAGTCAGCACACGGTCCCAACTGTCATTTTAAAGCAAGGTCTAGGAAGACGCAAAGGAAAAGTTCAATCAGAACATCCTCAGAGGAGATTAACAGAGGTGAATAACTTAAAGTTCAACTATCTTCCTGACTAGCCTGTAGCAATGTCCAGCCTTTTTTTCCTTAAAAAACACACCAAGCTGAGTTGTATAATGGAACTCTGTATTCACTGCTTATTTTAACCCCCCACCCAGCCCATCTAATGACTGGTGCATCCATTTATCTCAATATTCACTCTGTGGCATAAAGGAAGAGTGAAGGGGCTAGGCTTACAGGGTTCATTCATGTGTGACTGACGTGCACAGCAGACCCCGATTTCATTGTGGGCCGGGCTGCAGACGCCTGCAAAGTCCATTAGAGAAAGGGGTGTGCATTGAAATGCTGGGAGAGTATCTCAGAAGGATGAATGGACATGGTGGCCCTCTTGTTTTTGTTTCCGTAACTTCAACTGTGTGTGCCACTAGGCAGTGTTTAAGACAAAGAACACACTGTTTCAGTCTCAAGGTGCAAAAGAGAGGAAGAAGACGACGACACAGCAGCACGTACACATTCTTCAGCGACTGCTGAAAGACTCTTATTACTTCCAGCTCAGTCCTGGGAAACTTGCACATATTAGTGTGTAATCATATAGGTAAGTGCAGAGTAATATTTAATGCAGAAGCATCATGACCATGCAAACTGATAAGGAGAATTTTGAGCGAAGAAAAACACATTTAAAAAAAAAAGTGTTTACATATATATTTGATATACATGTATATGTATATGTATATGTATGCATAGGTATGTATAAAATAAAAAAGGCTATTTCATATATGTAAAGCATTTCAATATGTAGAAGCATCATACAGCAAAAAGCAAAAAACAAATCAAAACATATTCAAAACAAAATATATAAAAATAATGATTATAAATATTATTAAAATAGAAATTCATAAATAAAAATGATATAAAACAACATAGGCTATAATAATAATAATAATAATGTTGTTTAATATAATATGTAATACATTTTAATATGAAGAAGCATTATGGCCATTCAAAATAAGGAAAGCATGAAAAATATATTATAATATAGGCTATTAATACGGAATTCATACAAGCATAAACAAATAAAAAATGGAAAAATTCATTCATTCATTCATGTGACAATTTTGTTGCATACAAAATGAAAATTTTACAACCATTTTTATAACATCCAGGGCCCATTTGGGCCCATTGTAATTTCATAACTACCTCTATTGCACCCTAAAAAAATATATGTGGTGCATGATCGTGCACATTGTAGTGTTACTATATCACCTGTAAATTAATTATTACAGTTTTTGTTTTTTGTTTTTTGTTGCCAAAAACAGCAAATAAATCCCACCATGCAGGACTAAACTGAACATCTATACTGGTCTGCATGACCTCCCATCGGTTAGCCCTGCAAAATCACAACCCTCCATAAGACATTAATGAGTCATCTGTATCCAACCAGAAAAGGTAAGCCATGGATATTCATAGTGCCGCCTTTCACAGTCAGTCTCATGTAGTGTCTCAAATAGCAGGTTTCAGCCCTGGCCTGACGCTCTGATCATGCCCTGAGAGTATTAGAGCACAGTCTGATTGAGAGACTCTAGGATGTGGCTCATCCAGTCCCAGCATGACATGAAATACAGATCAGATAGAGATCGCTCAGTGCCTTTCTGTGTCCAATAAATTCATGCCTGCACTCAGTCTCCCCCCAAAACAATCACCTGTATTGTGAAAGTATTTATATTAGTAAAAGATCTGCAATAAATCGTTAAATCCTGAAATATTACCCACCACAATGACACAGGACCCCTCCACTCCTTGTTACCTTTACCCTCTATCACCTACATTGAGAGATTGTCTCTACCCACTGTCCCCCTCTCTCCACAGCCCTGTTCGAGACAATTTTTTCACGATCCCTCCTCTTGAGACTGGCATATGGTAGCATCATACCGGCTGTCTGTGATGTGCCCTGCTATTGACACGCAGAGATATTATTGCCACCTGGGAGCTCTTAAAGCAGTGGCAGTAAACACATCTCCATGCTCTATTAATCTGCTGGTATGATTGCTTGTGTTTGTGCAAAAAACAGAATGCACACGAACACCATACATGCATGTAACTATAGCAATGTGCAGATTTACATATTAAGATGATTAGGGGAGCACAAACTATTTTTTCTTTATTTTTAGGGTAATTTTAATGATTCATTGTTCTGTATCCACTCCAGTTGTTGTGCTATCTCCTACAAGAAAGCTATTGTCTGTTTCTTATGCTAATTTCCATTGGATATTTAGACCTTTAGAATCAAAAACATTTTTTTTTTTTTTTTTTTTTTGGTGAAAAGAAAACCCATTTATCCTCATCCAAAAGATTAAAGCAGAGCAGAGACTTTAAGCCTGTGCGTGAACCTGCATATACACACTACAGCAAGGATGTATTAAATTGACAAATTGTTTAAAAGGGACAGTAAATACATTTATGATGTCACAAAAAATATATATTTTAAATAAATGCTGTTCTTTTTCATCTTTCAAAGAATGCTGAAAAGAGAATCATGATTTCCACAAAAATATTAAGCAAAATAATTGTTTGAAAAGAAATGTTTATCAGGACACCAAATCAGTAAATTAGAATAATTTCTCAAGGACACTGAAGACTGGAATAATGACTACTGAAAATTCAGCTTTACCACCACTTGAAAACATTTTAAAATGTATTAAAACAAACAGTTATTTTAAACTGTAAGAATAGTGCACAATATTACGGTTTTATTGTATTTTTGATCAAATGCAGCCTTTGTAAGCACAAAAACACTACGGGTGATTAAATGTGTGCCAAGATGCTCATTGAAGTGACAGATGCACACATGTATACACACAAGTGCTACTTTTCACTAAGATATTCTTAGAAGCAATTTCCTCAGAAGTTTGACCAGAAGGTTCTTCTATCGGATATCATGGTATAGTGTCTTGAAGCACATAAGTAGATTTGACGCTTCTTGTCATTTCATTTCATTAACACCTCATCCTTACACAAATTTGAAACTGTCTAATGGCTTCTGCAGCCACTTATTTTTAACTTCAGAGTGAAACCATTCAGATATGGGGGAGGGGGACATGAGCATAGTCATATTATTAGAGAAAAGAGTCGGCTTCATCTTATCAATCTATCTTACTGGATCTGTTTGATGCAGTTGAGGAGCATGATCGTATGAGCATATGTTGACACTCCTGACCCTGGATGTATCACCTTTTCCAAGACTTCCATGTCTAATCTCTGTGGAGAAAGGGCTATTTGTCCAAGCCATTACCCAGACCATCTGTAACGCTAAGCTACCTCATCCTGTAGGCATGAGTCAACGCATTCTCATTCTCTTTCTTTCTAAATCAGGAATTCTTTCAATGGAGCTAAACACTTTAGTGATTGATTGGCTATCGTTGCAATCTTCATGTCTGGTCAGGTCTAACCATCAGATGAAGGATACCTTTTCAGGAGACACTTGAAAAATGACCTCACTGTTTCAGTCTGCTAGAGGAAAGCTGAAGAGGTTGTGCTCTTTTTGTCATTGGGAAGAGAGCAAGAATCCAAGCCATGCTAAATCCTATTTGTCTCTAGGGCAGACAGGCTTCTCTGATTACTACTGGACCAGGCCAGTGTCTGGCCATTTTGCACAGTTCAATGGTGGATTGGAAAAAAAAGCCTTGGATGAGGCAACACAGACACTAAACACTAAAGCCACAGAGCCAAGAACATGCCCGAGCGGCTGCTGCACATCTCCAGACCACAGCTTTACATCATTTGGTCCTTTAATCATGCAATTTTTTTTTTCTCAAATAATAAATAAATAAATACATTAATTAAAATGATGTACAATCACAAAAGTCATACATATTGCCTAATAAAGGCTGTTTTATTGTACATGGAGTAGTTTGCCTCATGCTGACAGCCATTTTAAGATCACAAGACCAGCCAAATACTACTAACTTTATCTAAGTAATGTCCATATTACTGGACACTTTCATTTATGAAATAAATGAATCATGGTTGATTTTAAATAGCATATTTCTACAATGGAAATGACAACCTTTGCATAATATGCTGCAAAGTGTCAGCATAAATCCATAAACCAGTGCAAAATAAACTAAATAAAAAAACAACTCAAAATCATTAGAAAAGCTTGATATCATGTTGCTTCTTGTACATTTCAAGACACTTTCAAAGCGAAATGTCTAGTGAGTGGCACTAAAAGCACAAAAAAATAAAATGAATGTGAATCTGGCAATGCTTTATGTTAGTTGTTGTACGTACCGCGCCAGTTAGGAAATGAAATGGTTGGTGAGTGGCGCTAAAAGGTTTATGCTTTATTGTGTTTAAAAATATTGTACCACTTAGAGTAAACCCCACCCTAAACCTAACCGAAAGTGTATTTACTGAAGCAACTATGCCATTTTAGCTTTCTTCTTTTTCTTCTTTTATCAAGTGTTGTGACTGTTTCATGGGTACTCGAGCGCACCACATCGAAAGTGCAATGCTGTACTATATAAGAAAAAATAAAAGCATATGGAGCTGTATGTTATTCAAACATCAAAATGTATTAGTTTACAAAGCATGCACTATAGTAAGTGTTTTGAGGTATTGTGCAAGGAACCATGGAAAAAAAACCTCTTTATTTAACGATAATCTGCCCCATAATCATATTTTGTGTGAAAAAGAACAAAAGGTTTTGGTGTTTTACTGCCACTAGCATTCATTTCAACAGAAAACTGCAGTGAATTATATGTTTATGTTCGTTTTTTGGAGTTTTACTAAAATTTAGGTAAAGGCACGTTTCTGATGAGCCTATGTTAAAAGAAATATTGAGTGCACATTTAATGGAACACTATTCTGCTAATGTCACAGTTTGACCTTAAAGGCACAGTATGTAAGTTTCACTTATTTGCTTGTAAGGTCGCTTCTTCAAAAAAATAACAAAGACGTCATGAATGAGCGTGGAATCATGGGAGTTGTCATCTTAACCTCCACAGCCAATGGAAAGCAATCCCATGGGACTCAGGCAGAAAGCATGTTCATGGGTGAGCTATAATGTATAAAAGTTTTATTAATGTTACTGTGGCATGAAGCAGGGCAGGGCTGATAGCCTGGGACATTTTACGTCGCTGTTTTTATTATGCTTACATGCCGCAGTCGGCCGCTGCCGCTTCTTTCGTTTTATGTTTAGTTTAAAATTAAAGTTATGTTTAACGTCTGCAGCACAGTTTTACTTGGTCAAAACCATCATACTAAAAACGTTAATGCTATTTTAACGTTACTCTGTGCGGTCGCTCAGTGGCTGGTATGAGACACTAAGTTGCACATTGATATTAGAATATCATATTAATAAAAGCTTGATTTGTGTTGCTAAATGGCATGCAATTAATTTTAAAATATATTGGATGATACAAAAGCTCTTTCTGATTATATTAGCCACTTTACAAGTGTTGTCTCTGAGGCATGGTACAAACATGTTACTTGCAGTAAATCAAGAAAACAGGAGATTCAGTAAGACTAACCGTGTTGATCTGCATAACAATGATTAGTTTTCTGTCAATAAAGGTATCCAAACAGCTGCTCACCAATCTAATAAAACACATAATATATCAAAGCATCTTTGGGGTTTCCATGGTTTCTATGGAAGTAAAACCAAAAATCAAGGGTAACTCGGATATGACGTGGGGCATTACACTGGTTAAAATAGCTGATTTCTCTGGATTTAAACATTGTTGGAAACATTTGGAATAATATAAGTACACAAGTCAACAAACTATGTAACACTGTTCTCTGTTTTTTGGGGTATTTTAATGCAAAACTCATACATATGTTGCCTTTAAAAGTATGACCTTAAAGTTACAGTATCACATGATTGTTCTTAATATCTTGATTGTATCAGGAGTTCACCTATTTCCCATGGACAGTTCTCATCTTCAGCAGAAGTTCCTTCTGTCTTGTTTGTGAAATGACAGAATGGTCATCTGCTACTCAAGAGCGTCTGAGAGAGTATGATGTCAGAATGCTTAACCAAGGTCCCATGGATCTGGAACGCTGAGTGTCGTTGAGCATCGATGAGCCTGTTTTTAGCAACACAGCAGACTAAATAATGCCATTGGCTGTTGTGAAGAATGAAAAGGAGCTGGCACAGATGCTCTTCATCTGGCACTGGATCCTATGGCAGAATGTTTCGCTCTCTCAAAGAGAAGAAAAGGTCTTCAAGAGACCCTAGCTGTAAATAACACTCAATCACTGTTTCAAAACTCAATTTCTTCACATTTTAGTGAAAGAAAAACTATTTTATTGAGCTTGGAGGAGTTGGACACATTACCTGTCTATTTTGATGGCTAATCTTCCTCTTGTCTAAGGGAATTGCCACAGCAAAAAGTGCAGTGGAAGGTGTTTTTCCCTCATTCTTTTGTCATTAATTGGGTGCCAAGTGCACTTGACTGTGGAAAGATGAAGCTCTCTCTCCATGGACACCGTGTTCAATTCAGGGGAGCTGAGGCCAAATGAGTTTTGTTTGTGCCAGAGCCCAGTGGGGAGCAGCAGGACAGCTGGGTAGTGTGTATTTTGTGTGTTTTCAGTTGCTGTAGTTGGCCGTTATATGTCACGCAAGCTCAGCTCAGCTCACAAGCCTTTTTATATCCATTTCAGGAGCCAAGATTGGCATGTCATCAAAGAATGGACATTTCATTGTTTAAGTTTAGTCTCATACAGTATCTTACAAAGAAGCCAAGAGTGTTGTTCATAGAGACCAAAACAAACCAAACCAAACAGATATTTAAGAAGCAAAAAGGTTTTCATATTTGTTTTTAGGGAGGGATTATTTACATATCAAGCAAACTTGAGTTTAACTTGAGAGCTTAACCTCTCTGATTCTTTTTGCAAACTATGCCTACTATGGACTGCTGTCTATAGACCTGACAAGTGCTGACTTAGCAGTGCTACACTTAAACTCAAGCTTATTTGCTTATTTCTACAAAGAATACTCTGTCCGAGCACGCTCCTGTCACTTTTTGGCTTTTAAGGGCAATTATATTCTTGATCCTGCCAACTATGACCATCCCATTAGGGTCAGTTTACAGAAAGAAGCTTTTGGCAGTCTGGGAAGTGGTCTGGACAGTTATAAACAGGAGTCATGGAGCCAAAACATCAATTTAACACTCCACAACAGACTATCCTTCAATAAAAGGATGCTATTAAGGCTGCTTAAATGCTCTAGGGATGTTCAAACAATTGAATATTGAATAGAACCCTAAAACACTGAATATTGTGGTTTGTAAACTTTTAAAAAGTGTCTTCTGTCTCAACTACAAAACTACATGCTTTGCATCACCAATCTTGCCTTTTCTGGTTCAGCAAAACATATCATTACATTCTTCACTCACTGATTTCCACTGAAATTTCTGTCTAATGCATCACTTGACAAAGAGATATGAAGGTAGTAATTTCTCATACAGCAAACCTGTACCTTATAAGCAGGATAGTGGAAAAGGCATGGGGGTGATGAAAGGTGCAATATCCATATTTAGCAAACTAATATCATCTATAATTTTAAAGCCTGTTATTGTGGCTTATATAAGTGTGTGGTAATTTGGGCTTGTGAATGAATACAGGTAACATGCTCCAGGAAGAATTAAAGAAACAGTCTGCATTAAAAGATACAATGATATACATTGTTCATAGTCATCAGTGGCTGTTAAGTTCCAAACAGTGGAAAAAACCCTAAAAGTGTCATATGATAGCTTTGTGTGAGGAAAAATTTTGGACCGATTTTATCACGTTTTTTTGGTCCTTTTTTTTGAGCTTGACAGATGTGGGCACTATAAATTGTCCTTGCTAGAACATGAATGTGAATAAATGATGAACATTTTTTATTTATGTGTGGATTGGCCCATTAAGAAGCTTAATTTTCCTCACAGTACTTGAGGTTGATTGCATGCAGAAATGCAGACTAATTATCTTTTATTTAAAATACAATAAACCTAATGCTCAACATGCTCAGAGAGATGATAAAAGAAGAAGAAGAAAAGACATTAACACAACAGTAGGGCAATGTATTGCTTGCAAACACAGTGAACGCTGCAAACATGATAGCATAATGATACCCACTACTCTCCTGGCATGAGTTCCTCTCCCTGTCTACGGAGTGTAACCTGCATTCTTGCCAAGGTAATTCAGGAGCAATTCTGCAACCAAATACCTCAGAAAGCCGCTCTTGGCAAGCCACTATCCACAGTGTCTCTGTCTCTCTCAGAGCATTGTTTTGCTTGTTATCTTTGGACAGCCATGATGCTCATGGATTTACTTGGTAAGTTTTAGCCACCGTCTCATCTCATATATTCTTGTTAAGCTCAGTAAATACTAACAGGAGGACAAAATCTTCATCATATCTGGTAGCACTGAGAATGAAAGCTGGTTAGCCTTTAAAACACGTTCCCTTTTCTTTGAACACTCATCCTTAACAGCTTTCCTTGGTCCGCATATAAAAGTTTACTTTTCAGAGGCAGTACGAGGACACACTCGCACATGTAGATCATTGTTTGCGACATGCAGCTCAGAGGCTTATTCAATATTTGCCTGGATATTCGCTCTCTTCCCTATATATCACAGCTAAATGAACGCTTATATGCAATGTTCTAGCCTTCTGTTCCTATTGGTAACTGCAAATAGTGCATGAAAGCTTGTTGAGGGTTTGTTATTTCTGAAACAAGTGATAACTTTAACGTGTGTAAATAATAATCCATATAAATCATGCCAATATAATTGAATTTACCAATGTTCAAAAATTCTAACGTCTTTTTGATTAAAGGAAACCAAGTGTGTTGTAGCAGCATATATAGACAAAAAGAAATGAGCTACATTTTATCTAGTTATTTGTAAAATAAAAGAAAAAAAAAAGAAAAAAAGGCTAATCACACACTAAAACTACTTTAAGGTTGAAGTGGCTCATAATAATTAAGCATGCAGCTCTGAATTTAGGCTTGTGAACTTCACATTTGAATGGAAAGCTACTAGCCTTTCCACTCTTGGACCTGAACATCACCACATCCTTCATGATGTCATACACAAATCAGCAACGTGAGCACAATAAATTATGCTGAACTTCAAAGTAGGTGTGTTCTGGTTTGTGGTTGGAAGTATCTCCAACACAGCTGAAAGCCTAATGAAATATATCAGACCATACCCTGGAAGCTATGAGTGAATCTGTCTCCAGCAGATCTGAAATCAGTCCAACACAAAGGAAGCCACAAAATAATTTCCATTTGTTGGTTTGTTAAAATAGTTCAAGCCTTGTATCCATAGCATCACATAGCAACACTCTATCTATAATACAAACTCTGTAGTGTAAAGGCAACTTTGAGCCTGATTCAACAAGTAACACCACCACTAATGCAGGAGTTGGTAATCACAACCAGTCGATCACTGAGTGCAAAGTCCTTGAAGATTTTGAGCTGTCTAAAAAGATTCATGTCCCACCTCACCCCTTAATCCCATGTCCAGACAGACTGATTCTAGCTCAGAAAATGGCACAGTCTCTGCTCATTCTCGCACTGCAGCATCATGGGATCTGAGTCCACTGTATTGGATAAAGTGTACAGTGAGAATACTGTGTCTAACCAATAAAAACCAAGCACCTGTAAATGTCCATGTGACATGTACAGAATCAAGCAGTGCCTTTAAACTAATGATGAGTATAAAAATTTAAATGTAAAACTATTAAAAAAATCAACAAGAATTTTAGAATTTCTGACTATTTCTTAGAAAAGTATTATTATTGTTGTTAACAACCTAAAATAAAAAATAAATATACACTACCAGTCAAAAATTTGGAATCGGTAAGATTTTTAATGTTTTTAAAAGAAGTTTCGTCTGCTCACCAAGGCTGCATTTATTTAATTAAAAATACAGTAAAAACAGTAATATGGTGTTCTCTGATAGCAGTTGCCTCTTTTAGCAGGATAATGCACTTTGCCACACTGCAAAAATTGTTGAGGAACATGACAAAGAGTTCTTGACAAAGGTGTTGTCTTGGCCTCCGAATTCCCCAGATCTCAATTCGAATGAGCATCTAGGGGATGCGCTGGACCAACAGATCCAATCCATGGTGGCCCCACCTCACAACTTTATAGGATCTGCTGCTAATGTCTTTGTGCCAGATACCACAGGACACATTCAGAGGTCTTGTGGAGTCCATGCCTTGATGCATCAGAGCTATTTTAGCACCACAAGGAGGACATACACTACCAGTCAAAAGTTTGGACACGATAAGATTTTTAATGTTTTTAAAAGAAGTTTCGTCTGCTCACTAAGGCTGCATTTATTTAATTAAAAATACAGTAAAAACAGTAATATTGTGAAATATTATTACTATTTAAAATAACTGTTTTCTGTTTGAATATATTTTATAAAGTAATTTATCCCTGTGATCAAAGCTGAATTTTCAGCATCATTACTCCAGTCATCAGTGTCACATGATCCTTCAGAAATCATTCTAATATGCTGATCTGCTGCTCAAAAAACATGTATTGTGTACAATTGTAAAAAATATTTGTGTACAATATTTTTTTTACAGGATTCTTTGATGAATAAAAAATTCAAAAGAACAGCATTTATTTGAAATATAATCTTTTGTAACATTATAAATGTCTTTACTGTCACTTTTGATCGAGTTAATGCATCCTTGCTGAATAAAAGTATTAATTTCTTTCATTTCTTTTCAAAAAAATAAAAATTCTTACTGACCTCAAACTTTTGAACGGTAGTGTATAATGTTACAAAAGCTTTGTATTTCAGATAAATGCTGTTCTTTTGAACTTTCTATTCATCAAGGAATCCTGAAAAAAAAAGTACACAACTGTTTTCAACATTGATAATAATCATAAATGTTTCTTGAGCAGCAAATCATCATATTAGAATGATTTCTGAAATATTATGTGACACTGAAGACTGGAGTAATGATGCTGAAAATTCAGCTTTGATCACAGGAATAAATTACTTTATAAAATATATTCAAACAGAAAATTATTTTATTTTAAATTGTAATAATATTTCACAATATTACTGTTTTTACTGTATTTTTAATTAAATAAATGCAGCCTTGGTGAGCAGACGAAACTTCTTTTAAAAACATTAAAAATCTTACCGATTCCAAACTTTTGACTGGTAGCTTATAAATAAAAATAATTGGGATAAAACTAACTGGGATTAATTAAACTAAATAAAATGTTAATGACTGCAAAAAAATTGATACATGGTATATTAAAAACTAGAAACTATTACAGCCTCCAGGAATTAAACATGAAAATGCCACTATATAGTAATACAGCTCTAAAAATACTAAAACTAAAATAAAAACTGAATAAACTAGAACTAACAATGATAAAACTAGCAAAAACTACACTAAAAAAAAGTTAAATTGAAAGTTTATTATAAATAAAAACTATAATATCTATAATAACCCTGTCTTTTAATTCTCAAATATTTCAAATTCATTTTATGCTTCTAAATTCTAAAAGATTGCTTATTTACAGTTTTGATTTGAAAACAACAACAACAACAACAAAAAACAAAGCACTAAATATACAGTACACCACTGAAGTCATTAATATGTCTGTGGTGCTCTGTTTTCATTTTGAACTACATCTAGACTAGGTGCAGTCTTACTGACCTTTACTGCAAAGCCTTCTCTATAACACCAAAGGCCAACAATGCCATTTCATTGTTTAAATAGAATACCAAAGAATGCGATCCTCTACCCTATCATTTGGTTTCTCGCTCTTCCTTGCCTTCCTCCGAGACCAGATTAAAGCGATAAGAGCAGCAGTCTCTTTGTTTGCAGTAGATTTTTATTTACAGGACATGCATAAGACCAGGATTCAATATCAGTCCTGAGCATGCCTGGAATCCTTATGAGAGCTCAAGCCATCTCCCTTCTGTCATCTCTTTCCTCATCTATCCTCACTTCCCACTATGCGCCATTCCTTCAGAGATTGACCCACATCTTCACAGTGCCACTGTGTAACCACCATGGAGTGAGTGTCAGTCTTCCTGTGATTTACAGTCAGCATTATACACCAAACACATTCTGAGCTTTCAAAATATTCCCTCGGAGATGTTGCATGCATTACTGATCAGAGGGCTTTTTAATCTTATTATCCAGGTCAAGAGGGGGGAGAAATGAGCAGAATCCTGGCCAAATCCAACAAGAACACTTGAAATGTATGAAGACAGAGTGCTGCTTAATTTTAGATGGGTATAGATCAATACTTCATATGGGTGTGTATAGGCTTTTGGGAATTCTTTTCTCTCTGGTTAAATTTCACAAGAAAATGGGTAAATGAAAACTAAATAAATATTTGATGAAGCATCTTATTGCTTTGTTGTGAAAACGATATAAACAGAGAGATTTCAGGAGGTTGAAAATCTATTCATTTCTGGATTATCAGAAAGCTTGTAAACTGAACACACTATTTTACTGAAAATTTGGTGAATGCATTGAATTCCAAGGGAGAAAACAAGAAAACAAAAAATGCTGGACTCTCTAACTCCCCATCCTCTCCAGCCAAAAGACAGTTCCACAAAACACCTAGTATTGTAATAAAATGTACCTTTTTAGATGTGAATAAAGTTCATCATTGCTCGTCTTCTGTTGTCAGAAGGTTGCTGTTGATCTGCTGGTGGTTCCCCTGAGAAGTGAGACAGATGACAGTGGGGACACCTGCTTGAGTATAAGCTCAAGCCCAGTCCCCTCAACAGCTTTAGGCCCACAGGATCAGACGCTTGCCCCAAAAATAGAGCTCAACCCATCTGCAATATGGGCCAAATATTTGTCAAATATCTTTGTGTTTTCTATCTTTGTGTGATATGCTCAATGTAATTTCGAAATGAGAAAAGGATCGCTTTGTATCCTTACACACCAGAAGTGATGTAATCAATCTTGAGGCAAGAATCAATCAGAATGGTTAATGCACAAGATTAAGAACCAACAGTAAATTGTGGTGAATTCTGCATTAGTCTGGATGAGGAGTTTAAACAAATCCAAGGGGCTTACAGTATCTTACTAATGGTTTATTTTCGGGGTTTGTGGGGGGTGGGTGAGGAAGCTTCATTCTCAAGACACCAAGCCATCTGTTTGCTTGTTTCCTGGTGGGTCCATATCTAGACCAGAGTGACTGATTGACAGCTCTGCAATCCAAACCCTCTTTTTCCACATGTGTGGTCCACATATAAACCTGTAAATTTCATGAAGATACAATAACTTATACAAGCATATCTCTGGATTTCAACAATTTATGAAAATCAATGGCTGCACATTTTAGGGTGTATGGACACAAGAATGTAAAGTGTATAGACTGCCTACTTTTCATTAGATCTTTAAGAAGATGTATTGCATTGATGTATTATTTCACACCGTGATAACCTATTAGAGTTCCACAGATAACATGATTTGCCCAATGTATTTTCATTCAATGACAAATTCTCACTGGTGACATTTTAGTAATAATTGTGCACTAATTGTGCACTAAGGGCAAAATTAAATGAAACCATTTAAATTCTCAGCAATTCAATTTTAATGAAAATTGTCCTCTTTGAGCTCTCCTCTAAAAAAACTTTATGAAAATATATGCTCTCTCTCTATATGTTCTTGTCATCAACAGATTAGTGTTGAACTGCATGACAAATAATGGCCTGGTTAACCCTGGGAGGCATCCTACGAACTGAAAGGCACCATTACGAATTACATTCAGAAAAAGCATCTGGTTCATGAACTAGTACCAACTTGGCTATTATAAAACATATGCTTACTGTAATTGAGTTTTAGACAATATGACAGATAAAAATGTAAATGTCTATGCAAATAATATTTAGGCCAAAAAGTCTGGAAAGTTTTTAAGCCCCAGTGTGTTGTTGTTTGGGTTTGTGTCCTGCTCTCGATTCAGATCATATTTAGAGGGCAGCCATTTTGCAATCTGCCACGACAGATGGCTGTTTGTAAAAATAAATAACCTGTCCCCATCCCTACACATGTTTCGAGACAGATCCAAGAGGAACCGGCCAAATCAAAGTCTTGCACAATTTATGATGTCTGAGATCATCCAGAATGACAGTCACTCTCTTATCATACATAGAAAAAATCTGAGTACTTTAGCTTCAGAAATGTAAAGAATGATCATTGACTTAATTTTCTTTTATTACTTAAGTTCCTATTTTATGTTCCTATATAGTTCAGTTGAACAACAACATTATCATGGGTATGATTCCCAGAGAAAGCATTGACTGATGAAATGTATATCCCAAATACATTTGGATAAAAGAGTCAAATCCATAAACATAACAAAACATACTTTGTAAATGTTCTACTTGGCTAAGCAACTATCATGAGCACAAAAGAAAGGTGAATCCAGGGAAAAAAAAAAAAAAAAAAATCTGTTCAGCTTTTCAATTATCTCACCAAACTTTACCAACAGATACATCACTGCCGTTGTCGGAGAAAATATCTATTACACCAGTTTTCAAAGCTTCTCAGTTTTCCCAAGCTATATCCTTGATGTGGGGTAAGAGGCTTTGGTTTATTCTTTGAGTAAACTATCCTTTTTGTAACAAATGTCCCTCAGAAGATCAAAGCTTTCCATGAGCAACGGCAACAATGTTTACCATTAGTCAAATAAATTCAAAGCCTTTATGGATCATATTCCTTGTTTTATCTTACTATTGAATGGAATACCATCCATGAAAACTATTTAAAATGAAAAGATTTTCTTTCAAAGTCAAATTTTAGCCATGGGCAAAGGTAACCTAGTCTTTATTGTCTCATGCTTCTATTACCAGCAATTACATGATGGTAACATCCCATTATGTATTTGTTTTTCAATCTCCTGTATCAGAACTAAAATCACGTCTATCTTGTCTGTCTTTTCTCAAAGCCTTGCCAGTCTACTTCGACTCTGAGGAGTAACACAGAATTCTAATAAACTGCTATCACTAAACCACAGGGGAAGGTTCTTATCTGAAGGGGCCCAGCTTGTATTACCGTCAAGGGTTGTTTTTTTCCACCCTGTGAAAAAGGACCAGATTTCTGTCTTTGTTCAAATGCACCCATCCAAAACCCATAAAACATCTCTCCTTTGGCCAGTGGATGCCATTTTTCTTATCCTTTCTGAGATTTTATATTTGGTTGCCAAGGGAACAGAGGACACAAGCTTTAGAGGTTATAGACGTCTGTAGGATATGAGGTTAAAGCAGGCAAATGCATATGCGCCCACAGTCCTTCAGCTTATTTATGGCAATAAGACTACATTTTGCACCTGTATAGACGAATGAAGCCCTATGCTCTATAATGTTGGACAGAGTGTCAACGCAATATGGAAAAATCAGGAGTGACAGCTGCAAAGAGCGAGGCCTATCTCCGAAACTCATGAAAATAAATGAGCTACTGAAATGTGTTTATCTGGAGACGAGGGTACGACTAAACTGATTGAGGATCATTAAGGTCTGAGAGCAGAAAGACAGGAGGAGATTCACTCTATAGTCCACTGGGAATCATATTCAGGGCTTCTCTCACCCTTGATTGTCCCATTGTAATCACAGCATGAAGGGAAATTCAATCTTGTTCAATTTCAGCTTTTCATTGAGAAATGTCATTAAATGAATGTGTAACAGAGGGCAGCCAGGTCTAATTCTAAATTAGCTATAACATTTCGTCTCACTGAATTGTTTTCATCGTTTCAGATTTAGCTCACTGCTTCTTTTTCTGAATCATGCCAAGTCAGTTAGGTTCCCCTTTTATGGAGGTGTATTAGATTATTGGCATTCGACTGTTCATGTCACTCACAGAGTGTTTAATCACTTTTCCTGCTGAGGTCATATTTCATTTCGACATCTCTAAATTGTGCTAACATATTTATGGGAGAATATTATTGAATACAGCCCACTAGCACACATTTATAATCACTGGATTCGGGTATATTAAAGTTAATTGCTTATAATACTGATACTGACTGATACTATTTACTGATACCATTTATGAACAAATCTATCTATCTATTATCTGAAATATTAAATATTATAAAATTTAAAAACAATGCTTTCTATTTTAATATATTTTAAAATTATTTTTGTTTTTCTGTGATGGTAAAGCTTACTTCAGTTTAAGTTTGAGGATTCTTTGAAGAACAGCATTTATTTGAAATAAAAGTCTTTTGTAACATTCTTTACTGTCACTTTTGATCAGTGCAATGCATCCTAGCTGAATAAAAGTATTCAGTTCTTACTGACCCCAAAATAATCTCACTGACCTCAAACTTTTGAATGATAGTGTGTGTTTATATATACACTGATCAGGCACAACATTAAAACCACCTGCCTAATATACACTACCAGTCAAAAGTTTGGACACGATAAGATTTTTAATGTTTTTAAAAGAAGTTTCGTCTGCTCACCAAGACTGCATTGGCACTCTGACCAATCTGCAACTACACAGACCCCTTCCCAGGTTCTGATACCTTTTTATTTAGCACCATTAAGTTTTTCAGCATTTAGCTCTTCTGTGCGATCGGACCAGACAGACTAGCCTTTGCTCCCCACGTGAATCAATAAGCCATCTTAAATGAGATACTATTAAATCTATTTTTATAGATCATGAACTATAAAATGTCTTCATGATCTGCCTTTGAAGAGAGATTGCAGTATTGTGCTACAGTGCACATTGTATTTGTGAAGTTCTGGCGCCACCATCTCAACATAACTTGAGTACTGAACTAAGTTCTCTTTCGTGTCTTATTAAACTTAAACTGCCAAATACACACAAGGTTTACATAAACACAGTCGTTTATATCTTAAGTGAATGTAAACAGTTGCGTGTCAGTCTATTTTGATATGCATGTGTATCAGTATATTAGAACTGTGTGTCAGGTCTTAAAGTGACAGCAGCCTAATAAACCTGCTGCTGTCTGTGTCATTACGGTCAATCAAAAAACAAAATAAAAAGAGAAAATCACTAACTGCTCTTGACTGAATAACACCTACTGTGGCAGAAAATATTAATGAGCTGTTTATTTCATTTTTATCTTACATTGTTGTTTGTAATTTTCATCTTTGTTCTTATGTTTAATAACAAAGATAAAATAAAGAAATAAAATAAAGTGAAATTTTGGTCATATCGCCCACCCCTATTTTGGTCTAAATAGTCTGTCATACTTTTTTATTTTGTTACCTTGTAAGGCTAAATCTTTAAAATAGGGAAATTAGTTTGGCTGTATTGTTCAGATACTGCAAAATAGTCTTAAAATCCAACATGAAAAAGAATACTGATAAGCTTTTGGATCGTGATTCTGTCTGGAAAAGATTGTGATGTATTTTTGCCATATCGCCCACCCCTAGTACTAACCACTGCATACCAGGAACAGCCCACAAGACTTGTCGTTTTGGAGATGCTCTGACCCAGTCATCTAGCCATCACTATTTGGCCCTTGTAAAAGTCACTCAGATCTTTTCGCTTGCCCATTTGCTTTCAACACATGAATTCAAGAACTGACTGGTCACTTGCTGCCTAATATATCCCACCTCTTGACAGTTGCCATTGTAACGATTATAATCAATGTTATTCACTTTACCAGTCAGTGGTTTTAATGCTGTGGTTGATCAGTGTGTATATACATACATACATACAAACTGTAGATAGATAGGAATTTGCTTTATATTTAAATATTGAGGGAGTTTTTGTCTTTCAGTCTCTTGCTTTGTTGCTATGACATCCATCCTGCAATAACAATTCCATCTGTGTATTTTTCCTCCCCTTCATCTTTCATCAAGTCTTACCCAGTAGCTAATGCAGAAATTGAGCTTTACTGGCTAAAGGGAAATAATTAAATAAATAAATAAATTATATATATACAGTATCTCACAAAAGTGAGTACACCCCTCACATTTCAGCAACCATTTTATTATATATTCTCAAGGGACAATACTATATAAATGAAAACTGGATATACTTTAGAGTAGACAATGTGCAGCTTGTATAGCAGTACAGATTTACTGTCCTCTGAAAATAACTCAACATACAGCCATCATTGTCTAAATAACTGGCAACAAAAGTGAAAAAACTGTGACCAAAGTGTCAATATTTTGTGTGAGCACCA
This sequence comes from Hypophthalmichthys molitrix, assembly GCA_037950675.1. NCBI lineage: Eukaryota > Metazoa > Chordata > Actinopteri > Cypriniformes > Xenocyprididae > Hypophthalmichthys > Hypophthalmichthys molitrix. The sequence continues at coordinate 15,565,349 of CM075496.1, read as the reverse complement.
TTGTTATTTACCACTGCCTTAATCCTCCTGGTCATGGAATTCACCAGAGCTGCACAGGTTGATGCTGGGATCCTCTTCCACTTGAGGATGCCCCACAGGTGCTCAATAGGGTTCAGGTCTGAAGACATACTTGGCCACTCCATCACATTCACCTTAGGCTTCCTCACCAAGGCAGTTGTCATCTTGGCGGTGTGTTTGGGGTCATTATCATGCCGTTCAGCCCAGTTTCTGAAGGGAGGGCATCATGTTCTGCTTCAGAATGTCACAGTACATGTTGGAATCCATGTTTCCCTCAATAAAGCAGAGCTCCCCAGTACCAGCAGCAATCATGCAGCCCCAGACCATGATGCTACCACCACCATGCTTGACTGTAGGCAAGACACAATTTTCTTGGTACTCCTCACCAGGGCATTGCCACACATGCTGGACACCATCTGAGCCAAACAAGTTTATCTTAGTCTCATCAGACCACAGGACATGGTTCCAGTAATTCATGCTCTTGGAGAGGTTGTCTTCAGCAACCTTGTTTGCAGGCTTTCTTGTGAGCCAGCTTTAGAAGAGGCTTCTTTCTGGGACGACGGCCATGCAAACCGACTTGTTGCAGTGTGCGGTGTATGGTCTGAGCACAGACAAGCTTACCTTCCGCTTCTGCAACCGCTAAAGCAATGCTGGCAGCACTCATGCATCTGTTTTTTGAAGCCAGCTTCTGCACCTGATGCACAGCACAAGGTCTCAACTTCTTTGATTCAACTTTGGCCTGTTCCGAGTGGAACCCGTCTTGGAAAACCTCTCTCTATGACCCTGGCCACTGTGCTGTAGCTCAGTTTCATGGTGTTACTGATCTTCTTATAGCCTAGGTCATCTTTGTGGAGAGCAACAATTCTAATTCTCAAATCCTCAGAGAGTTCTTTGCCATGAGGTGCCATGTTGAACATCCAGTAATCAGTATGAGAGAATTGTACTCAAAGCACCAAATTTGAATTGCTCTAATACAAGATCCACACATTTGTATGATCCTGTCAAGCAGACAAAAACATGAACATGATGAATAGGATATGTGGTGAATGTGATGGAGTGGCCAAGTATGTCTTCAGACCTGAACCCTATTGAGCACCTGTGGGGCATCCTCAAGTGGAAGAGGATCCCAGCATCAACCTGTGCAGCTCTGGTGAATTCCATGACCAGGAGGATTAAGGCAGTGGTAAATAACAATGGTGCTCACACAAAATATTGACACTTTGGTCACAGTTTTTTCACTTTTGTTGCCAGTTATTTAGACAATGATGGCTGTATGTTGAGTTATTTTCAGAGGACAGTAAATCTATACTGCTATACAAGCAGCAAATTGACTACTCCAAAATATATCCAAGTTTCATTTATATAGTATTGTCCCTTGAGTAGATATACTAAAATGGTTGCTGAAATGTGAGGGGTGTACTCACTTTTGTGAGATACTATATATATTATATATATATATACACTACCAGTCAAAAGTTTGGACACGATAAGATTTTTAATGTTTTAAAAAGAAGTTTTGTCTGCTCACCAAGGCTGCATTTATTTAATTAAAAATACAGTAAAAACAGTAATATTGTGAAATATTATTACAATTTAAAATAACTGTTTTCTGTTTGAAAATATTTTATAAAGTAATTTATTCTTGTGTTGGCAAAGCTGAATTTTCAGCATCATTACTCCAGTCTTCAGTGTCACATGATCCTTCAGAAATCATTCTAATATGATGATTTGATGCTCAAGAAACATTTATTGTGTACAATTGTACAAAATATTTGTGTACAATATTTCTTTTTCAGGATTCTTTGATGAATAGAAAGTTCTAAAAGAACAGAATTTATTTGAAATATAGTCTTTTGTAACATTATAAATGTCTTTACTGTCACTTTTGATCAATTTAATGCATCCTTGCTGAAAAAAATAAATAATTTCTTTAATTTTGTTTAAAAAAATAAAAATAAAAATTCTTACTGACCCCAAACTTTTGAACGGTAGTGTATAATGTTACAAAAGCTTTGTATTTCAGATAAATGCTGTTCTTTTGAACTTTCTATTCATCAAAGAATCCTGAAAAAGAAATATTGTACACAAATATTTTGTACAATTGTACACAATAAATGTTTCTTGAGCATCAAATCATCATATTAGAATGATTTCTGAAAGATCATGTGACACTGAAGACTGGAGTGATGATGCTGAAAATTCAGCTTTGCCAACACAAGAATAAATTACATTTTTACTGTATTTTTAATTAAATAAATGCAGCCTTGGTGAGCAGACAAAACTTCTTTTTAAAACATTTAATATCTTACCGTGTCCAAATTTTTGACTGATAGTGTATATACAGCATATATATATATATATATATATATATATATATATATATATATATATATATATATATATATATTAATCCACTGAAAAAAACAAAAAACATTTGGCTATTATAATTAATAGTCACCTTTTTGAACCATTAATTCACTTATACATCATCATTTAATGTCAAGCAAATTCATATAGATGCAGCTGTGACAGAAACTTGTGATGTCTGAGTATGTGAGCTGTTTACTTTGTAATTAGTTCGTCCATTTCAACCAGTTTGACTTATTCAGGTTGATTTTCACAAATATCCCCTTCACATTCATTGCATGATTAGGATCTCAATGAGCTCAAATGAGGCAAATGACATTTATACATTCTATGATCATATATTTTGTGGCATTTTGTGGTATTTTTATAATGTTGCATCTTTTACTCATCAAATTGGTTTGAGGAGGCATTGACTCCCTTGCCTCCTCAGAAAAAAAAACAACAACAAATGAAAGTCAACGGGTTGGAACATACAGTAAATGTCACAAAACAATCTTTTGCTCACAGTTCTTAAGAACAGCATCTGTAAACTCTCAGGAAGCAGTAGATATTATCATAACTCAAGGTCCACCATTTGTTGCGAAAGGAATGATATTGTGTACTTGGGCAATACTGATTATGTTGCCAAAAATAAGAAATAGTTTCCACAGCACTGTTCTGACCAACATTATATGTCTACAACCAGTATCCAGCATTTATGTCTACATAGCCATTATACATCTAGTTTAGGTATATCTACCAATTTGATGGCGAAATAACCAAAAGAAGATGCAGTTTAAGCAATTGTATTTGATTTCTTCCACTTAGGGGAGTATCTATAAAATGAGTATGAATAATCCATTGATATCTTACTCACTCCTTGCTTTTGCACTACATTTCTGAGGAAGTATGGTTTCTTCATCTGCAGACAAGCTTACACTGCTGTCAAGTACACACTACAAGAACATCTTTCAGTGAACTCTGCAGATCTGGAGGAAGTATCCTTTCCCTGGGGAGACCTCCTGAAATTTCCTTTTAGTGATCAAGCTGAATAAAACTCCTTCTCGCTCCTGCGCTCAAAGAAAATCACTAAAGTGTTTCCCATATGCTTTGTGGATGCACAGGTCATAATAAACGATCTGTCTCAGTAGAAAAACATTTTACACCACAAGCTCCACTCCTCTATTTGGTGGTATTAAATAACAAATTGATCTGAAACTATTTTACATTTCAGTGTTCATGTTATTATATAATTGCTGATTAACATAAGTACAGTTATTGATTAACACTAACCAACAATATGTAATTATTTACTGAGAATATTTTTTTAAAATATACTCTATTATTCAAAAGTTTTGGGCCAGTGTGATTATTTAAAAAAAAAAAAAAAAGAAATGAATACTTTTATTCACCAAGGATATAAATTGATAAATGACAGTAAGTGGCAGTAAAGACATTTATAACGTTAAAAATAATTCTATTTCAAATAAATGGTATTCTTTTTAACTTTCTATTCATCAAAGTTTACCAAAAAAAATGTGTCATAGTTTCAATAAAAATACAACATAACTGTTAATTGTATTAACAAAATGTAACATGAAAAATGTAAGGTAAAGTGTTACCAAACTATATGGCATCAACATTGTCATATGATTTTCAAAATAGCTGTAAAAATAAAAATGTTTAGTGATTTTTTTTTTTTTAATAAGTTCTTCGAAACCGCTAAATAATCTGTCCAAAGGGAGAGCTTTGAACAGACATTCAAACCGCTTTTTCTGAGGCATTACTTTTACTCTGGCCCAGTCAAACTTATTCTATAAATTTCAAACCCTGAAAATGTCCAACTAAGTTGAACATACTCAAATGGTCATATTTTTTGATGAAACACGGCAATCCATCTTGCTTTAGTGTTTTGCTGCTTTGAAGAGAGGTGGTAGTGCTTTCTTAAGTGAATGGATAGTTTGGCTCAATAGAGGCACTGTGTACATGTGGAAATTGGAGCTCCTGAGAGATCAGCCCCTCCACTTTCAGCTTCTGATTGCCCTTTAAGACCCTCAGGAGAGTGCGGCTAACCTCACGCCTCACAGTCCACACAGATTTTATCATCCTCTGACTCTGGACCCCAGTCAGTCGCCTCAGAGAGGCGGTGCCTCATCACAATGGACTATCAATTACCACAAACACCTCTGAACTACAGTTGTCAGTCATATGTCAGCTATCTTACAGTAATTAGTGCTAGGAAAGCCTGGCTCATTTCCAGCTCTCAGTCACAGTTATTTCAATGGTTAGCCATTTATAACCTCAAAACAATTTGTACTTAAAATATCCAACAACGAAAGTCTAAATCTCTAAGCTGTAAAAGTAGGGTGAATTCAGGTTGATTGGGACACTTTTTGCCATTGAGATGGGAAGAAGTGTCCCAATCAACTATTTGTCATATTTACCCAAATGTCTATGGACTACATCTATGATAAGATGTTGTCAAAAACTTGGAAATGCATCAATAAAAAACTTACAATGAAAGTAGGGATGCCAATTTTCAGGAATATTAATAATGATTTTTATCAAAATTAACGATCAATTAGTCGATTAATTGTTAATGTTAATACTGCAACACACACCCCCCAAAAAAATAAATTGGAGAAACATTGAAATCAGAATCAATTCAGACTGATATGCAAAAAACAGTTCAACTGATTCATGCAGATTTGCTCTAAAAAAACAAAAACAAAAACAAATCTTCAAATGAACAAACTTACATTTCAAGAGTTCACATAATGTATGAAACAGATGAGAAGACCTGTACAAAGGTTCAGCTTGCTATCCATAATGGAGGGGCTCAAACATCTGACATAACTTAAGCTCACTTCCTCTTCCACCAAGAAACGGGACTACCAAGGTGAATGAGGGATGCTGGAAAAATTGGCAATATGAATTAGGAAAGCAGCTGTTTATATGCCACTGATTTGTGAGATTATCTATCTGAACTTTTGTTAGGATTTTTTTTTGGGGGGGATATTCTGGAAATCTCCTTGACCAGATCTTAGACACTGATACTTTTATGATGAAATTTGTGAATGTTCATTGTGTGTTCATTAAAACATAGGTAGAAACCCTGTCAGTGTTGATAAGGGGTTAATTCAGAGGGAGGTACCTTAATTATCGGAAGAAATCTTGTGTTGAAAACTATTTTTTATGTTGTTGAATACAAGTACTCATCCAATAAACTGATACACATGTTCGCCCTGTAGACTTTACCCTTGGGTAAGTTCAAACAGATTTTTTAAATATTCTTGGCTTTTAAGTTTACTCTGCTTTTAGTGGAGATAACATTTAAACTACAGGTAAAGTACAGACATTAAAAAAAAAACATCTGCAGGGGCTCTTTTTACATAGTGGTCAATAAAGATAATTACGCCTAGAGCCACATCTGCTTCAGATAAATGTTTACAGCTTCTGCTATCAACGGCCTCACTGTGCTTGATGGGAGAGATTTTTAATCATTGGGAGATGTTATGGCTCTTCTACTGTCATGGCTCTGGTTAGATGATGGAAAAGGAAGTGAGTTTAAGAGCTTAAATCCTCAAAGATGTATGCTTCCAAACAGATCAAAGGTCAAAGGATACACAAACCAGATGGTGTTTCTCATATTTCCCAGGTAGTGGAATCATAGCAGCCTCTGTCTCAAGGTACAATTAGAGTCCTTATGTTTTGGGGTAAGTGGGCCAGTGGCTCAAATAGCGATAGTATGTTTTGCCTCCAAAAGCATGATATTGTTCCAAATACTAAAAAGCTGACCATTATCTTACTACCTTAAAATATTTTAACCTGTCCTTTGCTGGTTTATAAAAAATGCAGCAAAACAGCAGGACTTTACAATTAGATTATGTAATAGTAAACTACTTTTATTCTCATTTGTTATTTTTATTTCATATCATATTTTTATTTATATTTGAAAAAATGTACAATATGGAGATACTGACAGCATCTAAAATGTAATATATATATACATTTTAACATTTTAATGTTTCAGCTTGGGTAAATAGAATCATTCAAAATGAGTTGAGTTCTAAATGGCATTAGAAAATACACGGAACAGAATGAAATTGTTATAAGTGTCAAATTAGGCAAATATGTTCAATGCCATTTTAGCTTTCTGAGCTAACAAAAACACAGGAGTCAGGATTGCAACACAAGACCAAGTGGTCATCCTTTTTTTTATGCTTCAGAACAGCACATCGACAAAAACTCAGTGTCTGCAAATGTAGCATATAATGCACATGTGCTAAAATCACATTTCAGGCACAAATAAGATCACATTGTTTTTTGAAATGTAAATCATTCCCAAATTATACAATTTACCCCATTGACATGGCATTGCTCCCCTACTTTTTAATTTCAGTTAAGAGCAGGCGCCCTGAAAATATAATTAGTTGTAAAATGAAATGGAGGTCTACAACATAAAAATAGTGTCTATAGTGGACATCCATTTTATTTTTCCTTGCCTTGTAGAGTAAAAAAAGTGGCCCAGCTTACAGCACTCTCCCCTTTATATTAATTTTATTCTTACTCTGAATCATGCTTGATTTCCTGCAAAAAAGGTCTGCATCTCACAGTAATTTATTCATTAGAATAAAACCTAACCCAGGCATTCATGCCTTGGCGGAGATAAGGGAACTCCAGAAGTTAATGCAATGAAGCTAAATGGCCTATAATTGGGCAGAGATACTTCAAGTGAAAATCATCCTGAGCACATGCACAGCTGGACCTCTCCAAAATGTTCTCACTCCAGGCGTGATTCCTACATGAGTGTGCCGTGGAGCCTGTAAGAATAGAGGCTGGATCGAGGCGTTTCTGCGTAATTATGTATTGAACTAGCCGTGGGGAATGACCCAGTTTCATTGTAATTGCCAGCAACATTCTGCGTGTCCATTGGTGACATCTCTTCCCTGTCAGCCCACATCTCTAACAGCTCAACAAATATTCTCTATAATTGTTTGTTCTGGGTTGGAGGATTTTTCCAAATGGGGAGACAAGTGACAGAACCAAAGCACAAGCAAACCAAGCACAAGTCATGTGTCTAAGGACCGTCACGGCTGAAATCATCATTAAAGCCCTCCTTCAGTGTAAATGAAACATGCTATTGATTGAGTGAACAATGATTTAAATGAAAGCTGAAAACAGATTAATGATATCAGTGTGCAGAAGAGCCAAACATAGTGCAGGTTGTAGTGCAGAGCATATGGACACATTCACACTCATGACAATGGCTGACAGAGTTTGGGCTAGAAGTGTCAAATCAATCCTGTCTTTTTGAATCAAAGTCAACTAATCCATTCACACTGACAACAAATGTGAGACCTACTGCAAAGACTTTTCATGGCCTTGGTCTTGTCATGGACTCGACCTTCTTCTGGTACTGGTCTTGACTCAAATAAGCTGCTACAACACTGACCTTAGGCAAGGTCACATTGTGCTTCATACTGCTGTACGTATGAATGCCATGGCTGTTATAGCAGAAGGCAGGAAGATATTCAGGACAATGACAGAGACAGAAGCTAATCATGTTAGCCAAAATCCAGAAGAGTGAGATAGACAAAGGAAGGTAAACCTGGTTCCAATTATCAGAGTACTGACTCGTATGTAACAGGATTCTTCTAAGTGAGTCATTTTAGGCATTATATGTTTATAACGCATTTACTGGAAAATGTGTTTTTTCTTTTTTTCTTTTCCAGTGAAAACATCTGTTTACTGTTCTTTTTCAACGCTACAATGCTGAAGGATTGTGAGGGCAGATTTTTAAATAGATTCTTGTCATGAGATTGGAGACTTTGTTTTTCCAGACATTCATGATAATACTAAAAAACCATTACAATATACTTCTCATTAAACTGACTTGTACTCAACCCTCTTATGGTCTCAGTCTTGACTGACTTGAATGAGCTGGTCTTGACTACAACAGAGGCTGACAATCATGCGAGCGAAATCAGCAGAAATATTTGTGTGCTATCAAGGTGCGAATTACAGGGAGTTTAATGTATATTTTAATGAATATGTATCTTCATATTTATTTTACTGAATGATATGTATCTTCATATTACTGACTGATTTTAAAGTGTTATTTGGCTGCCATTAGAATGGGTCATACCATTGCAATTCTTGAAAACTTGGCTCATTTGACAACGTGCATTTATTTGCATAGAAAAAGAACAATGTAAGTGTATAAATGCATATACATAGTTCATTTGAAACCTAAGTCCTCTTTGGCTTGGTGTTAATGGTGTTAAACTGAATGTACAAGGCAAACTGTCTGCTTAAATAACAACACTGAAACAAGAATGTGCATTTTTTTTTTAAAGTTGAACTTAAATTGAGCACAGCATTTTTAGAACACGTGTCATGCCTAAAACACTGCAAAAATATGGACATGAACGCAATGGTCAAACATATCCATCTGATGCAAACCTGCCAGCCCACTCTTCTATACACTGTAAAAAATTGCTGTAAAAAATGGCCAGATTTCTACAGTAACATGCTGTTTTCCATTAAAACAGTAATATACCGCAGAAAACAATGCATTCTGGGTAATATTTGATGTTTTCAAGAAAGTAGCCTACAGCAATATACCGTGAATTAACAGCGCTCAAAATCAACACTCAGAGGATGTGTTCCAAATCACACCCTCATTCACTATTCCCTACATTAGTTCACTAATATAGTCCACTTGACAGAGTGAATGAAAACAATTGTGAATTCAGACACTGATGAACACCTGCTGTTAACAAGCAGAATCACTGAAGGGAAGAGAAACAAGAACGGAAAAAGATTAAATCAACTGAAGATAAAAGAAGACATTAAATCTCTCAAGATCTGATTAAACAACTCCACAAACAGCATTGCCAGCTTCACTTATTACTAACCAGACTGACTTTATTTCTGTCATTTGTCCATAGCAGTTCTTATTGAGAATTAACAGAGGTTTAGATGTTGTTTTATTGTTTCGTTTGACGTTACCATGATGGAGGTCAGCATTTGCTTTAGTTGTGCTCTTAACCCTTGATTATTTAACATTAGTTTTTTTTTTTTTTTTTTTTTTTTTGGCTGTTGTAACTGTGCTTTTAAAATACATTTGTTATGGCAAAAAAACAAAAATGTGATCAGATGATGTTAGCCAGTTATTAATGGTTACAATCATCATTTAATGGCCTGATATTGATCTCATCAGAGTCTAATCTATTATTATATAGGACATGTTTTATACTTTTATTATGGTATTCCTGTGATTCTACGCATAAGACCCATCAGTGCTGTCACAACCAGATATGAAGGATTTTGAAAACAGTTTGTGCTCAAAACATTTTAAACTACCAAATCATTCAGAGTCACACAGACATCAAGAATTGGTGTTTGAATCACAACAATGGTGACAATCAAAAGCTTCATGCCACAATGCATGCTGGGTACCAGCATAGTACTAAAATCATCCATAACTCCCAGCATGCATTGCGGCATGAATAAATTATGCAGCTGAATTGCCTGGTTATTTTCTTTAATTCTTACTGTTTGCCTTTATTTTTGCTGTTGTTTTTGTGTTGACTTTTAGTAGTGTTTTTTATGATGTTCAGAGTTTATGATGTTTATCGTTTTTGTTGATTGTTACCGTTGTTGAGATACATATGGTGATTCTTGATGTCTCTGTGAATCTAAATGGTGCCGTAGTTCAAAAATTTTTTTGTAAATGATGAGTTTAAAAATCCTTAACTGATTGTTCAGCACTTCTTCATCCTTTGCTGTAGTATCACAGTGTTGGTAATATAAAACTAAATTTATTAAAAAAAAAAACATTTCTGGTAATGGATTAGACACTGGATAAGTTCAGTGAACTCAACATTACATAATAATCATGTCATAATCAAAACATAACCAACAACACATTTTCTTTTAGCTTCTTCATGCCATAACAAGTGTGTCTTAAAAAAAAAAAAAAAGAACACAGTTACAGCAGCCAAAAAAAAAAAACTAATGTTACAAGTCAAGTGTCAAGCGAGCACTGATCTCCATCATGGTAACGTCAAAGGAAACAATAAAACAACATCTGAAGCTCTGTTAATTCTCAATAAGAGCTTCTTTAAACATCTGACAGAAATAAAGTCAGTCTGGTTAGTAATAAGTGAAGCTGGTAATATTATTTTTGTTGTCTAACCCTCCTCTGCTGAGATATTGAGTGATTTAATGTCTTCTTTTATCTTCAGTTGATTTCATCTAAGGCTGTGGCTGGAATTCAGTTGTAGTTCTTGTGTTTCTGCTTGTCTTTTTTCTGTTCATGTTGTTTCTTTTCCTTCAGCGATTTTGCTTGTTAACAGCAGGTGTTTGTCACTAATTCTCAATCATCACTTAATTAATCACTTATTTATCTCATTAACTTCAACACTGCTTCAGTGTTACTCTAATACATAAGTGTTCATTAAATACCGGGGATTTTGTTGTGGGGTTTAAAGGGTTAAAGGTGTAAGATAAAAAACATGCATAGTGAAACACTTTTCTACAGTAATAAACTGTAAATAAATTTTACAGCAACAAACTGCAGAAAAACAGTAATTTAGATTACCGTAAAATCGTGAAAAAAACAGCAATGTACTGTAAAACGTAACAGTCAAATTTATTAAATGAAACAAGTTAATTTCACTAAAGTATTAGTGAAATTTAATAGAACTCAATAATTGATCAGTAGAGTAAATGTTGAATTGAAGTGGTATTTTATGTGTTTTTGCACAAGATGTTGATGAGTTTTGTGGGTCACCATTGTGCTGAAGAGTAGAGCATGTGCTTCAGCCAGTGATGAGCTGAGAAACACTGATGTTATGCTGCATGTTGCTTTATTTAAAGGCAGTAACTGTGTAGTTGCTGATCCAGTGAGAATCTCTTAGCTAATTTTAATTGCACATGTGCTGTTGTTAGCTAGCAATTGTCTGCAATTTAAGCTGACATGATGTTTCTAGTTTTAATGATTTTGTTTAATTTGTTTATTTTTACTTTAATAATATTCTTTTTTTAGTGGACTCAAATGAAATAAGTTCAAGTGAACAATATGCTCATATAGTTATAAATATTAGTTTATGAATTTAAATGGCAGTCATACAATTTACGGCAGTCGATTTCTGCAAATGAAATTAGTTGATTTGAGTTCATGGTATTTTTACAGCAACACACTGTAATGTAGATTATGGTAAATAACTGTAAAATTAACAGTAAATTATTGGCAACTTTTTTGCCAGTATGTTACTGTGAATTCACAGGACAATTTTTTACAGTGTAGGTGCCAAGAACCGGGCCTGCTTATATCCTGTAAAGCGAGCCTTTGTGTACATTGCCATGGTGCCAAGAGGAGAGACATTCTCTGTCATTGAACCTGAAAGCATGCTGGAACATTGTGTTAGTGAATTAAGTATCCAAACACTGTTACATAACTGGCCATGAAGGCTGAGAAAAAGTCAGAATTTTTTCCTATATTCAAGTTTATAATACAACATACATTATTGCTTGGGGGGAAATACACATGAATGGAGCAGAGACTGAGGGCTTGTCATCTGAACTGCATCAGAAGGCCAGATGATTTATTCTCAACTGCCTTTTTCGTTCTAATCACAGGACCAGAGCACCATTGGAATGTGTCCCAATCACTAGCAACAGAAACTGCAGGAAACACAGCTGTCTTTTCCTGTCTCTTGTACACTCTCTCTGGATTTTTATGACTTCTGTTGCGCCTTACTCATAGTCTGTTCATTCATTCTCTCATACAGTAAGTTCTAAAGTAAACTGTTTGTGGAAAAGGAGAAGCCAATACCGCAGAAAAACTGACTCATCTAAAAAGCGGCAACGCAATCCAAATGAAAGCATTTGAGAAAGTTTCGATACAGTGGTGCATGGACAATAGTGCTCTGTTCCAGGCAGCTGGGCTCCCCTCCTCAGGCTTTGCCTGAGGTCAGGGCTTCCCCAGTGACATCACTGCTCAGCTGATTTTAAGCATCCGTTTTTCATTATTTCAGGGTAGACACAAAGGCTTTCTCACAGGCTCTCTATTCACATTTGGCGGACAAACTTGTCCACGTCGCAAAAGAACTAAAGGGACAGGAAGTCTGATTCCGAATTTCATTTTCTGAGAATGGTTTTATATGACAATTTCTCAAAAATTTAATTAAAAAAATAACATATTAAAAGTGTGTTTTACTTTATAATGAACCAAAGTCTTCAATTGAACAAATAAGAAATACTCTAGGTAATTGAGCTATTTTTCACATTATATTAAACATTAATTATATCCCGAGGGCCATGTCCTGTGGACAATGTGCCAATCTAATGCTCACAATTAAAGACAGAATTTAGGATTTTTGAAAAATGGGAAGCGCAACAATAACGTGACCCAGCTGGAGTGTTCCTGCTCCAGATTTGAGAGCTTTTAAAAGCTCAGGCCTGGAGCCATAGACTGCTTTCAGAAATGAAGAGAGAGAAAGAAACAACAGAGCAGATGCTGTATAGGAATGATTCGTTTTGTAGTGAACGAGCACTGTGAAAGTTAATCAATACTACTGGTGTGGACTGCTGCTGAAAACCCATCCTCATAGTAGACTGAGGACTGAGGTAATGATGTCTCCAGTGGATTCTCAGTACTGAACCAAAACATCTGATTCAGACAGAAATAAGTTTGCCATTAAAGAAAGTGACATTTGTCCAGCCTGATTCAGGTTTGTTCGTAATGTATATAATGTTTACACATACATTTGTGTACGTTTACATATACACTGAAACATGTAATAAAAGCATACTGACAGCATCTAAAAAATAAAAGTATTTATGCACGCTATGCACAGATTCATAAAAGTAAAAATCGTTTTCAACACTGATAATAAACAGCAAATCAGAATTTTAGAATGATTTCTGAAGGATCATGTGACACTGAAGATGAATAATGGCTGCTGAAAATTCAGCTTTACCATCACAGGTATAAATTACATTTTAAAATATATTAAAATAGAAAACAGTTATTTTAAATAGCAATATTTCACAAAATAACTTTTTACTGTATTTTTGATTACAAAATTAATGCAGCCATCACAAAAACATTAAAATCTTACTGACCCCAAACTTTTGAATGGTAGTGTATAGACAGATTAATGTAAATGACAATAATTTGTTACAATATATTATTATATAAATTTTTATATCAAATACAACAAAATTTTAATTCCATGAATTCAATAGTCTAATGTACTTGTACATTTAATGATTAAATGCCTATGTTTTAGATAATGTCAGTATGTTAGTAAGGTACATTTCTGTATCTATATCCAGTAAATGTATGAAAATGTATGTGTGATGGAATCACAGTTTACATATATGAATACATGCGGTTACTAATGAGATCACGTTGATATGCAACTTCTTTGCTCGTGTCCTCTTATTAGAACATCATCTCAGTGCCTGCATGGATTACAAAGACATACTGTCTTAATGCAACCAAACTGTGTTGAACTGTCCTTCTATAGAAAAGAGAAAATAAGCTGTTTTCCATCATCTGTAAGAGTAAAGTCACAAAATATCTTGGATAATTCTTCAAGGAAATTACTTCTGGATAAGTGACAAAAATTCTGTGCATTGAAATATGTTATTTGCATTCAAGTTGCTATAGCTCAGAGCAAGAACAGTAGTGACATCTGGAAATGATCAAGTTTCAAGAAGTTAAGGAGTAAATGGACAATAATTTCACAGGCTTAACTTTATCTGGGTGCATTACCCAGATGGAAAATAATGCAGTTCACCTACATTTCTCTCGTTTTCTGACACAATGTCAACTATGTGATAATGGTGTTGAATCCTGTTATGTTACAAACATATTTAGATTTAGTCAGTTCAGTTAGTCTGTCTAGACTATCTGTATTTTCATATTTAGCCAGCAGATTTACCTAGTGGTCTGGCAATTAATTCTGGCTTGGGAAGCTGTTAACCTGTAGAAGAAATGTCTTCAGATGAAAAAGGAAGATGAAATACTTCTCTATGCACTTCTCTGGATTCCAAAAGACATTGTGATTGAAACAGAAACGGAGATCTATGACCTTCCTCACTGTTTATCTTTCCTCTTGGGGTCAATACTACCTAAAACAGGGGCACTTGCTGCCACAGGTCAGTGCGCATGGCACCAATTAAGAGTTCAACAAGATGTCTACAGACATTAGTATAGGCTTTGTGAATAAGCGAACCAGACGTGTCTAGGTTTTAAAACTGCATGGAGACAAGGCGAAATGAAGGACCTGATTAGCATTAACTTTAAAAGAATATTCCAAATTCAATACAAGTTAAGCTCAGTCTACAACACTTGTGGCATAATGATGTTAATGTGTGTGTGTGTGTGGGGGGGGGGGGGGGGTTGAGCTTAGGTTCTATGTAAAGTTATATACCCCGTTTTATGGCTTCATTGCATTGACAACACAATGCCTAAACAACCATACAAATGACTAGAACAACTTTACAGCTCTAATAATACACGTTTTACCATATAACATCAATGTAAGTACTTTTTACAAAATCATAAGCTTCATATTTTTGCTTGTAAATCTTCCAGAAAATAGCCCCATTTACTTACATTGTAAGCGCCTCAAAGTAACCTCAATTTTTGAGGGTAATTTTTCAAGGTAACTTTGCCAAAAATGCTTGAGACAATTAAGCTTAACTTGTATTGAATCCAGAATATTTCTTTAATCCTTTCTGAGTGGAAGCAGAGAAAAAGTGACTTGTAAACAAACTTTAACACTAATAGTTTTAAACGGAGGCCATTTTAGAGGGTATACATAGCAAACAGTACATCTTTGTTTTCCCTCTGAGGTCATGACCTCCTGTGCCTTGCCAGAAGGTTTGCAGACATTTCACAGTCTAGGTGAACCCCTGCTACTTTATGTATGTTTATACAAAGCATTGTGCCATGCTACAGAGTTTTACTGAGACCTTTAGTCATCCATCAATGTCTCTCCGGACTTCCTCTGTCTGTAAGCCACCATTTCATTCATTATGCACTTGTTTCTGAAACACTTAAGTCCTATAGTATTACGTTTTTGAGAAACACTTTACAATAAGGTCCCATTATTTATCCCATTATCCCATTATTAATTACTGCATTAACTAACATTGAGCAATAGATTTGCTACAGTATTAATCTTTATTAACGCTTGCCAATAAAAATACAACTGTTCATTGTTAGTTCATGTTAACTTAGGTCAACAGATACAACTTTTGATTTTAGTAATGTATGATGAAATTAACATTAAGATGAATGAATTCTTTGGAAGTATTTTTCATTGTTAGTTGATGTTAACTAATGTTAACAAATGGAACCATACTGTAAAGTGTTACCTCTTTTTGTTTTATTTCATTTTTCTGTTTGAGATGATTGATAACAACATCCCAATGTTTCAGATTCAAGATGAGGAAAAACAAATGTTTCACACAAAAACTGTTTCCTCACACAAGTCCCACAAGGCTTCAAGAAGGAGGGAAATTGACTCGAGCTGTCCTCAATGAGAACCATTTCTTCTCAGAGTAACTGAAACAAAATTTTGTGCCGGAGTGTTCACAGCTTTGGGCCTGTGAAATCCCCAATCTATTACTGCATCCAGCAGAGGGGCAAAATGAGTTCACCATGTTGTAGAGGTGTCTAGACCTCTACTCAACATCCCTCTCTCTCTCTCTCTCTCTCTCTCTCGTTCCCTAGAACCACAGAGGGACCACTTATGCTGTCCTCTCCTTTTCTTAGCCTCCTTCTGTTATATAATTCAATGCTACTGTTTAAACACCTCTACTTCAGACCTCCGAACAGAAGTGTAGCCACCAAATAACTGTCATTATCGTAGAACAACACATCCTACCATGCAAACTACAGATATGCTCCAGGTGCCCGTGTAGGTGCATGACCCTGTAAAACTATGCTAGTGACAAGATCAAAGTAGAAGGTTATTTTAAAAGGTGTAACGTTGTCTGTAGGCTATGTCTGGAGAACTAAATAAATAAGCAGAGGTAATCTGTAAAAATTAAGAGAAGGTGTTGAAAGTAATAAGAGGTTTTGGGCAGTAAGTAACTGAAAGTAGCAATGAAAAATGAAAACTCTGTTATCAGTTACTCACCCTAATTTCATCCTAAATCTGTATGCCTTTCCAACTTCTGTGGAACACAAAAGATGATAACTGAATAAACATCAGGTTGGGTGAATGCACTACATTGGCAGATCATTGTGTTTCACTTTAACACTTAATAAAGCACACAAGAGTGAAAAAGTACATGTGGCTGGCAGTTCATTTGCCAGGTGTGTTTTGGTGAACAACAACCAGATATGTAACCCACTTTATAGTAAAATCATGAATGAAATGCACCTTAGTTTGCCAAATACCAGAAAAAGAATGAGGAATTCATCCAACCAGATTTTAAATCAATTATATACACACACATTGGGTTTCCATATTTTATTGGGACTTTCCATAGACATAATTATTTTTAGACTGCACAAACTGTATATTCTATCCCCTAACCTAGCCATCACAGAAAACGTTCTGTGTATATATACACTACCAGTCAAAAGTTTGGACACGGTAAGATTTTTTTGTTTTTAAAAGAAGTTTCGTCTGCTCACCAAGGCTGCATTTATTTAATTAAAAATACAGTAAAAACAGTAATATTGTGAAATATTATTACAATTTATTTTATAAAGTAATTTACTCCTGTGATCAAAGCTGAATTTTCTGTATCATTACTCCAGTCTTCAGTGTCACATGATCCTTCAGAAATCATTCTAATATGCTGATTTGCTGCTCAAGAAACATTTATGATTATTATCAATGTTGAAAACAGTTGTGTACTTTTTTTTTTTTTTTCAGGATTCCTTGATGAATAGAAAGTTCAAAAGAACAGCATTTATCTGAAATACAAAGCTTTTGTAACATTATACACTACCGTTCAAAAGTTTGGGGTCAGTAAGAATTTTTATTTATTTTTTTGAAAAGAAATTAAAGAAATTAATACTTTTATTCAGCAAGGATGCATTAAATCGATCAAAAGTGACAGTAAAGACATTTATAATGTTACAAATGATTATATTTCAAATAAATGCTGTTCTTTTGAACTTTCTATTCATCAAAGAATCCTGAAAAAAAAAAAAAGATTGTACACAAATATTTTGTAAAATTGTACAGAATAAATGTTTCTTGAGCAGCAGATCAGCATATTAGAATGATTTCTGAAGGATCGTGTCACTGAAGACTGGAGTAATGATGCTGAAAATTCAGCTTTGATCACAGGAATAAATTACTTTATAAAATATATTCAAACAGAAAACAGTTATTTTAAATTGTAATATTATTTCACAATATTACTGTTTTTACTGTATTTTTTAATTAAATAAATGCAGCCTTGGTGAACACAAAAAACTTCTTTTAAAAACATTAAAAATCTTACCATGTCCAAACTTTTGACTGGTAGTGTATGTATGTGTGTATATATATATATATATATATATATATATATATATATATATATATATATATATATATATATATATATATTACTGTTTTTAATACATTTTTGATCAAGTAAATGCAGCTATGGTGAGCATAAGAGACTTATTTCAAAAACATGAAATAATCTTATGTTAATGTGTGATATATATATACATTTCACATATTAACGTAAGATTTTTTCATGTTTTTGTTTTTAAAAGAAGTTTCGTCTTTTCGTCTTCACACATTAACGTAAGATTTTTTCATGTTTTTGAAATAAGTCTCTTATGCTCACCATAGCTGCATTTACTTGATCAAAAATGTAATAAAAACAGTAATATTGTAAAATATTGTTACAATTAACCATTTCCTAATTTAATATTCAGTATCTCAAGTCATTTATTCCTGTGATGGCAAAGCTGAATTTTCAGCAGCCACTACTCCAGTCTTCAATGTCACAGGAATCATTTTATTTTCTGATTTGGCACTCAAGAAACATTTCTTATTATTATCAATGTTGAAAAACTATGTTGTGCTTATATTTTTGTGGAAACCATAATGCTTTTTTCGGGATTCTACGATGAGTTGACAGTTCAAAAGAAAAGCATTTATATGAAATGTAAACTATGTAAAAGTCTTTATTGTCACTTTTAATCAATTTAATGCATCATTTATATATAAATAGATATAAATGGATCCTTTAAGTAGTTAGCTACTTTATTACTGCAGCTACATATTTCTTCAAAAGAGAGACTTAATTTTGAGTATTTATTTCAAAATAGCTTCCTCAACACTGCTAATATGTTATCTAAAATGATAGGCTGATTTTAAAGACTAAAACCGGTTTCAGGTGGATTTTAAATATTTGTGGTCTTCAATCATACCATTCGCCTTGTTAGACCATGTCCCCATTCCGTCCTTATACCTCCTGAGAGCTTTCGAGAAAGGTGGAACATCATCATATATACTGTACTTTGCTCTGTATTTATATTCTTGAAATTTATTTCATTTCTTTAAAACAGACATCCTTTTTATTCCCAAATGACCCACTTTTTGAGTTGTGTTTTTCATGTCCCCTTCAATTTCCTCTGTAGATGTTGGATCCGTGGCACAGTGGGTGGTGCACGTGCTCATAGGAACATAGGTTTGGGTCCAACCTTTGCTGTTTTCCCAGCCTGTTCCTCCTTTCTCTCTCTCTCTCAGCTTCTCTGTCTACTTCTCACTGTCCTGTACAGAAAAGACAAAAGCCAATTTAAAAGAAAAGTTTCTCACTACCTGTGAATACAACACACGTTACTCGAAAGTTTAACATGAAGATCAAGCTGCTACATCAGTCAACATAGTGCAAAATACTGCAACAAAGTGCTAACATCTGTGAGTCTGCTTGCGCCAAGCTGAACATACTGCAGACATGCAATAAACCCATGCCCTTACACTTCCTAATGAGAGCCATATTGAGTTCCTGCTTTTTTGAACAGTTTTTTCCCTTTCTCGCAGGCTTTTGCAGATGTGAAGGGAAATTCTTAATTTAGCACCATGCCTCTCCACGTCAGCAATGCTCGATCAGCGAGAACACAAGCCCCTCGAACAAAAACAGTAGCCGTTGACAAGAAAAACACAGCCTTTTCGAGAGGCCCTCCTGTCTCACAGTAGCCATGTTCCTGAAAAGAAAATAAAGCCTGGTGATCCAGGGGGTTGAGAGACAGAGACTCCTCTACATCTAACCACACAAACCTCTGCTAGGTTATAAAACCACTGAAGAATGGATTCATTGTTGAGTGCGAGGACATTTCACAAGGAAAATTAGATGAAGACTGAGTTGATAGCCAAGCCTAAAGAGCTACTTGAAGACTCAAGGACAACTAACTTCAACAAACTTTAAATCATCATTAAAGTCTTTTCTTTTTAATTGCTTACAACTTTTCAAATCACACCTAACAGAAAATGTGGACTAAATGGCTGTGGTTTTCATCCAAATCAATTAAAATTCTATTCAAATAGAAAAAAGATATATATATATAAAGTTGTTCTTCAGACATTTTTAAATACAGTGATATTCTTGTTTGGAGGAATTCTTCTTAAAATTACTTTCACTGTTGTGTTCCAGCTATACATTCCAAGCACCTGGTGTTCCAGAACATTTCAGGTTTTCTTCAATAAATCAGCCTACTGTAAAAGCCAAAACTTGTCTCCAGTTGGTTTAAATCTTTTCATAAAATCATACTCAATGCGTACAATGCTGAGCAGCTCTGAAACAGGCTCTGTATTTTGCCACAAAGTGTGTTATGCATAGTTTTAAATGAAGAACACAATTTGCAAAATGGCAGCATTAGATGCCACTGCCATTTGTAAACTGCTTTAGCAAGAATCTGGCAAAAAGCATAAATGTAACAATGTAATGTGTAGGTTTTTTTTCCAAAACGTTTTAACCTTGCTTTCTACAGCCTACATAGTTATCTGCCTTCTAAAATTGTGGTCACATTTACTGTTTGCCAAATTTTCACATGTGAAATCCAATAATTTATCAGGAATCTTGCATGATCAACATTTTTGGTGCATATTTGCTGCATTGACTAGCTGAAAGACGCTTGGTTTGAAAGCTTCTGTCTAAGCTATGCTTTCTTCTTGGCCACAAACTTTCACAGATATTTTGCTACTGTGACCACACTTTTAAGCAGCATATTTACCTTCATGGAACCTCATAAGCAAGCAGCAACTTACAGGATGCTCCTTTATTGTTAACATGTTGCTAAGCTAACAGCACAATACTCTAATAAGCATAAAAATAAAATAAAATTGCTTTTCATTGCATTGAACTGTTAATCTATACTTTTAAGTATTGAATGGCATACAAGTAAATTTATAATCAACATTTCTTGTCCACCACCTTGGATTTAGTTATTTATTTATTTATTTTGATACAGTATTCTTAGCCTTAAAATGTCACTAAAATAAGGCATCATATACTGTATAGCATAAATAAGTTGGCTCAGTTTTGTGTCATCGTGAACGTACCTATGAGGCCTTAAAATATTTGTGAAAGATTTTGAAATGGACCATTTCTAAGCTACAACAAAAACCTATATACAGACTGCTGTGGAATTCAAATTCACTGACATCCTTTAGCAGGCAGGCAGGCATCTCAATTTACAGGGGTTGGACAATGAAACTGAAACACCTTGTTTTAGACCACAATAATTTATTAGTATGGTGTAGGGCCTCCTTTTGTGGCTAATACAGCATCAATTTGTCTTGGGAATAACAGATACAAGTCCTGCACAGATCCTCTTCCAGAACAGTGGCCAGGTCACTATGTGATGTTGGTGCTCCTCCAAAATACCCCAAAGTGGCTCAAAAATATTTAGATCTGGTGACTGTGCAGACCATGCGAGATGTTGAATTTCATGTTCATCAAACCATTCTGTCACAAGTCTTGCCGTGTGTATTGGTGCATTATCATGCTGATATATGGCACCCCCTTCAGGGTACAATGTTTGAACCATTAAGTGCACATGGTTCTCCAGAATGGTTCGGTAGTCCTTGGCAGTGACGTGCCCATCAAGCACAGTAGGGAATGCCACCCCACCCTAAACCATCACTGATCCATTCCTGTGCTTTACTCTGGGCACACAGCAGTCTGGGTGTTAAGCCTCTTTGGGGCTTCTCCACATCATAACTCCTAGATGTGGGAAAGACAGTGAAGGTGGACTCGTCAAAGAACAATACAGGTTTCACATTGTCCACAGCCCAAGATTTGCATTGTTGGCACCAGTGCAAACTGACAATTGGCATTGGTACCAGCGACCAAAGATTTAGCTATAGCAGCCCGACCATGAATATTGACCCTGTAGAGTTCCTGACAAACAGTTTTGGTGGAAACAGGAGAGTCAAGGTGGACATTTAATTCTGCCTTGAGTTCTACAGCTGTGGTTTTGTTTTTTGGATACAGGCCGGGTTAGTACATAAACATCCCTTTCAGACAGCTTCATCTTGCATCAACAGTTACACCTGTTGAATGTGGTTCGACCTTGGTGGAGGTATGCCAGGATTACTCTGGATACCATAGCTCTCAATACACCACAAAGACCTGCTGTCCTGGTCACAGATGAGCCAGCAAGAAGCGCACCAACAATTTGTCCTCTTTTGAACTCTGAAATGTCTCTGAAATTATGTTGTGTGAATAGCAATATTTTATGTGCAGTTGTGCTATTGCTCTGCTAATTCAACCTTCACACTCTGTTCTTACTGATGGAATGAGCAATCACTGGAGATTAGCCACCAGGCAATGCATATATAGGTGTGAATCCTCCAATTCTAGATTGGACAGTGTTTCAGTTTTATTGCCCAACCCCTGTAAATATCAATATTCTCAAGCACACATTCAAGTTTCCATGAACTCTGTGAGCTGCCCATCCTGAAAGAATGCATGGATAAACCTCTGATACTCTCATAATTCACTCCTTTCTGCCACATAAGCATGCTAGTTTTCTTGCCATGCTTTTAGTCTTAAACATGACAAACGACTCCATTCCTGTAAGGAATTTCTTTTGATTTGCTAGAGTTTCTGGTGCATATAGTTCATTTAGGCACTACCAGATGGAGGTAAAACGTAGAAAATTAACTGTTTCTCCTACATGTGAAAGGAATGCCATAAATTATCTAAATGTTACTGTTTGACAGCCTTCTGCACGCTCAAGGAACCATTGATTTGAAATTCCCTCTACAGAAGATAAATACGGATTTTAAAAAACTCTTAAGGGTGGGTTAATTTCATGATCTACATACTCTCAAGACTATTCCTTGAAATAAGAGAAAATGCTGCTCTGCTCTGTTTGGATTTAAATTGCATCATTAGTGGCTTCTGTGAGTTACGTACATGCTGAAATGTGGTCACGGAAGAAAACGTTATATGTTTGAAATAACTGAAGTGCACAGTGGAAACATTTTGCAGTCATGAACCACAACACAGCGGCGAGCGATGTCTACCCAATGCACATTGACCAATCCCTTCAGACCTTGCTTTCACCCCCAGCCCTTTCACCTTTCATATGCTTGTGCATTCACACCACTTGTCGCCACCTGTCCAATTAGAATGCAGCAGAGAAAGAAGAGAAATGACCTAGACAACCTTAGGGCCCCATTTTACTGACATGTACCAATCCAGCATCCTGCTGAGGTGTCATTAGATACTCTCGGCCTCCTGGGAGCAACTGCACTGCTCTCAACTTTGGACCATTTTCTGACCTTGAGAACTGGGGTGTGTACCTTAC
Source organism: Hypophthalmichthys molitrix (assembly GCA_037950675.1). Classification (NCBI taxonomy): domain Eukaryota; kingdom Metazoa; phylum Chordata; class Actinopteri; order Cypriniformes; family Xenocyprididae; genus Hypophthalmichthys; species Hypophthalmichthys molitrix. Next base: position 15,542,182 of record CM075496.1, on the reverse strand, counting down.
AGGGGCCAGTTTTGACCTCTGACCTTCTGCTTTTATTGGCCATGCTGAGTTAACGAAGTGTTGAGATGACACTATGAATTTTAAAGCAGGAGATGAAACCAGGAGAAGCTTGATACTCATTTTGGATTGGAAATTCAACAATGTACATACTACAAGTTGTAGCACTTCCAATCAAAGTATTCCTCCTCTTAAAAAGTATTTAATCAAATATTAGAAGAGATGTAACCAAGTCTAGTGAGCTACCTACAAATCAATATTTAAGACAGGCATGACTCCAACACAAATTCTAGTTGCAACACCAAATTGTATGAGATACTTGATTTTGTCCAAATTCTAAAGCTAATACCGAAATTAGTTAAATCTAATAAAACAAATATTTTGCCCAGTGTTTGTGTGTTCCAATGCATTTTTTAAAGAATTGTGTTGTTAGCTTAGCAACAAGCGTTTAGAACGTTTAGAACGTATGTAACGTTATTACACTCCATTTACCTTATTTTAATCGTTCGAGTGGGCTTGGCCATTTTTAACTAGAATGGCAAGGCTTCCTGTGTTAGCCACTTCCTGTTATTTTAGTTGTACAAAATGTTTCTGTTATTCTGCTTAATGTTGCAAACTGCTATTTATCATGTTATTTTAATTTATTATTGTAATCATAAATACTGATTTGTAGTGCAAATAGTTTTACAGTTTACTACACTGCTTTTCTTTTAGTTTACCTGTAGTCGACTAATGAATCTGAAGTCTCGCAAAGTCACAGGAAATAGCTTAATTTAGTTTTGAAAAATGAGATTGGGATCAATTGCGCATCGCTTTACGCTATTTGAGTTGTAGCCTATATGTTACAAATCAGCCAACAGTATGCCTCAGAAGATAAATAGTAAGCCGCATGCTATTTTCCTACTGATAATTGTTCGGCATTGATTTCCACACAAGCTATTTACTACTAGGACTGCCAAACATCAGAAGTTCCAGAACTCTGATACACTTTCCTCTGTGGCATGGGGGAAAACTTCCAGTAATTGTAAAATCCATACTCATTACTCATACTTGTAAAAACCATAAATAATATAGTGGTACAATAGACACTGACTTTTTATTTTTAAAGCAAATTATATGTTTTATTTTCAAGGATTAATGATGCTTATTGGGGAGCAGTTGCCATGTCAAACACATTAGTCAATACAAGCATGGTGATGAAGGAAGTTTATTTTAAAGCCTTACCAAATCTTTTGAAGAACGATGAGGTAGAGCCGCAGACTGGAAGCAGCCATGGAAGTGAAGTCAGCCATGAAAAATGCATGAGATCTGGAGGTCCACCACATGAAAAGATCTCCTATGGTTTAGAAGAGAACTTTTCCCTGAACACAGCCTACAACAGTTTTAAGATGTTGACACAAAACCAACAAACATCTCTTATTTCACATGTATGAATTGGCTACAAACCATTTTTTTGTCACTAAAAAATGCTTTAAAGAATAATGATATTATAAATTAATAAATAAGTCACATAACCTCACGTGTAATGACACATTCTTCATATTTTAGGCTGCTTTAAATGCTGTTTTTGTATTTGACAAAGTTCCAATGCCTATGAAGATGAATTACAGGAAAGGGAATGATTACAGAACACACATTTTCCATCTAACATACAAATGCTGCCGTCAGACATTTTAAAGCAGCCATCAAAGGCATGGAAACCTCCATGTGGGAAAAGGCTTAGAAAACCCAGTCACTCTCAGCATGATTCCTTCAGTGCTGAGCCTGTTCTCTCAGCAGGTAGATCTATTCCGTCCGGTCACCTTCCCCAAAAGACCACTCAAACTTTCCCCACTGTGAGCCATAAACCTGCTATGCTACCCCTCAGAGCCCTGCCTCTGTGACGCAAGAGAGCTTTACACTCACATTAAAGGGATCATTCACCTAAAAATGAAAATTCTGTCATTAACTCACCCTCATGTCATTCCAAACCTGTATAACTTACTTTCTTCTGTTGAACACAGAAGATATTTTGTGAAAGAATGTTGTGGGCTAATATATAACCTATATATAACCTAATTGCAACTAAAGGTTTACAAAGCAGTAATATAGAAGCAAATTGACTGCTTCTTGTATCCAATCAAATGAGGTTTTTGTTTAGTACTCTGAACTAATGGTTGAACCAATGGTTCCTTTGTTGAGCTTTTTTTTTATATCAGAGGTATCCAATCCTGTTCCTAAAGGGCCAACATCCTGCAGAGTTTAGCTCCAACCAGCTCCAACACACTTATATGGAAGTTTCTGAGTCTGAAGACCTGGATCAGCTGGATCTGGTGTGTTTAATTTGGGTTGAAGCTAAACTCTGCAAGTTTCTTTCTTTTTTTTTTTTTAACACAATTACTATTTATTTATTTTCATTTCAATTTTAGATTGTATTTATTTCCGGTTAGTAATTTTAGTGCTTCAACTTAAACATATTTCAGTTAGATGCCAAGGCAACATTTCTAATTTTCACCTATATTTTATTTCAGCTTTATTTTAATCAACAAAGTTCAACCAACAAAGTTTTTCAATAGTTGTACATATTCGTCATACAGCATATTATATCTCCAATCAGGCATGCTTTTTTTAATCAAATTTTTAAAAGTCACTGCATAAACGACAACCCAAAAAGTAGTTACTGCCTTTTATTTTTCTAAGCATTACGGCAATTCCTTCGAATAGATTTGCTGGTTGACATTGGCATCAGGTGCAATACTTAAAGGAGCCTAGTACAGCAAGTATAATCTGTTTCTGCTAAGATAAATCAGCAGTTTTTGGGCTCCAGGAGGATGTCTAACTCTGTTTTCTCAAGTGGGTCAAAGTGTTCTTTGTACATCCCTAAATGGTAACCTGAGCCCCAGCACAGGAGATGTCTTTAGGGCTGCTGAGATGATGGGAAATCAGTGTGTTACAGGGGAAACAGACTCAGAGGAAGCCTCAATGCCTGGATGAAGTAACAGGACTCTCTAATACAGCAGATGATTAAACTGCAGTTCATCTGTCTTGTACACAACAAATATGACAAAAGAACAGACACACTATATCTCGCATGATTATATGCAACCAGAATGAATGATTTAAAATGCATCCTGGGGTAAAATTGGGTCAAAAACAATGCTTTTTGACTCGAAAGAATATTTTGAGGGTAAAATCAAACAACATTATGATACTGAAAAGAAAACCGATACTTGTGTCTGACAGTTTGAGCAGCAATGGTCAACCTTATAATTAGTGAAAAGTAGGCTGAGCATCGATACAGATTCAATTTGGATTTCAATTTGATTCCATTTCAAGTATTCATTTCAGCATTTATGCCTATTGTGCTTACAAATGAAAGAACTTCATGTTTGAATTTGTGAATTGGACTACATTGGTCACGCAGTACTCAAGAGAATGACATTTTGTGCAGTTGTGGTACAGTTGTGGTTTCACTACATCAAATTCAATAATGACAGCAAACTCACATTCACAACTAAGGGAAAATATTATTTTGGCATGGCACTAAAGATGCAAAATAATAATAATAATAATAATAATAATAAGTAGTAGTAGTAGTAGTAGTAGCAAAATGGCCCTAACTATGAACTGAAGTTAATTAGATTAACAGAACACTGTAAAAAATTGCTGTAAAATTACAGCCAATTTACAACAGTAATACTGTTATTTCAATAAACAGTTAAATCATGTAAATTTACAGCTAATGGTCATAAATTAAGTACTTGCAGTAAATTTACAGCATTTAACAGTAAAGAGGTTTGTCCCTGAGAAAAACAGTCTCCTGCTGTAAAAAGCAGCACATGGGAGCGGAGCTTCTTCAACGTGAGCCCTCATTCATACTCCTGCACAGGGCTTGACATTAACTTTTTTGCTCACCAGCCACTGTGGCTAGTGGTTTTCCAAAGTTACAAGCCACTCAGCATTTTCACAGGCCACAATTTTGCTGTTGGGAAATTACATTTTATATGATTAAAGTTTACTTTGACATGCTTAACTTACTTGATTTTGAGTCATTTTACTTGATTTAGAAGATTTAAAACCCTTTCAAACTTTCAAATGCAGATTGACCACCCAAATCAAGACTACATTGTATATCAGCTGGTATGTACAGGCAGGCAAGGGGTGGGCAATATGAGCATAGGCCAATATGAGAAATTGTGTAAGTTATTTTTGTTAGGCTATATAAAAGAACAAAGAAGCAAATTAGCAAATTACAAGAACAATAGTAAATTTAAAAAAATATTTTTTTTTTTTCAGATATTTAACTTGTATACATTTATTTAACATCTTTTGTTGTTTGATTAACAGACAGGTATTTTGGGGCTGCTGAATGCACGGACATAATATACTGACACATATCCAGTTATTACCCACCTGTTTACGTCCACTTAAGCCATAACCGACTGTATTCACGTGAGATACTCCACACGATGGACATTTTGACATCTGTGTCTGCGTTTATTTGACTATTCAGGCGCATGGAGAACTGATCGCGCGCGCGACAGAGAGAGAGAGCGCACGCGAGAGAGCGCTTTCTGTTGTGTGTCATTCAGCGTGATTCCGCCTATCCCGCCTTCACTAACAGAAAGTTAATCGATAAAGAATTGTAATTGAATTGTAATTTTGTGATACGACGATCTTCGACGATCAGTTGGCTGTAAGCTGAAATTAAATTCAACCCGCCAAAGTGGCTAGTGGGAGTGGCTGTCTTACCCGCCACAGCTGAAATCTACCTGGGTGTTAATGTCAAGCCCTGCTCCTGCAGAAAGCGCTGCGGTCAACCAACAGAATTTCTTCGTCTGCGTACTAAATAAGAAAACTGTTCAAGGTAAGATTATTTCTTTGTTGTTATTTTATTATGTTGCACTCAACTTGTAAAATCGCCTTTTTCGTGACTCGTGAGATATTTTTGACTGTTTTTGGCGCGAATCGCGTGTTACAAAAAAGACGTGTGACGTTATTAACGTGTGAGGCATTTCACTAGTCAGTGTTCTCCAAACTCTGATTTTAATGCTAGGTTTAGGAATAACCGACGAGTCGCCGCTGAATTATTAGAAAAATAATGCATAGGGGCCTATCGGAAATTGTAATACAGCCACGACTCTAAGCGGCCCGTTGTCATTTATTCCTCCGCGGTCACCACACCTTCAAGACATTTTTCAGGTTTTGTCCTTAAAACGATCTTGTGTGTAATTATTTCTTACACATCTCATCCCAATCCTCCGTTGCTAATTCAAATCGCCATTTTAGAACTTACGTTATTACATCACAACTGAGAAATGTCACAGAGCTTTTTAATTGCGAAATTATTTTATTGATAAAGTTTCAGCATATGCTTACGTCTGCATCTGCACTATGCGTGTCCGTTTGTATGGGATAAAGAGCGGGAGAATAAGAGTATGCGTTCCATAGACAATAAAACATGGAAAAAAAGTTGTCATTTTTATACTCTTGTTTGTTATATTTATTTGCTTTAACAATTTCTTTATGGGGTTTGGTTCTTTTGCGATTTTAGTCTCTAAGGACCTTTGAGATAACTGCAATCGTTGTCTTGAACTACTTGGACTTGCCTCGAACAGCTGTAGTAAAGAGGTAATATTGCAAAAGTGGTTTGATTTTCTTTTATAGGAACCCTTAAATTGATTTACATGTATTTCTGACCAGAGTCATGTACTTTTGCAAACTTTGTGTACACGTGCAGTACTATCTGTGGATTTATGAGGCACATACAAATTCACATGCATGTTTCCAGTAGCATACAGAATACACCCATAGCTTACAGACACACACTCAATCACTTAAATATTCACTCTTCTGTAGCTAACTGGAAAACACACAATTACTTCCTTTTACACACCCCTGCTTTTGTTAAGATATTTTTCTACTGTAATAAACATACACCCTCTTTTATGTAGTTTACAAGTTTCTAATTATGTTAAAAAAAAAATGTGCAATATATAGTCACTAACATTTTCTTAATATGTTTTCTTCTCAGACCTGGGCGTGTTGACCAGTTTCATCAGACCTCTTGCCAGATCTATCCAAAGTTGGTGTAATGTAATCTTTTCTTAAGGTTAATTCACAGTTTCTCTCATTGGATTGAACAATTTACACTTTTCTCTTTGACATTGTTTTTTTCGCAGTATGGTTTCAAAAATAAATACTCTCATTATTTACTTACCCTGATGCCATCCAAGGTGTATATGACTTTCTTTATCAGAATACAAATGCATATTTTTAATCTGAAGAAAATTTAAGTTTTGTAGGATGCATACAATGCAAGAAAATGGCTTCCACCATTGTGATTAAAGAAACAAATCAATAAGTAAAACATTCTCAACTTTAAACTAGTGCTTCTCACGTTCTGACGTTCAACATGCCAACATACTTGTTACACAGCTACGCAATGAATTGAGTGCAGACAGGAAGAGCTTTTTTTGTTTAGCTTAATTTGTCCCTTTTTACACCTATTGTTTTGCTACATAAGACATTAATTGATCAGGTTGTACATTCATTACATTTGGACTTTCCAAATGATTGCAGTCTTTTATTTTCATTATATGCATCTACAGATCTTGAATTTCTTCCTAAAAATGTTTGTGTTCTGCTGAAGAAAGGCAGTTGTGCACATCTGGGATAGCATCAGGGTAAATGAAAAGTGATAATTTAACTTTTGAACAAATTCTTTAAAGGATCTGTGTTGGTTAAAGCAAGTGCTATTTTCTCTTTTCTTAAAGGGTTAGCTCACCCCAAAATGAAAATTCTGTCATTAATTACTGACCCTCATGTTGTTCCACACCCATAAGTCCTTCGTTCATCTTCAGAACACAAATTAAGATATTTTTGATGACAGAATTCTGTCAGATTTCCTTCCATTAACTGCCTTTGTAACTACCACTTTGACGCTTCAAAAACTTCATAAAGAGATTGGAAAACTAATCCATATGAATCGAGTTTTGTCCAAATTTTCTGAAGAGAATTGATCGCTTATGATAAAAAGATTTAATTTAGGCTTTTACTTGCACGTAAACATTGATCAGAGAACATATAAGCAGAAGCTCAACCAAACTTGCTTCACGCAAGAACAAACCTCGTCCGAAAAGCTCAAACATGCTGCGTAACACGAGAATGAACCTCATTGGTTACACAGTACGTTTTAGCTTCCGGAAGAGGTTTGTTCTTGTGCGTTATTCAAGTTATGTTGAGCTTCTGCTTTTGTTCGCTGATCAATGTTTACATGCGAGTAAAGGCTTAAATTAAATCTTTTCATCATAACAAGTGATCGATTCTCTTCAGAAATTTGGACTAAACCGCTCTATTCATATGGATTCGTTTTCCAATCTCTTTATGAAGTTTTTGAAGCGTCAAAGTGGTAGTTAAAAAGGCAGTTAATGGACGAAAATCTGACAGCATTCTGTCATCAAAAAGATCTTCATTTGTGTTCGGAAGATGAACAAAACCCTTACGGGTGTGGAACGACATGAGGGTGAGTAATTAATGACAGAATTTCAATTTTTGGATGAACTAACCCTTCAACTTGTTGTTTGTATTTATGCTGAGAATCAGTTTTGGTCAATTTCAGCCAATTTGTCAATGCCTATTTTTTGCCTGTTTTAATAAATAGCAAATGATGCACCATAATCTATTTCTTCTTTATTTATTTTCTCCCCATCTAGTGAAAAATAGTTTGACATGTCTGTATGCATTATATACTACATATACTAGAGATGTGTTAATTATGTATTGTTTGTGATATTTAAATTTTTCTATATTTTAGAATTATAGCTGTAACCATTGCTGCAAGTAAAATGTAAAACAGTATTAAAATGGTAGAATTACAGTAAATGGCTGGAACCACAGCTGCCAGTATTTTACTGTAAAATTACAGCACACCTGTAAAATGAGAAAACGGTGTTGAATCCATAAAATTACGGTAAATGGCTGGAACCACAGCTGCCAGTATTTTACTGTGAAATTACAGTGCAGCTGTAAAATGAGAAAACGGTGTTGAAACCGTAAAATTACAGTAAATGGCTGGAACCTTACTGTAAGTTCACGGGTACTTTTTTTTTTTTTTTTTTTTTACAGTGAATAATCACATCTGCAGGATAGAAAGTGCTGTACAAATGCAATATCATGCAACCACTGATCTTATGATTTTAGGAAACAACAGAATCGTTCTTATTAAGTTACTGCAATTAATCAGTAATCTATGTTTTTACCTAGCCATACTGACAAGCCTGAAGCATTGGACAGATTTGTTCCTTTTAGGACTCTACTTTTCTATCTGCTGACTACACACAGAGAGGAAGCTGTGATAGAGGGATACCCCCTTGTTAATCCTCAGATTAGGGTCTGTTAACTGTGATACAGAGCTCCAGATTTGCCTATGGGAAAAGTCATGGACAAAAAGCAATGGAAGATCTCTGCCATTGCCCTTCTCTGCCAGAACAAGCGGGGAGGGGGTGGGGCAGATAATGTAGCATATGCACTGAGAAAATGCATTGAGCCCCTATAAAAATCAGTTTGAAATGGATTGTTCACCCAAAAATGACAATTCTGACATTTACTTTTGTGACAAAGTGGTCTGAATATATTTAAGAGTTTAAAAGGCTTACACAAATAACTTTTAAGTGAACAGTTCTTAAAAGAACCATTATTTTCTTAGTGTGAAGAACCTTTTTCCTCTATAAAGAACCTTTTGTGTAATGGAAAGGTTCCATGAATGTTAAAGGTTCTACATGGAACCATCGATGCCAATAAACAACCTTTATTTGTACAAAAAAGCCCTCTTAGGCAATCTTCCAGCTTGTCCTTTCATTTGACATGTTGAAATAAAATTCATAAAGCCCATATTTCATCCACTTTATGCTATTAGGCTTCATGACTGGCTATCTTGAAATCTTTCTTTTGAATACATGTCTGGAGATTAACACAAAGATCTAGTACATTTTCCCCCTACAATGTTTTGTAGATTACTGAACAACAAAAGCAGCTTTTCTATAGATTATATCACCATGAGGAATTTCAACTGAATATTTTTTAACCAGATAAAACAAACCACTTTCAGTTGTGCCTCCTGGGATGTGTGAGATTGGCTGAAAGTGCCATTGCTCAGACATCACCCTCTTCACCTCTTACTGTAGCTCTCAGTCCAACAGGGAAACCCTGAACTCAAGAGCACTTCACTGGACTCTGTGAAAGCCATCAGTCTGAGGAGCCCTTTTATTACACCCCCATAACCGACTCGTACTTCCTGGAATAGAGTGAGAAATGCATTTACGTGATGTAGAGATTGTTTGGACATGTACCTTCGATTCACTCATTACAATGTATAAAATAATCACATTAGCTAACAGGAAATCACTGTCTGCTAAACTCAACTCATCTTCCTAAAATGACCCTGTATCGTAGTACATAATGAATAATGGTGTGTGAGCACCACCATGTGGTCATGTGTGATATAAAACAACTTTTGACCATAGAAGAGTGGAGAAAGAAGAGAACAGAAAAGACTTTATTTTAGATATCACTGAGGATTAAACCATAAACACAGGATGAATCACAGAGGTTCCTTCCTTGGCACATCAACTACCACAATTTGCGGAAGAAACCCACAGTGCCTTCACAGTAACATCTCTAGCTCTGTAAAACAGAATCAGGAAGAATCAGTGGCACTGAGACACCATGAGAAAGGCATACAAAGTTACGTAGAAAGTTTGATTATTAAAGCAACCTCTATGAAATGCAACCTCAGGAATAAAAAGTATACAGAAGTAAAAGTATACAAATCTTAGTCAGCTGATAAAGAAAAAAAATCAGTCCTGGATTCCATAAATTATTATTTCTGTGAGTTTTAATCTTGACGGTATGCAAAAACTTAAAAAATAGCTAATTTCTAGTGCAGTGTATGTTTATCCAAAAATAAAATGCAAGTCAGAGTCACTTAACACATTATTTCTTACAGATAAAGGGGGTTCTCACCCACGCAAGGTCAAGCATTTCCTATTCACCTCTTCAGCGTATGAATGTGAGCCCAGATCGAGTGAATGCAAACAAGTAGATTTTACACTCATGAAAAGGAAGGACACTTGTATAATTGCACAAGCTAAAATGTGTGCACTACTACTATTAAATCAAGTGACGGCTACTCAAAATAGCTAAATAATAAGCATGTTTTCCAAAAATCTTAAAGATTATTAATATGATTTACAATACAACACCCTGGCCACATGCAATGTTAGCTAAAGCTAAGTATAAAGAACATGTGTATAGAAGCAGTTATGCTACAGAGGCACATCACACCTGTAGAACTATTCACACAAGTACTTTGAAATCTCATTGGGGCAAAAAGCAAGCTGGGAAATCTACAGCGGTGAGATTTAGCCATGTAGACAGGTTCTTGAGAGAGTGAGGAAAAACCGGAAGATCTTTCAAAATCTCATTCCCTCAGAGGATGCTGCCAAAGTGAAGGAGAACTTACCAAAGCCCAAAATGAGCCCAAACACATTTTGAAACCATCCCAACAGGAAATAGTACATTTATTATCTATATAAATCTATAATATATATTTATGATTCATATTTGTTATATCCACAGCTACACCAGTCGTAAAACTGTGTACACTGTATAGTTTATCTATTTATACTTAAACAATATACCACACTCACATTTATAACTGTCATATACTGAATCTCAATCAACAGATAAAAAGGTAAAGAAATACAAATAAAATGTTGGTCTACAAAGTAAACCAATAATTTACAATATGTTTTTTTTCTTCTCTATCAAAACATCTCATGCACAGAGAGGTTTCGATATCTGTGGGAACTGGTTTGAAAATAGGTTGGGTCCAGGTGCTTTGTTAGCATAAAGGCATCGTAAAAAAGCATCTCAGAAAATAACCAGACTGAAAAGCTTACATGGAAGACATACTGTATACTAAAAGCCCTTATGTACGAGTTATGCATTGTATATGTTTAATAAATTTCTTCTCTGGTTGCAAATAAACCAAAAGAAAAAAATCTCATGGATAAAATGCATTGAACTGTCTGTCTATTAAGGATTAAGGCTACTTCAAAATGGCATAACAAATCACATTCCTCATTTTCTAGCACATTTACAGAATGCAAACCCCACAGTCTTTCTAGGATAAAGACGACAGGAATCACTGACTACGAGTTCTTAAACACTTGCTTGGTTTATACTGATCGACTGATCCGAAGCAAGTCTTATAGTTTTAATGGCATCCATAATGTTTGCCTAAAGCAACACAATATCAACAGAACACCCAAAAACACAGGAAAACATCAAAATGCTAACAAACATCAGCCTTTCCACATCACAATAAAGCACATGAGATTATCTGTCCTACTTACACTACCTTTAGGCTAAAGGCTGCGCCTTTTATTCGTGTATAACCACGTCGGCTGATGAGGCATTTGAGGTCCAAAGGAAAACTGGATGATTTCAACACCAGCGTGATTTAGTTGTTTCGTCTTCGACTGTGATTTTACAATGAAACTGCCTTCGCTTCTCAGGCTCAGGGTGTAAACCTGGTCTGCTGCTAACTTGAATGTATCTTCCACAGATCCAACATGCAAACTAATACATCAAAGAACACTGAAAATGGAAACGAAGGCCAAAAATCAAGTCACACCTTCACATACACACAAACTCCTCAACTCACAAGCAGGTTATCAAAACCCAAATTCTGCACTTGGGACTTTGGGAATTCAAGCAATGTCCACCACTACAGAGAACCAATGAAAACGAGAAACATTCGAGGCACACAATGCTAAAAGGGAATGTCAGAAGACTGTCGATGCGTATACTCAGAGTATGAAGCAAGTTAACTATGCGGTCGCAAAATGAACGCGTCGACATCATTCATTAGTGTGACTCCATGTCCGTCTACGCATGAAACATTCACTTACAAGTAGCTCAAACACTAAGGAAAGGAAAAGGTACCCAAATAGTGAGCACGACACAAGCTCAGCGCTTGGAAATGAAATGACGTCTGTCTTGTGGAGAAAGTCTTCTCAATCTCTATAAAAGGCAAGGTGCCACATCTATGGCACAGGCAAGTAGTTACGTTACAATCACAGCTGACAGCTATCCCACTACGAGAGAGTGAGAGGTTCCCAAAGGGCAACTATATTACAGTAGAACTGCACAAACTCTGGGAACGATTTTGGTACATAATGCAGAGTGGTGTCACGCCCAGCGCAGTATTGCACTGGGTACCGTAGTCTCTTTGGGCTCAGCCAAGCACGGCAAGGAGCTCAGACTGAGGGAACATGCCTCAGGAAAAAAGTACTGCACGGGAACCACTACAGGCTGGAGAAAGGAGTATGGCGGAGCAGCAACATCTGACACTTTAAAGGCCTGTGAGGTCAACAATGGCCTTGATGAAGATGGTGTCATCTCGGATGTAGGAGTTCTTGGAGTCTAGTTTGGAAAGAGGGCAGAAGAGAGGGCAGCCGCTGGCAATGTTCATGTCACTCACAGGCCTCTGGAAGGAGGAAGAGGAAATGTCTGGCCGGAAGGCATCGATGATGTGCTCCCTGTTGTTCTGATCCAGCAACATGAGAGTGACCTAAGGACCAAGGTGTTGGATAAACCTTTGAATTACCAAAAAGGACTTTAGACAGATATGAATACATGCAAAACTGAAGTCAGTCATTCATTATTCAGTGGAAGAAACAAACAAAGAGATGAAAAATGGCCACGTTCACACATTAAATGTGGGTGAATCATGATATACTTTCCACAACAAAGAAAAGGAAATAGTGCCTTAATCAGTTTGACACACATGTGCCAAGTTCTTAGAAATCTAATCTTTGTATCCATGTTGGTTTCATATGGTTTTGAAAAACATTTATATCCTTTTTTTTTAAAGACAAGAAGTCTTGAAAATGGTATAAAATTTAATGACTACCAATGTCATGTGGTGGTAACCATCAAAAACACAATTGCTCTTGTTTATTTTTAGAATGATTTCAGAAGGGTCATGTGACACTGAAGACTAGAATAATGGCTGCTGAAAACTCAGCTTTGCAAACTTTTGAATATGGGTTTCAAAGTGCAAGTTGAAAATTATAACGTCGTCATCTCCGTGTAAACTGCAAAAACACGAATCTGTGAAAACGGTGACGTCATGCACACGCATGTTACATGTTTAGTCTATCCACCTTATTTTTCAACGTGTTTTCTGTGAATGTGCAAGATTTACGATTTATTAGCCGCTATAGGGAAATAAGAAGAATAGTGTAGTAAACTGTAAAAATAAGGTGGATAGGCACACACGTTTGGCGTGAGTGCTCTGTAAAAGAATGTGTATGCACAAAGTTTACAAAGCGACATCAACTACTTGTCTGGCATGCGTAATACAGCGTTTTGAGTCATTTTCACGAATTTGTGTGAACGGGGACAGTTTTGATAACGTTTTCATCTGTACAAAGAAAAAAATTTTCCCTGTTTTTTTGTATCGTTGCCATGTAAACGTACCCTTAGAAGAGTAGTATATTTTCTTAAAAGGATAGATCACCCAAAATTGAAAATTCTGTTCCAAATTCTTCCAAACCTATATAAATTTCTTTCTTCTGCTAAACACAAAAAAAGAAGATATTTTGAATAATGTCATTAACAGTTAAATAGTTGACATCCATAGTATTTTTTTTAAGTCAATGGACCCATTAACTGTTTGGTTACCTACATTCTTCAAAATATCTTCTTTTGTGTTCAGCAGAAAAAAGAAATTCATACAGGTTTGGAAAAACTTGAGGGTGATTAAATGATGACAATTTTCTTTTTTTCACTTTAACATCTTACTTTTTAAGGCAATTTTTTTTTAACAAAAATCATCAATTATTGATTCAGGAATGTCATTAAATTATTGTGGAGTCATACCACAAATTGCCTTTTTTGCATGTTATAATAATAAATAGTACAAAAAAAAGAAGCAGCACTTCCATCAAAGTCCATCAGGATTTCAGGAAAGAAAAATGGTCAGACACACAATGTTATAAGCTGATCAGACTAACCTTCTGATTGAAAGGCCACTTGAGCAAGGCATCACTGTGTCCCCTCATCACCACGAAGAACAGAGACAAGTGAGTACCACGTCCCGTCCCGTCCCCATTCAGATAGATGCGCAAACACATCTTATAGCCATATTTGCTTGTGTAAAATGCTGTAAAACACAACAGGGCGCCTTGGAGTGAGATGCCATATCACAATGTTCATATATAAGCTCTCTGAGTGAAAATCCATCACACTATTCTTAAAAATTAATATTAAACCTTAAAGAGAAATCTACAAAGTAAAACTACCAGGTGAAAACATAGCAGGTGCCCGTCCGGCTACAGCATCCTGTCTCTTCTTCGAGAAGTCAGAGATCTTCCAAACAAAAACACCATCGTATGTGGCAGCAGACATCTCCCTCATCTTTGCCTCCATCTCCACGATGGAGAGATCCCTAAGGCCCACCGTCCTTTCCAACTGCCGTACCTGTACAAAAAACTTGTATTGAAGGAAATATTATATCTGGCTAAAAAAATTTATATCTGGCTTCACATTAAACAAACACTTTACCTTGTTGTTGAGTATCTCAATCTTGTCCTGGTCAAGCCGGTGTTGGCGGTTATAGGCCTCCATGGTGGTGGCGGAGCGCTCCATCTCACGGTTAAGCACACAGACGATGTTCTCAAAGGTGCTTACCTTCAGCTCCAGCTCCTGACAGCGGCGGCTAAGCTCCACCACTTTGGTCTTCTCGCTGTGTAGCTGCAGCTCCAACGCTGCCCCAACAGCAGTAGGGAGGGGGGTGAAAGACGTACCCAGCGTTGGAGCCGGTGGTGGAGGCAGCGGTGCGCAGGCCCCCTGCACGGGAGCCCCTGCTCCACTCAGCTGGCCCATCTTCAGCTCCAGCTCCCGTAGAGACTGATGCAGCTCATGGATCTTATGGCTGGCCAGCTCCAAATTCTGAGGCTGCAGACTCTCCAAGTTCACCTTGATGCCCATAATGAAATGCAGCAGAAGGTTTAAGTGCTCATAGGAACAAGCTTGCTCATGGTCGTGGATCTTCTCCTTTTCCACCTACAGGAAATAAAAACATTCATGGAACGACATGAATATGTCTGATGGATAGATAAAATGGGGGTTTACCTACCGTCATATCACAGCCTACAACATGAAATCTGCAAGGTGTTCTGAATTTGGTGCACAGTTTAATGTGGTCCACATACTGTATAGGGGAAAAAAAAGTCTTTATGAAAATGTTCTCTCTGTACATATATAAATGTAAAATATAATTAAACTTATCTAATTATATATATATATATATATATATATATATATATATATAAACTTATCTAATTATATATATATATATATATATATATAAACTTATCTAATTATATATATATATATATATATATATAATTAGATAAGTTTATATATATATATATATATATATATATATATATATATATATATATATATATAATTAGATAAGTTTATATTTATATATATATATATATATATATATATATATATATATATATATATATATATATATATATATATATATATACACACACACACACACACAGGTGCTGGTCATATAATTAGAATATCATCAAAAAGTTGATTCATTTCACTAATTCCATTCAAAAAGTGAAACTTGTATATTATATACATTCATTACACACAGACTGATATATTTCAAATGTTTATTTCTTTTAATTTTGATGATTATAACTGACAACTAAGGAAAATCCCAAATTCAGTATCTCAGAAAATTAGAATATTACTTAAGACCAATACAAAGAAAGGATTTTTAGAAATCTTGGCCAACTGAAAAGTATGAACATGAAAAGTATGAGCATGTACAGCACTCAATACTTAGTTGGGGCTCCTTTTGCCTGAATTACTGCAGCAATGCGGCGTGGCATGGAGTCGATCAGTCTGTGGCACTGCTCAGGTGTTATAAGAGCCCAGGTTGCTCTGATAGTGGCCTTCAGCTCTTCTGCATTGTTGGGTCTGGCATATCGCATCTTCCTCTTCACAATACCCCATAGATTTTCTATGGGGTTAAGGTCAGGCGAGTTTGCTGGCCAATTAAGATCAGGGATACCATGGTCCTTAAACCAGGTACTGGTAGCTTTGGCACTGTGTGCAGGTGCCAAGTCCTGTTGGAAAATGAAATCTGCATCTCCATAAAGTTGGTCAGCAGCAGGAAGCATGAAGTGCTCTAAAACTTCCTGGTATACGGCTGCGTTGACCTTGGACCTCAGAAAACACAGTGGACCAACAACAGCAGATGACATGGCACCCCAAACCATCACTGACTGTGGAAACTTTACACTGGACCTCAAGCAACGTGGATTGTGTGCCTCTCCTCTCTTCCTCCAGACTCTGGGACCCTGATTTCCAAAGGAAATGCAAAATCTACTTTCATCAGAGAACATAACTTTGGACCACTCAGCAGCAGTCCAGTCCTTTTTTATCTTTAACGCTTCTGACGCTGTCTGTTGTTCAAGAGTGGCTTGACACAAGGAATGCGACAGCTGAAACCTATTTCTTGCATACGTCTGTGCGTGGTGGTTCTTGAAGCACTGACTCCAGCTGCAGCCCACTCTTTGTGAATCTCCCCCACATTTTTGAATGGGTTTTGTTTCACAATCCTCTCCAGGGTGCGGTTATCCCTATTGCTTGTACACTTTTTTCTACCACATCTTTTCCTTCCCTTCGCCTCTCTATTAATGTGCTTGGACACAGAGCTCTGTGAACAGCCAGCCTCTTTTGCAATGACCTTTTGTGTCTTGCCCTCCTTGTGCAAGGTGTCAATGGCCGTCTTTTGGACAACTGTCAAGTCAGCAGTCTTCCCCATGATTGTGTAGCCTACAGAACTAGACTGAGAGACCATTTAAAGGCCTTTGCAGGTGTTTTGAGTTAATTAGCTGATTAGAGTGTGGCACCAGGTGTCTTCAATATTGAACCTTTTCACAATATTCTAATTTTCTGAGATACTGAATTTGGGATTTTCCTTAGTTGTCAGTTATAATCACTGAAATTAAAATAAATAAACATTTGAAATATATCAGTCTGTGTGTAATGAATGAATATAATATACAAGTTTCACTTTTTGAATGGAATTAGTGAAATAAATCAACTTTTTGATGATATTCTAATTATATGACCAGCACCTGTATATTATATATGCACTACCAGTCAAAAGTTTGGACATGGTAAGATTTTTTTATGTTTTTAAAAGAAGTTTCGTCTGCACAAACAATAAAACTAAAACAATTATTTTAAATTGTAATAATATTTCACAATATTACTGTTTTTACTGTATTTTTAATTAAATAAATGCAGCCTTGGTGAGCAGACGAAACTTCTTCTAAAAACATTAAAAATCTTACCGATTCCAAACTTTTGACTGGTAGTGTATATATACATAGGAGCAATATCACACAAGTAGCCATGCGATATGGCTGTATATCAGCACGGCTGTGATTCAGCCGTAGGTAATGACAGCGTGCTGATATACAGCCATATCGCACGGCTACGAATGTGATATTGTGTTTATACAACAGTTCGACGGCACGAGTGTGTAAATAAATAAGAAATAACAACGGAGTGTCTTTAAAACCCTCTTTTGTGCAGCACTACTTCCTTCCGCCACGGATTTAAATCTCAAGTTGACAGTTTGACCAAGCCTCCGTTACTAATTATAAAACGTCACTTAAGAACTAGTAACTAAGGAATGTTGAGTCCCTCCATTGAAACTCATTGATTTTGTACAGTATTTTAGAGAGAGAGAGAGAGATCGCCTGAGCGAGCATTACTGTGTCTGATATATAAAAATCTTTTTTACAGCAATGGTTTTTTCCATAACATATAGCACTAAAACATCCTTTGCAAAAATTCCTTTCAATTTAAAAGTCTCTTGCAACTCACTGACTCATTTGCCTGTAAAGTTTTGCTGCCATCTAATGGCGTATTAATGTAACTTTCACTCAATCCATATTAAACCTTGTATCTCTAGATTTCCTCATTTTTGTTTTATTTTATTAAAAAAAAACAAAAAAAACAATGCTATAGGTTACCCTTTACGCCTGTATGTGAGTTTTACAAATATTTAACGAATGAAAAGGATTTTAAACAGCTTTTGATAAAACCTAGTTGCTCCATTGGATCCTCAGACTGTCAGTCAAACCTCATAAATCCGCCTCACATCTGTCGTGAATGAAGTGCCGCACGCAGTTTGGAGATCTCTCCTTCTTTGCAAAGGTAAATAAAGATCTGATGTTTGGAAAGAAAAATGTAAAGCGTTTTCTTTGCTCAAAAAACACTATGTCTATAAAGGCTAATGTTTTATGTATTTGAAGAGCGGAAAAGAGTCTTCGTCTGATATTTCCCGTCTAGTTGTAGCCAATATGCTATGCTATATAGAGGATGCAAGTTAAATAAAGCCTTAATATTAAATTATCAAATTTAACACAACACAATTCGACTTGCTCTGGAACAAGTAATAGATTAATAAGACCAAAGATTGCCTGTTTTATGTACTCAAAATTAATTATGTCTCATGTTTGACAACTATAAGAGCCAGCGGCAAATCCCTGAAGCACTGGCCGAGATGAAGCTGTTCTCGGCGCGTACACAAGCACTGAACATCTGTTGACGGCCTGGAGCTCGCATCTCCGAAAATGTCTAAACAACTTGTAAAATTGGCGCTATGATTAAATATGAGTCACATATTTCAGGTCTAAACAACTACATTCTCTTCTAAAAAGCTCTTAAAACTACAGTTCGTGGTACAACAAGTGTAGTATTCGTAAAAATTACGGTGGATTTGCTCAACCGCCATGACGGTCGCTTCAAGCGGAGTGATACAAACGGTGAAAAGGTAGGAGTGCTGTTATCGCTAGAATATCGCACGGCTTTCAGCCAATCAGATTCGAGAATCAGAAAGAACTGTTGTATATAGAGTGAGAGTATATATATATACAGAAACTAGTTAAAACCTTTGTTCTAGTTGACACACAACGTAAGCACAACAGTATGTAAACAGCTTAAATACTATTTACTTACTTTCTCTCTTGGAATTTTTTTCTTGGCACAACCTTCACAAATCATGGGGTATTTAGGGCATATCTCATCATGGGCCTAAAAAACAAAACAAATTCTTTAGCAGTGCCACAAAAATATCCAAAACTCTGCTTTTGTAAAAAGACTAAAAGAAGGCCATGTGAAAGAATAATGGATTATTTTCATACTCGATTACTTATTCTTAACTGTCAGTGTCATGGTAGCAGGACAGTTGGCACACTTTTTGTTGCCTTTTTTCATATCACATCTTTTAGTAATCGTAATAAATTAGGTATCATTCAAAAGCTTAAAGGATTAGTTCACTTAAAAATGAAAATCACCCCAAGATTTACTCACCCTCAGGCCATCCTAGGTATATATGACTTTCTTCTTTCTGATGAACACAATCTGAGTTATATTAATAAATATCCTGACGCATCCAAGCTTTATAATGGCAGAGTACAGGACCAACGAGTATAAAGCTCAAGAAAGTGCATCGATCCATCATTAACGTACTCCACAACATACTCCATTAATAAAGGCCTTCTGAAGCGATGCGTTTGTGTGAGAAAAATATCCATATTTAACAAATTATAAAGTAAATACCTTCCGTATTCAACTTAGGAAGAAAGTTGGCCTCTCGCAGTTCAAAGTGCTTACGCTGCGTCCTACGCCTTCCGTATTCAACTGACGCAACGTCAGTTACGCTTTTTTAATAAGTTGAATATGGAAGGCAGTCTGGCAGAAGCGAGATATTTTACATTATATCTTGGATATTTTTCTTACACAAATGCATTACTTGGGAGTACAATTATGATGGATGGATGCACTTTATTGAGCTTCAAACTCATTGGTCCCGTTCACTTCCATTATAAACTTTGGATGCGTCAGGATATTTATTAACATAACTAAGAAGAAAGTTATATACACCTAAGATGGCTCTGAGGGTGAGTAAATCTTGGGGTAATTTTCATTTTGAAGTGAACTAATCCTTTAAACACTCAAAATTCATCCTGTGAAAAACATTTTGAAATTAGACATTGAGTTACAATGGAAAAACTATTTTTTAAAACTTTTGAGCAAGCTCAATTTTTGTAATAACTTCACATTTGGAAAAGAACATGGTTTGACATTTGGCTTTCATATGGTCCAAATTCTTTGTAAAATATTTTGTATAAAAATGGTTTAGTTCAGTATTTTTATTTTACAGAAAATTTAAACTTCTATAACTTTTTTTACACTTTAAGTTTTTGAAGTGCTTTCACATTTACAATAATTTGCTTACTGTCTTTAAAAAGAGACCAACCTTAGCATTTAAGTTCAGATCTATGGTCACAAAGGTGGTGACAATTAACAGGTTCAGAAAAACAGCTCTGTGGTTATATTTTTTAATGTTAATAAGAAAAAAAGTCTTACCTTAATGTTTTTAAAATGAAAAGGCTCCTTGCAATATTTACAATTAAGAGTCCTTTCTGGGCATTCTCTCTCATTGTGACGTTCAACTTCATTGGCTCTCAGAAGCTCTTTGCATGATGGGCAAGGAAGGATCCTGTAGTCACACTTTCCTTCATGGTTTGCCTTTGGGAGATGAAGAGCCGTGAGATGTCGTAAGTAATTTTAAAACTCAGTGTATGTCAAATGCAAAACAACCCTGCTGAAAAAAAAGAAAGAAAAAAAAAAAACAGCTTACGATGGTTTGCTGGTCTTAAGCCGGGTGCACACTCTACGATTAATAATAGTCATTTATGACTGTTGCTTGTCAGACTGTCAGGACATGATCCCCACTATAAGCCATGTCTCTGCGGTCATTCATTTCAGACGGTACGGCAGTCAAGACGCGTTAAAAATGGATGCATGCAAGAAGACTTGTCCGGAGTTTTACATCATCAATCCATGACATGTTCGGTGACTGTGAGCTGCATTATATGCGGGACTAAAATGGTGGCTAGCAAACAAAAGCAATCTCTAGTGTTAATTTTGATCATGGCTTGTCTTGAAAAGAAAAATGGAAAAAAAATGAAGACGATGTGTATGGAGCAAGTGGTGGTTGTCGTCTCCTTCTGCACACCTATTTGTTTTTGATTTGATGGTTGTGATTAGAGAAGCCACACTGCAGGACTGTGCAACAAATCTTCTGACGCTGCCAGAATTTCATAGGAGGTAACATCTGATGGTAATGGTCATTATTTGGCTGTTGGTGAACATGTCAAATTAGCGATTGAAGACTTCAGATTTTGGCTTAGTATCATAGGAATGTTTTAGCATTCTCAACATTTGTCTCTAACGGCCAAAATCGTATAGTGTGAACCCGGCTTTAGTCATCTCCCAGCCTGGTAAAGTGAGATTGTTGGTGGGTGTATAGGGCACTTTTCTGCTGGTCAGGCTGGAAGATCAGCTTTCCAAGCATCTAAGCACTAGCATGGCAAGACTGGTTTAAGCTGGTCTTTTTTTTTTCTCCAAAGCAAGGAAGGGACACACAGTACCTCATATTCTTTGATGGTGCCTGTCCAGCTACATTCCTCATTGATGCAGACAGCTTCAAGAGCTTCAACTTCTCTCTTGGCAGCATTATCAGGAAAAGCCTAAAAAAAAATTGCACATATTGAAAGGGGGATCTCTTTTCAACTTGTATGTCTCATTACTAGCATTAAAAAATGGGTAAAGGTCAGTTCACACCAAGAACACGGACTATAAAGATAACCATTACAATAATTATATTATTGAACAGCAGTTATGTTATCTGCCTCTTTAAATGCTGAAGACCTTTCTGATTAGCTATCAAAGTTTTTATTATGCATAAGCTGGGTCATAATACATAAAAACACATGGGTCATAAAAAAAAAAATCATAATACTGTTCTTCTGTCATTATCATTATAGGTGTGGTATCCCCACAATTCCAACTACACATCCCACAAAGTACAAAGCAACAGCTTCTGTCTAAATTGTTAGTACAGTTTGTATTAACCACCATGGTCACAAAAAAGTCAGAAATAAACAAAATGACAAAGATTTATAGAGGTTTTACAGTAGTTACGATTTAGCAGCTGTGGCATTTTGGTGGAATGACAATGACTGGTATTTTTATTATAATTTTATTTTTATTTATCCATTTATTTTTAGAAGGATAATAAGCACTAATAATATATTCCTATAATTTTCATATAACTTAATTCTTACTGTATAATAAAGCAAATACTTACACAGCCCTGTTTTAAAATTGATGTTGGTTCTTCAAATATGTCTTCTTTTATACAGGCACTGCATTTCTGTGGTCCGGAGCTGCGATGGGGAAAAAAAGGTTTCAAACACTCAAGCTCAACGAAATCGCTGATAAATACAAAGGCACACCATAATAAGAGTTGATTTTAACAATAGCTGCAACAGTCTGGCTATTGTAGTTTACAGCTCGCCCAGCGAAACAAGAAGGCGAACACAACATGACCGCCTGCATTTATTTATGTTCCCCGATATGAAGCAATGTTTACTGTTTGTATACTCATAAAATATACCATAAAAATGGCACGGGAGGCCTGACAGGTCGTGTTCATCTTTTGTACTGTCGTGTCAGGTGGGCCATCTGGACTGAATAACGCTTACCTCACTGCTTTAGTAAAACAATATGAACAGAAACGATGTCCGCACTGCGCCTGAAACGGTCTCCTAAGGATTTTCAGACATATATTGCACAGATGCTTGTCCTCCAGCTTGTTGGCGAGTATTTTCTTGGGGAAGCCAGGTTTGTTGCCTTCTAATGAAGATGGTGGTGAGGGTTCCTGTGCAGCCATTATTCCCGAGCGCGCATGTGACCAAAGAGACACGTATCTTTCTACACATTTCACTGAAAGGGGTTGTAAACACATGATTTTACATTATATCACATAAAAGGATTAACTTAATATGTGTAGTTTAAATACATATAAACACACACATTGGTTAATGTTTACATAGGCATGACAACCTTTACAAAATAAGGCCATCGACTTAATAAAGTTTTATAGTTGCACGGTGCATTCACTGTTTTGGGATCTCTAATTATTTTCAGAAAAATAAATATTACTACGTTTTAAACGTTTATCACATATGTCCTACCATATTATGGTCCAACGAACATTATAAAATCTCCTGCAGTGCTGTGAAACATAGTATCAAATACATTCAGCGCTCTTCCCTTGTGCATTTATAAGTATAATCATAATTTATTGTTATTATTTATATTGTTCTTCAGAAATGTGAATAACAGTAGGCGTCGTGCTCTCTCCAGCTGATCATGGATGGTGGCGGCCACTAGGGGGCGAATCGAATGATGACAAAACTTGTGAAGCTAGAAACGTCAATGTACTTTAAAACAAAGATAGAATAAAAGTTTTTGGAGCGTTATCATTACCATAAGTATGTATGGGCAGTATTTTACATTTTCAGTTTAGTAAAAAAAAATAATTTCCCTCTATTTTTTCTACAGTAACGTAGGATGCATAATCGGAAAAAAATGTAATTAGAAATTTAGAGATAATAAAGACAGATTAAATTAGTTGGTCTTTAAAATCTAAAATTGACTGCCTAAAGTCTGCCAAAAACTTTTATTAACGATGTATTCTTTCTAATTTAATAAAATCATCCACTGAAAGCAATAATACACGGTTTTATTAACATCACAGAACACGCATTGTAAGAAACGTGTAAGAAAATACACGTCTCTGCTGTTTTCAGCAGAAAAAAATGTAGAACATTCAAAATAAAACGCCAAACATAGATGTATAATGATTTTCAGAAGAGCTACTTTTCTCCATTGTTTATTTATCGTTATTAGATTTTGACGTGTCTTTTATTTTGAAAATATTAATAATATCTCCGTCACCATCTGTCAGTGTTGCTGTTTTCACGGATGCCGCCTCTTGATACTGTGTCACGAAACGAAAGCTAAACTGATAATTGCGGTAGTTAGCAAATATCTACCTCAGGCCAGTAGTAACTAGTTTATTACTCGTTTCTGTACAGATTTACAGAGTCCAATGACTCGAGTCTCGACACAGTACTTTAGTGAGCGTTATAGCTGATCTGCAATGGACACTCTTCGAGATGGCAGCCCAGACATTTAGATAGATAAAACTAGACAGACTTTAAAGCAGCTATTCAAAACACCCTTGTGCCTATTCAGATGTGTGGACAGAACACCCTGAACTGTCTTTATATCCTTGAATAATTCATTTAATACATACTCGCTCTTGGACCGAGAAAAAGGATCAAAAGTAGTAGCGAATAGTTTACTTCTATACCCAAACTGCAGCTTCAGGTGGTCGCTTACAAGCTTCAGCGAAAGATAAGGCAAGTAATGTTAGTATGTCTGATTCTTGCAGTTACTTTTCTGTTGGTTAAGATAGAGAAATATAACTCCGCCATACAAACTGTTCAGTGTTTACACTGAACGAAGATTTAAATGTCGAAGTGTAGCGAAATACGATCTCAGTTTCCCTACGGTGTATTTTCCCCTTTTATCATGTATATTTTATTAAGCCAGAAACTCTGTTTCATGGAGTAAGGTACGCGCTTAACGAGTTTTCTGTTTCTTCACACAGACTATGGCCGAGGAAAATACCCAGTTCTGCAGTAATTGGTAAGAGAAAATAAATAAAAGGAAATTGCCTCTTCATTTACTTACCCACATGCCTTTTTTCCGTACAGCACAACAGGGAATGTTAGGCAGAATGACGGTCTCAGTCACCATTCACTTTCATTTCATCTTTTCCCATGCAAATGAAAGCGAATTGTAACCGTTGTCATTCTGCCTAACATCATCATCTGTGTTGCATGGAAGAAAGACAGTCATACAGGGTTGGAAGTAAATGAAGACCCTGTTTTTAAATTTGGGTAAAGTATCTCTCTTTTTTTTTTTTTTTAAGTTTCGGCTTATTAGACAGCCTTCTTCTTTCACTTACTGTTCCCAGTCCCTCCCACCAACCCTCCTGACTGTACTGCTGTTGTCTTCCCTTCCTGATTACACACCTCCATCCAAAGCAACTTGTGTTATGCTTTTTACATGGACAGTTCCGCAGAAGTTAATTGTCTTATTCAAGGACACAATGGCGATTGTGGTGTTTATAGATCAATCCTTTGATCCTACAGTGTGCCAATCAACTAATTATGATATGTTCTCTGTTTTTAGCAAGCATGACATTCCAGAAGCCAACTTTACAACACATGAGATTCACTGTCGGCGGAATATTGCTCTCTGCGAGGTGTGCCAGGAGCCTTTTCCTCATGCTGAGCTTGTGCAGCACAAAGAAATGGATCATGCAGAGGTACGATCCAGCCATGATGTGTAATTAATTGACTGTATATGTGATGATCCCTATGGACCATAGAGTACTGCAGACATGAATAAAAAAAAATTCTGAATTAAAAAAAGATTTTGAAGGGTAAGTACAGTCTGTTTGATGGGATCAGAGTTGATTAACTCTCCAAAAAAATCCAACTGACAAAAAAAAGATGGGTTGTAAAAAATTAGATAAGTTTAGATAAATTTTAGATTTCTTTTTTTTTTTTTCGGTTTACTCGGCCTTATCCCGATCCAAACCTGTATGGAGTTTATTCATTCTGAAAAACACAAAAAAAGGACATCTTTGATTTTGATCAATATTCTTATTTTGTTTTAGAATATTGCAGTGTTTATTATAAATTATTTATCTGTGCACATCAATATTTAAAAAAAAAAACGTAATCTTTAATCAAAAACATTACTTTAACCTTTCCCTCACAAGGACATCTCTTCTCTGAAGATGTGCACCGGTGCAAAATTTCAGTTTCATGTAGTATTGAAAGAACTGTCCTCACAGCCTTGTTTTAAATAGCATAAAATTAAATATAGCCCATATTATGTATATTGCAGAATGAAACCTTCTCCTTCTCTCCAGACTGCTGAATATTTGAAGTTTTATTAAATCTAAAACTCTTTTTACAGGAACAATGCAAATGTGGATTAAAGATAGAGAAAAGGTTCATGGAGACCCACCAGGTACTGTTGTGCAATATAAACAGTTTTGGTTGATGAGTTCTGTAGATTTGACTTCATCTTGCCCCTCTCAGAGGTCAGAATGCAGTCATCGACTGGTCCCGTGTCAGTTCTGTGATCTGGAGTTGGCCTCCTATCAGGCTAAAGAGCACGAGGAGTACTGTGGCACCCGCACCGAGCCCTGCCCTGTCTGCAAGTGTAACGTTATGCTGAGAGAGCAACACATCCATCCAGCCCTGTGCGGAAGCCTGACTCCACCTCAGGAGAGGCACAGCAGTAGGGCAGTGTCCCAGTCTCCTGGAGCATGGTTTGAGGCACACTCCATCCATAACCTGTTGAGGGCCCAGGAGAGGAGCCACAATAATAACAACACGGGGGCTGCAGACCGCAGGGGGCCACCACGACCTTTGGAGGACAGACTGCATAACAGCCCAAGAGGAACAGTGAGGGGAGGAACCAGGAGAAACACAGAAACAAGGAACAGTGAATTTGCTTATTGTATGTATCACTCTGGCTGTTTTAATCCTGTCTTTGTTTACAAAAAATGTTTACAGTACAATAAACTAGTGATGCATAATATATCAGTACCATAACTATTATCTGCAGATAATGGATAATTTTTAATTGATCAAAACTGTTGATATTGGATATTTAATTGTGCATGCTCATTTCCTTTTATTTTTACATTTATGCCAAATTTATACTGCAAAGGTCCTTCTGAAATGGCAATTAGGTGTCTTTACACAAACTGAAATGCTGCTCTGAGGTAGCATAAATGCATTTACACAGCGATTTAAATGCATATACTGTTATAGTAGGGGCTGAGGTGGATCAGAGCAGGAATAATTTAGTCTTTAATGCTGCGTATTTACACAGAATTCTGGGGCCAGAGTAAAAATAACTCAGTGGTGTAAAGATGCAATTAGATTACTTTTGTGGTTATCTAATGCTCATTTAAAGTTAATCTTTGAAAACACTAGTAATTTAATAACACTGAGTTATTAAAAATCAAAATGATAGAATTTATTTTATAAGTAATTTAGACTAAATCCTGTAGCCCAAACAGTAGAGCATGGTGCTAGCAATGGTAAGATCATGGGTTTGATTCTCAGGAAATGCATGAACTTAATAAAATGTAATTGTAATATGTAATGGTGTAGAATTTGTATATTGGCCATAACAAAAATAACTGGTTTATTGTATCAGTCAGTATTGCAGAATTGTAATATCAGTTTGCCCCTAAGAAACATAATAGGTTTTAAATATGTTGTATAATACGATGGGAGTTTTCATCAGGTATTAACAGGATGCTGGGGGGAAAAAAACTAACCTTCCAGTCTGCTCATTTCCTCAGTGCTGGATCAGGAAACAGAGCAGGGGAACAACAACAGCTTGCTGTGGTCTCTGGGACAACTGCCAGACTACGAGTCCTCCAGTCTGGACTACATGCTGGCCCTCAGCCTGCAGAGTGAAGGTGACTTGGAGGACCCCCGTCAGGAGGGCGTGTGGACTGATGTGTGGGACCGTCACTTGGGAAGAACACCAGCCCATAGCAATCTCACTTCCCAGCTCTCCTCCAACACAAACAACAACTGCACTGCTGCACCCCCTAAAACCAACACGGCCCCAGGCCACAGCCCCTCCTCAAACATCATGCTGCCTTGCGAGTTCTGTGAAGAGCTCTTTCCAGAGGAAGACCTTATCTTACACCAGGTAAGTGATGAGGCCTCAATCATTCCATCACGTTACACTCCCACGTGGCTTGATATTTAAGCCAGGCCTCTTGATAGAGCTGGCAAGTGTGAAGTTGCATCAGCCACAGTGGTAGCCTCTAGAGTCACCTATTTTGAGTGCCCTTTACATGTCTACGTTAACAGAGTACAACATAAGCCATGTTTCCATGGCAGGCCATTGTAATGTCAGCACTGATGTTGAATCTCCCACTCAATTCCTTCTCTTCAGGTCTCTATTATTTCACAATGTGGTGTTTAGTTTCCATGGGAACCTGCTCGAATTTCAGCCCTCTAGTTTCTCCCTCAGGCCGAACCCTGATCAGATTCTTTTCCTCTTTTTGAGGCTGTAGAGGAAGGGAGTGTTATTTGAGTCGCTTGTTTTAGATTTTTGCCTTTAGTGGCCAGCATAATGTAAATATTCTGTTTTTGTCTTCTAGACTGGCTGCAGCCCGGCCTCTGCTATTGCTTCCTTCAGTAAACAAGCTCCCTCTCTTCAATATGAAGACATCATCACTCAAGGGGCTGGTCATATCATTCCTCCCCGCACACCCAGTCCGCCCACCCTGCCCCTCTCTGTTTCTCCGCTCTCCTACAGTTCCTCCTCCAGCCCAGTTGAGGGCGAAGTGCTCATTCCTTGTGAGTTTTGTGGCATTGCTTTGGAAGAGGATGTGCTCTTTCACCATCAGGTATGACAACCTGTGTGTTTGTTTGTGTGTGTGTGTGTGTTGTTGTTTCCAGAACATAACAGCCCTTACAAATAAAATAGAGGCAAAGAAGCTGAACTTACATACAAGGGGGGAATCTTTAAAGAAGACTTTTAAAAATGGCATAATTATAGAACATTATTGTTACAAGAATACAGCTGTGATCCACACTCAAATCTTTTAGGCATTTTATTTCATATTTTATCACATTATTCACAGGGGACTAAAACAAAGACGTTACAGATCACAGGCCAGGTGTGTTGAATGCTCTAATCCCTCCACCCACTATTTAAACAATTAATTAATTATCAATCTCATCAAAATTGAAGAATGTTACAAATCACTCACTTTACTGTGTTAAATTGTGTTATCCTCACCCAATACGATCCTAGTAAATGCATCCACTAACAATTTACATACAACACAAGACACAATACTCTTGAAGTTCAAAATATAAAGGACAATCCCACATTAAGCAAGATAACAGAGGATCCCACAATCAAGAAAAATCATTAATTAGCCAATTAGATAAAAAAAAAACCTTACACATCAATTCAGTAACTACACAGTAGTGAAAGTCATCAGAAAAACGTCATTATTACATTGTCACTACCATGCAGAGGTGGTGATATAAATAAAGAATTATTGAAACGAGAAGCATTTTGGATCTATAAATTAAAATCACTGGCTCCTAATGGTATGAATAAGGAATTCGTTTTTTTTCTGTTTTTCTATATGATGTAGAGAAAATTGCATTACACGATTTAGTGTCACAAAATAAATTGAATATAATGAATATAAGTGTGAAAAAAAAGTTGATTAATGATGATGTATTTCTGAAGACTTCAGTCATTAGGTTTTTCACTACTGTGTAATTACTGAATTGATGTGTAAGGATTTTTGATCCAATTGGCTAATTAATGATTTTTCTTGATTGTGGGATCCTGTGTTATCTTGCTTGGTGTGGGATTGTCCTTTGTATTTTGAACTTCATGAGTCTTGTGTCCTGTGTTGCATGTAAATTGTTAGTGGATGCATTTACTAGGATCGTATTGTTTGTGTGAGGATAATTGTTGTTTAACACAATCAAGTGAGTGATTTGTAACATTCTTCAATTTGGATAAGATTGATAATTAATTAATTGTTTAAATAGTGGATGGAGGGATTAGAGCATTCAACACCCTTAGGAAGGTCTGTGAGCTGAAACGTCTGTGTTTTATTCGATTATTCGAATAACGTGATGAAATATGAAATAAAAAAAGATTTTTGAGTGTGGATCACAGCTGTATTCTTGGAATAATTAAATAGATTTACGCACCAAAACAAAATAAAAGATATGAGATGAGAGAGTGCGGTGTAAATGAAATTGGAGAACATGTGCAGGTAAATGTGGCCCAAATCAGATTTTTTTTGCCTACATGTGACTATATATGTTTTCCCCATGAGAGTGTGAACAGTACAAACTACATGGAATCTGATCTTTTCAATTCCAATTTGTGCCACTTCCATATAGCCTTGTTCAGACTGTCAGTCCAAATCCGATTATTTGTGTGTCCGATTGGAATCTGATCTAAAATTATTAATGTCCACACTGTGTATCGCAACTGTTCAGATCCAATTTGTGTGTCCATGGCGCTTTTTCGTTTTCCGGAATATCTGCATTGGTTTCTATGGCAATGACGTTGCGTTGGTAGGTATACGGCAAAAAAAACAACAACCACCGCAACATGGAGGGGTTTGCAATACAGATGTTGTCTTGTTTACATCATGACAGTGTGTAGCCGCCGACGCCGGACTACTTCATTATGATGAGGCAACGACAGAAACATAGGAGGCTGGTATCAGCGGCTTTATTCTGTGCTGTCGTCTCCGCCGGATTCAAAACATCTCTGTTATAGCATATTGCTAATTTCTGCTCGTCCGGCACTTTGCAACAACACAGCCTTGTTTCTGCAGTGACTTTCAGCATGTTTCCTATAACAACATCTGACGTTTACGTTTTACATTGCGTGAGAAAGTCACATAAACCATGCAAAATCCGATCAAAGCAGTCTGAAACGGATTTCCTGAAATGCGATTTGAATAGGATTACAAACCACATATGAATGTAGCTCGAAATGGATTTGTAAAAATCGCATTTCATGTGAAAAAAATGATTTTTTTTTTGGCCGTTCAGACTAAATCTGATCGGATTTGGACTGACAGTCTGAACGAGGCTTATGTGGTACTAAATCCGATACCGGTCAGATGTTTTGTAATGCGACCGCAGTGTGAACAGTCATATCGGAATTCATGCAATTTTTACATCACTCGAGGTTAACATTCATCACAATTCTGCGCTCATAGGAGTCTATTCAAAGATTTTACATACCCAACGTTATCAAGACAGTTGCGAAAGGTAGTCAGTAGAAGGGCAGTGATGTGTCAGACAGAGACAAGCATGTATCATAAAAGTTTCAAAACTGCTTTTTTTGTCACATCATTCTTTATTTTTTTATATTGCCTGCACAAGTGTGCATCATTTCGCTGGCTTCTACGGCAGATCACACTATAAATAAACGTGTAATTGCTTACTTTAATGCCCTCCGTGTTTACTTCAGTATGATTTGTGGGTTTTTTTTCTCGCAGAATTGGGTTACTTCTTCACTGTTACCGTGGGTTGTTTTGTAACTCTGTGATTCACTTCTGCTAGTATGTTTAAGAATTTTTGTGAAAGTAGAGCAGAAATGGAGCCCACCATTTAATTGAGGCTTTTGTTGATAATGCTCAATTTTGTTATACTGTACAGGACAAGTGTGACTTCCGCCCCCAGACAGTTTATTCTGTGGACGGAGTGTCTCCAGAAAAACCAGACCAGACCACCAAAGAGGCCCAGGAGAGAAGATCTCCCGAGAAGCAGAGGAGGGTGAGACATCAAGGTGAGCCACCAAAAAAATAGATTAACACAATCTCAACTTTGTAATCCACTTATTCTATTTTCTTAATTAAAAAATATACATGTGGTTAAAATCAGTATTTATTCATTCATCGCTTTATATCTAATTGCAGCTGACCCAGGTGAGGCGCTCCTGCAGCAGACGGCTCAGGGGTGGCAGAGAGGCACCTCAGGTTTGGACCAATGGTCGCCCTCAGCCTACAGTTACACTAAGAACACAAATGTTGAGCAGCAGGTGAAGAGCAGGAACCAAAGGCGCCAAGCTGTAGAAGCAAACACGTATCTCAATGACAGCCTCAAGCCCCATTCTACAACCACTTCGGGGTATGCTTAGATATTTTACAGAAATAATTGCCATCTACAGTACACATGTGGTGATTCATTTAAAACTGTGGAGTTTCATTTAAACTAAAATGTTTGTATTTTTCCCATGACAGACCTCCACTCAGAGCAAGACTGGAAGGTCGAACGAGTGAGAAAAACACAGAGACACCAAAGGTATGTATGTAAATTTTTTACAGGAATGTGAATGAATTTTTGAAAAGGACTTATTCATAGATGCAAACTCCTCACCTTTCAGTGAGAATTCACTTTTTTGAGCTCAAAATAGTTCACCTATGAGATTTGCATAGATCTCCTGAAAAGAGTGAATGCATGTCTGATAAGAGCCATTTCGCTAAGTCTGCCTGCATGCCTTAAAGGGTTAGTTCACCCAAAAATGAAAATTCTGGTATGGGATGTTTTGCATCTTTGTCACCTTTTTCACCCCTGATGAGTTTCCATCCCTGCATATTAGATGTTTTCAGATATGTGATTCTACAAATGCTATTTGACCTGTTATAAATTACATTTTTATCTTCAGGTGCCTAAAAAGCATAATGTTGAAAAAGAGGAGGAGTAGAAAAAGAGGAGGAAATAAACCAATCTTAGTCTCTGTGACTCAAAGCAGTGACCTTTTATTACTCTTTGTAGGCTATTATGTTTGCGTCTGTAAAATATTTACATGTCCAGGTGAACATGTTATCAAATCTTTGGCTTGTAAATGTATTTCTTTGATTGCACTATTTTTTTTTTTTATTATTTTTTTTTTATTCTTCATTGTATTTTATTCTATGGTGTTTGAATGTGATTTTAAATGTTTGTTTTTGTTATATTTTCTTTGTTTCAAAGACATTAGAGAAATGTTTTGTATTTTATTTAAAACTACACAATATAGTATACAGTTATAATATAGAAACTCGCATAACACTTTACTGCAATGTTGTATACATTAGGTATACCTTAGGTAATGCAAATGTGAACAGTGGACAATACAGCATTTATTAATCTTGGTTTATATTAATTTCTACATATGTTTTAACATTAGCATTTGTGTATGTTTATACTGTTAGTTCATAATGCATTGTGAACTAATCATTCACTAATGACCAATATAATATTTAGGTATTAACATAACAATGATTAATAAATGCTGTAAAATAATTATACCGAATGCATTAACTAATTTATTAGTTAATGTTCTTCAGCATACAATACAGCATACCATATTGTAAAGTGTTACAAAAATTACAAATTCTAATTTTAGAATGTACATTTAAAAACATCTCCTATAGTGCAACAAAAACAACAACAAATCATAAACTTCAAATTTGTTGATATTTGAGAGCTATTATTGTAAGACTGTCTGTATGGTGGCATAATTGGTTTCGATGTTATTATGATTGTTTATCTTCCTTGGGTCATGTAACATCTTTTCAATAAAAAGATCTTACTGCTGCTGAAGGTGGGTTGGTTGTCCCATTGTTTTTTTTTTTCTTCCGATTCTTGGGCATTTCTACTCTATAAGATACATTACACATATGAGAACTGTGTTAGAAGCAGTGTTGAGTAAGTTACTCTAAAAAAAGTAATTAATTACTAGCTACTAATTACATCTTCAACATTGTAATTACACTGAACAAAATTATAAACACAACAAGATCTAAGACTTTTTCTATGTACACAAAAGGCCTGTTTCTCTCAAATATTGTTCACAAATCTGTCTAAATCTGTGTTAGTGAGCACTTCTCCTGTTTTACTGTATTGGGGGGTCCGAAAACCAGTCAGTATCTGGTGTGACCACCGTTTGCCTCATGCAGAGCAACACATCTCCTTCGCATAGAGTTGATCAGGTTGTTGATTGTGGCCTGTGGAATGTTGGTCCACTCCTCTTCAGTGGCTGTGCGAAGTTGCTGGATATTGGCAGGAACTGGAACACGCTGTCGTATACGCCAATCCAGAGCATCCCAAACATGCTCAATGGGTGACATGTCCGGTGAGTATGCTGGCCATGCAAGAACTGGGATGTTTTCAGCTTCCAGGAATTGTGTACAGATCCTTGCAACATGGGGCTGTGCATTATCATGCTGCAACATGAGGTGATGGTCGTGGATGAATAATGGGCCTCAGGATCTCGTCACGATATCTCTGTGCATTCAAAATGCCATCAATAAAATGCACCTGTATTTGTTGTCCATAACATACGCCTGCCCATACCATAACCCCACCGCCACCATAGGCCACTCGATCCACAACGTTGACATCAGCAAACCGCTCACCCACACAACGCCATACTTGTGTGCTATCTGCCCTGTACAGTGAAACTGGGATTCATCCGTGAAAAGAAAACCTCTCTAAAGTGCCAGACGCCATCGAATGTGAGCATTTGCCCACTCAAGTCGGTTACGACGACGAACTGCAGTCAGGTCGAGACCTCGATGAGGACGACGAGCATGCAGATGAGCTTCCCTGAGACGGTTTCTGACAGTTTGTGCAGAAATTCTTTGGTTATGCAAACCGATTGTTGCAGCAGCTGTCCGGGTTGCTGGTCTGGACAATCTTGGAGGTGAAGATGCTGGATGTGGAGGTCCTGGGCTGGTGTGGTTACATGTGGTCTGCGGTTGTGAGGCCGGTTGGATGTACTGCCAAATTCTCTGAAAAGCCTTTGGCTTATGGTAGAGAAATTAACATTCAATTCACGGGCAACAGCTCTGGACATTCCTGCAGTCAGCATGCCAATTGCACGCTCCCTCAAAACTTGCAACATCTGTTGCATTGTGCTGTGTGATAAAACTGCACATTTTAGAGTGGCCTTTTATTGTGGCCAGCCTAAGGCACACCTGTGCAATAATCATGCTGTCTAATCAGCATCTTGATATCCCACACCTGTGAGGTGGATGGATTATCTCAGCAAAGGAGGTGATCACTAACACAGATTTAGACAGATTTGTGAACAATATTTGAGAGAAATAGGCCTTTTGTGTACATAGAAAAAGTCTTAGATCTTTGAGTTCAGCTCATGAAAAATGGGGGCAAAAATAAAAGTGTTGCATTTATAATTTTGTTCAGTGTAGTTTAATGGACTAATTGCTCTCTCTAAAAAGTATTGCTTTACTGATTACTAATTGCTTTCTAAATCCCATATCAACCACGACCAGTTGAACAATAAAAGGACTGACATGAAACTGCTCTTTTAACTGCTTCTTTCAAATAAACAATATAAAAATTCATAAATTATTCTTTAACTGTCCTAAGTATTTAAAGGGAGAAGGTTAGATTAAAAACATACATTTTAACATTAGATGTTAAATTTTTATGTTAAACCCACTATTGTTTTTTTATATAGAATTGTTCTATAGTCTATTCAGTATTTAATGCAATTACAACAGAAGTAACTGTAATTAAATTACAGAAAAATTAAGAGTAACACCTTATTTTACTTTTTTAAGGGAAAAGTAATTAAATTACAGTATTTAATTACTTAGTAATGCAGGAATACTTAGAAATTTTTAATTATTTATAACTAACATTTCTTTTTCTCGCAGGAATAACATTTACATGCTTTAGAAACCTAAATGTCCTCAACACTTTGGCCAAAGTCAGTGTTTGTCTGAATCATGTCAGAATATAACAAAAGGGGAAATGAAACTAGACAGGTGTCTAAATGTATAAGGTCATGACTTTGAGTAACAAAGTGAAGTAATCAAGAAATCTAGATTTGCTTTTACCTAGTAAAAGAAGGGTTTGCTGAATTATACATGTGAAGAACCAATCACATTGTAGAAAAATTAAGTAATGAATTATGTCATCTTTGTCATGCTCCTATTTTATAAAAAACTGTTGTATTCTTTTTGCTGGTGGTATTTTCTCTTAAATTGGTCTGAGATCCTCCAGGCTGTGATTAAAGCATTTTGGAGGCATTGTCTGGAGTCTTGTCTGATTACTGCTGCGCAGCAGGTTAATGGAACACTAAAGATCATAATCCCAAGTGTTAGTGTTCATAGGGGGCAAGACATCATCCAACTCAAAACAAGTTGTCACCAGTAGATGCACTAGAGGATAAATTCTAACTCAAAACAAGTTGTCGCCAGTAGATGCACTAGAGTTCTTAAGTGTCGATTAGGAGACACTACACTTAATTTAACTTAAGTCAGGTACATAGGGGAATTTCTACCACACTACTGTTTACTCTTCGTAGTTAATTTAATGAGCAATTAACGACCAGCAAGTCATGACCTCGGTTTAAAGGATGATTCTTCTTACGGTCACTCTGACTTTAGGAGCCATATATGTATACAGGCCAGAAAATGAGCGCCCCTGCAAGCATCTTCCAATGACAATCAAGTTTTTTCCAAAAAGGTCTCCCTTCCATGTCATGGCCCGGCTCGAGCCCACTTAGCTTTGGCCATGGGATGCTACAGCCACACTGCTTTGTGCTGCCTTGATAAAGTGGGTCCAATGGAGAGGCAGCACATTCTGAGTGGCTCAAAATGTCCCTCAGAATGAGCTACCACTTGTATTGCAATACAGTATAGTCACACTATAGCAACCCTCTCCCACATATTCTGCTATTCAAACTGTGCTTATTTATGCCGTTGGGGTAAACAGCAGTGGGTGGTAATAGATAAGAAATGTACGCTTTTATACCATCTTGCTGATAACATTTCTTTAGTCATTTGGCAATCCTGCAGCCTCTGTAGTGAAACCAACCTTATCAGAACATGCTGCCACCTTAATTAAAGGTACAATATGTATGATTTTTGGATTAAAATAACCAAAAATCACTAAAACAGGGTTATATACTTTGTTAACTTGTGTACTTACATTATCCCAGATGTTTCCAAGAATGTTTAAATCCAGAAACATAAGGAAGCGGCGACTGTGACATGATAAAAGTTCTGTGCTGCTGTCGAGCTGTGTCGCGCTCATCTCTCATTAGCAATCGCTCCAGTGGCCTCGTTTCTGCTCCCACAACACTGCTTCATTTAATAATCTCATCCATGAACATGATTTCTGCCTGAGACCCGTCCTGATTCTTTTCCACCAGCTATGATGTCTCCCAAGAATCCGAGCTCAATCTCGGCATCATCAAGCTACACCTTTGTTTTGAATAGGTGACCTCTAGTGGTAACAAAAACTACATAGTGTGCCTTTAATGAGGTCTAATTAATAAATAAAGTGGCAATTACCGAACACAGCAAGTCAGGACCTCATTTTAAAAGGATGTTTTTTCTTACAGTCTAGTGCCCCATCACCAAATAGGTCCCCGTTCCATGTCACAGTCTGGCTCAAGCCTGCTTAGCTTTGGAAGTGAGTCAGGCTTTGACCATGGAAGGCTACGGCCACACCATTTTGTGCTGCCACATTAAAATGGGTCCAATAGAGTGGCAGTGCATCCTGAGTGGCTTAAAATGTCCCTCAGAATGAGCTACCACCTGCATTGAAAAACTGTATAGTCACACTATAGCAAACATCTCCCACATATTCTGCTATTCTAACTGCCTGATTTCCGCCATTGGTGTAAGCAGCAGTGCGTGCTAATAGACAAGAAATTGGCGCTTTTACACCATCTTTCTGATAACATTTCTGTAGTCAAATGGCATTCCTACAGGTACTGTAGTGAATACACCCTTAACCATGCGAGCCATACAAGCCTGGGAATGAGCACCCCCTGCTGGCCTCACTAAAGCATCTACCAAAGCATCAAATTTCTTCAAAAAAGGTCTCCCATCCATGTCACAGCCGGGCTTGAGCCCACTTAGCTTCGTAAGTGAGCCAAGCATTGTCCATGGAAGGCTACGGCCACACTGTT
This sequence comes from Hypophthalmichthys molitrix, assembly GCA_037950675.1. Classification (NCBI taxonomy): domain Eukaryota; kingdom Metazoa; phylum Chordata; class Actinopteri; order Cypriniformes; family Xenocyprididae; genus Hypophthalmichthys; species Hypophthalmichthys molitrix. The sequence goes on along the minus strand of CM075496.1, from coordinate 15,504,559 downwards.
TTGCGCTGCCACATTAAAATGGGTCCAACAGAGTGGCAGCGCATCCTGGGTGGCTTAAAATGTCCCTCAGAATGAGCTACCACCTGCAGTACGTATAGACACACTATAGCAATGCTCTCCCACATATTCTGCTATTCTAACTTCCTGATTTCTGCCATTTGGTGTAAGCACCAGTGTGTGCTAATAGACAAGAGATGTGCGTTATTACACCATCTTGCTGATAACATTTCTTTGGTCATTTAGTAGTCCTACAGCCAATGTAGTGAATACACTCTAATCAGAATGTGTTACCGCCTTAGTTATTGAGGTCATATTAATAATTAAAGTGGCAATTAACGACCACAGTAAGTCAGAACCTCAGATTAAAGGTGGTTCTCCTTACATTCTAGAGTATCGCTGCAATCTCACTTTAGAAGCCATACAAGCCTGGGAGTGAGCACCCCCTGCTGGCCTCAAGTTTCTTCAAAAAAGGTCTCCCATCCATGTCACGACCTGGCTCAAACCTGCTTAACTTCAAAAGTGAGCTAGGCTTTGGCCATGGAAGGCTGCCACCTTAAAAGTGGTCCAGTAGAGGGCCTAAAATATCCCTCAGAATGAGCTACCACCTGAATTAACCCTTATGCATACCTCGGGTCTTTATATCGATTTATTGAAATCTTGTAATAGAACAAATTTTTTAAAATTTGTAAAGGAACAAATCATACCGTACTGAGATCTCGTAACCGAACAAATGAAGATTTGACTGACTGACAATAAAAAGCGACTGTCATTGAAATCTCGTAAAGGAACAAAACCGACCATCATTGAAATCTCATAACGAAACAAGACCGACTGTCTTTGAAATCTTGTAAAAGAATAAAGAAACAAAACTGACCATCATTGAAATCTCGTAACCGAACAAATCAGACTCACTGAATTATTGAAACCGAACAACACTGGCCATCAGTGAAATCTCCTAACCAAATAAAACGGACGCCATTGAAATCTCGTAACTGAATAAAACCGACTTGTAACGAAACAAAACCGACTGTCTTTGAAATCTCGTATTAAGCTCTCGTAACTGAACAAAAGTGACTGACAATGAAAACCAATGAAATGAAATTTCACAACGAAACGAAACCGACCGTCGTTGAAATCTCGTAATTAAACAAAACTGACAGTTTGATCAAATTCAACCGTCTTTGACAGAACCAAACTGTCACTGAGATTCTGTAACCGAACAAAACCGACCATCATTAAAATAAAGGAACAAAACCGACTGTCATTGAAATCTAGAAGCGGAACAGAATCAACCGTCATTGAAATCTCCTGACAAAACAAGACCATCAACCATTGAGATCTTGTAAAGTAACAAAACTGACTGTCATTGAAATATAAATCAACCATCACTGAAATTTCATAAAGAATCAAAACCGACCATCTTTGAAATCTCGTAAAGGAACAAAGAAATAAAATCACTGAGGACTTGTAAAGAAATAAAACCGACCATCAATGAACTCTCATAACGAAACAAAACTCACCGTCTTTGAAATCTCGTAACAGAATAAAATGGACCATCGTTGGAATCTTGTAAAGGAACAAAACCATCCATCACTGAGGTCTCGTAATGAAACGAAACTGACCGTCGTTGAAAATGGAACAAAGCTGATCGTCACTGAACTCTCGTAACGCAAAAAAATAAACTGTCATTGAAATCTTGAAACCAAATTAAAATGACTGACACTGAAAACCGACATCATTAAAATCTTGTAACGAAACCATCATTTAAATCTCATAAAGTAACAAAACTGACTGTCTTTGAGATCCAATCATCACTAAAATCTCGTAAAGGAATAAAAACGACTGTCATTGAAATATTGTAAAGGAACAAAATCGACCATCATTGAGATCTTGTAAAGGAACAAAACAGACTGTCAATGAAATCTTGCAAAGGAACAAAACCGACCGTCATTGAAATCTCGTAATTAAACAAAACTGACAGTCACTGAGATCTCGTAAAGGAACTAAACTGACTGCTATTGAGAACACTGCAGGCCTAAAGCCTGGAACACACCAAGCCGACGGTCGGCCGTCGGGTAGTTTTTGTTTGTCGGCCAACTAAGTTTTCTCAAATTTTTTCGGCCGATTCGACATGTTGAATCGGCGTCGGAGCTCCTCGGTCAGTCAGGCTATCTGGTCATTCTGATTGGCTGTTCAGCTACTGCCACCTGCTGGTACGGAAAGGCATTTCTTCTTACGCAGGCGCAGAACGGACGTGCTACTTGGCCATCAGGTGTCGAGAGTCAGTTTGGTGTGTCAGGGCAACTTTGGACCCAGACGCTGCCAACGTGAGCCAACCCCGCAGTCTGCTTTCGTGCCACTAGTTTGTCGGCTTGGTGTGTTCTGGGCTTAAGGATGTGATGGTTCGGAGGGCCCTGAGGACTGTGGATAGGTCCAAAGTCGGAATCTTATGAAGGCGAGGCGGGTTTAGCCTTCAGGCCCATTGAAGGTACTTCACAATTAGTTCGTTCCTTCCCACGACTGGCCAGCAATAGGGGTGTGGCACGCCACAATTACTGCCACATAGACCTTGACTGTGGATAGGGTTTTCCCATTATCCAGCTGTTCTTGAAGAGGATTGACACAACGTTACAAGTTACATGGTTGTGATTCCGGTTTGTGCACCACTTAAGAGTGTAGAGGCTCTTTGTAAATGGGGCACTTGTTTTCACAATGGTGTTTAACAGAATTTGTGATAGGTGCTAAGGCCCCACAATTCTCCCACAGGGGCCCCACAGATTGAGCCTTTTGCTTGGAAGAGGAGAACCTTCCGCAGTGTTGAATTAATTTTATCTTGAGCATTGCGTTTATAGAATATATATATATATAAAAACATACGAGGGGGAATCTTTAAAGAAGACTTTTAAGAAATGGCATAATTGTAGAATATTTTTGTTACACATATAGTTTGACGATTTGTAAAAATTTCACTAAATCATTTTAGAATGACACGAAAATTGGAAGTTTTTTAAAGAATCTGCAATAATATTTAGCCAAAATCAGGTTACACTTTATTTTGGAGTTTTTTAACTAACTGCTTATTAGCATGCATAGTACTTGAATATTGGTTGTTTATTAGTACTTATTAAGCACATATTAATGCTTTATTCTGCATGACCTTATTCTACATTCTTAATCTGACCCAATACCTAATCTGAACAACTAACTTACTAACTATTAATAAGCAGTAAATTAGGAGTTTATTGAGGGAAAAGTCGTAGTTAATAGTGAATACATGTTCCCTATTCTAAAGTGTTACCGTCCGTTCCTGCATATTTAAACATTCTAATTTGTTTAAATTTGGATAAATAAAAGACTCCAGTTATTGCATGTCTGAGAAAACATTTACATTGATTGTTAATGTTATGGTAGATGCCTACAAACAAAGGAATACAATTTTATATTATTTAATTCAATTTTCACTGTCCTATTTTAATGGTGACTCTTCACATATTGCATACCACAGGTCTAATTTCACAGCTTATCTAAAACAAAAACCCTTTAGATGTATAAGCATTTCATAGAAATGTGCAAATTTTGCTTTCAAAACTAAATTTGAATACATTTGTATATACACACCATTTCACTTGTGTTTATATCCAGTTAGTTTTGCATCATTCTTGATTCACTTCTGCTAGTATGTTTAAGCACTTTTGTGAAAGTAGAGCAGAAATGGAGCCCATCATTTACTTTAGACTTTTGTTGATACTGCTCAATTTTGTTATACTGTACAGGACAAGTGTGACTTCCGCCCCCAGACAGCTTATTCTGTGGACGGAGTGTCTCCACAAAAACCAGACCAGACCGCCAAAGAGGCCCAGGAGAGAAGATCTCCCGAGAAGCAAAGGAGGGTGAGACATTAAGGTGAGCCACCAAAAAAATAGATTAACACAATCTCAACTTTGTAATCCACTTATTCTATTTTCTTAATTAAAAAATATACATGTGGTTAAAATCAGTATGTATTCATTCATCCCTTTATACAGTATCTTACTGCAGCTGACCCAGGTGAGGCGCTCCTGCAGCAGACGGCTCAGGGGTGGCAGAGAGGCACCTCAGGTTTGGACCAATGGTCGCCCTCAGCCTACAGTTACACTAAGAACACAAATGTTGAGCAGCGATGAAGAGCAGGAACCAAATGCACAAAGCTGTAGAACCAAACACGTATCTCAATGACAGTCTCAAGCCCCATTCTACAACCACTCTGGGGTATGGATATTTTACAGAAATAATTGCTATGTATGTACACATATGACATATGATTAATTTTTTAAAAGACCTGCATGCAGGACATATAGGTGATGTTATAAGATATGTGATTCTACAAATACTATTTGACCTGTTATAACTTACATTTTTATCTTCAGGTGCCTAAAAAGCATAATGTTGAAAAAGAGGAGGAGTAGAAAAAGAGGAGGAAATAAACCAATCTTAGTCTCTGTGACTCAAAGCAGTGACCTTTTATTACTGTTTGTAGGCTATTATGTTTGCGTCTGTAAAATATTTACATGTCCAGGTGAATTTATCAATTCTATGGCTTGTAAATGTATTTCTTTTCACTTTTTTTTATATTATTATTCATTGTATTTTTTTCTATGGTGATTATAAATGTTTGTTTTTGTTACATTTTCTTTGCTTCAAAGACAATAGAGAAATGTTTTGTATTTTAAAACTCTACACACAATTTATAGTATAAATATAGAAACTCAGATTACACTTTACTGTAATGTTGTATACATTACGTAATGCAAATGTGAACAGTGGACAATACAGCATTTATTAATCCTGTTTAATATTAATTTCTACATTTTTTTAACATTAACATTTGTGTATGTTTATACTGTTAGTTCATAATGCATTGTGAACTAATAATTCACTAATGACCAATATAATATTTAGGAATTAACATAACAATGATTAATAAATGCTGTAAAATAATTATACCGAATGCATTAACTAATTCATTTGTTAATGTTCTTTAGCATACAGAACAGTATTGTAAAGTGTTACAAAAATTACAAATTGTAATTTGATCCTGATTGTGAAGTAATTTTAGAATGTACATTTAAAAACATCTAGTGCAATGACAACAACAAATCATAAACTTCAAATTTGTGGATATTTGAGAGCTATTATTGTAAGACTGTCTGTATGGTGGCATAATTATTTTTGATGTTAATATGATTGTTTATCTTCCTTTGCTCATGTAACACATCTTTACAATAAAACGATCTTGCTGCTACTTAAGGTGGGTTGGTTGTCCCATTGGTTCTTCTTCTTTTTTTTTTTTTCCTTCTACAAAGTGATACTTGGGCATTTCAACAACCAGAAGATCAATGTGGACTCATCTTTATCAGTAGTTTTTGATATGCACTCTGTACTGTGCTTCTTGCACAAGAAAACTGTACAGGGGTTGTGAGCACTTATTAAAGACATAGTAAGATACATTACATATATAAGAACTGTGTTAGAAACAGTGTTTAGTAAGTTACTCTTAAAAAAAGTAATTAATTACTAGCTACTAATTACAACTTCAACAGTGTAATTAGTTTAATATACTAATTGCTCTCTCTAAAAAGTATTGCATTATTTATTACTAATTATTTTCTAAATTCCATATCAATCACAACCACTAGAACAATACAAGGATTGACATGAAACTACTCTTTTATTTCTTTCAAATAAACAATATAAAATTGCATAAATTCTTAAACTGACCAAACTAATTAAAGGGAGTTAAAAACACATTTAATGTTAAATTAAATGTTAAGTTAAATTTATAAATAAATAAATTTAATTGTTAAGTTAAATTTTGATGTTAAACCCACTATTGTTTTTTTTTATAGAATTGTTCTATAGTCTATACAGTATTTAATGCAATTACAACAGAAGTACATGTAATTAAATTTCAGAAAAATTAAGAGTAACCCCTTATTGTACTTTCTAATTAAATTACAGTATTTAATTAGTAATACATAAAATACAATAATTAGTAATAACGCATTACACCCAACACTGGTTAGAAGAATGGAAAGTGATTGTCTTGTCTGATGTCATTACTTTAAAGTTTGTATCCCTGTTTACTACAAATTAAAAATATTTGCAGTTGCTTCATTGGTACTGCTGCCATCTGGTACTTTATGTGGTTTAATAATCATGAGTTAAGAGAGCTTCTGGTGACTACTGTTTACTCTTCGTAGTTAATAATTGGAGCATTTTCTATGAACACAAAAAAGTAAACAGAGTAAAGGTTAGTTTTTTTAGATAATACCTACTGACAAAATATAGGCTTGATAATTCAGTCCAGTTTGGGGAAAGATAAGGCTGCTGCCCAGACAGGTAGGAAAATTATGTTCACAAAATTTTATAGAATATGACTTAAATGCACGTTGATCTAATAATAAGGATAATGTCTGCATCTCTGTTACCATAATGTTGTAAAAATGTTTCTGTTATGTTTCTTCAGGATCTAAATTTATCTATTGGCTCAACTTAAACAGGAATCATGGAAAATAACATTGTATATTTGTGGATTTGTGCTTTTGCAATTGTTTATCCAGTCGTCCATGGAAATCAAGAGACTTTACCGCAACCTACTGCCAGTGAAAAACTCCCATCATTGATAAAGATGAACAATGATTTCGCTTTTCAGCTGTACAAGAGGCTTGTAGAAATGCCAGAGTATCAGTCCAAGAATATCTTCTTCTCTCCATTCAGTGTGTCCATGACCCTTTCTGAGCTGTCTTTAGGAGCCGGTGGTGAGACCAAACAGCAGCTTCTCAGAGGCATCGGCCATAACAGCTCGATCTTCAGCACTGAAGAAATGCACCAGATGTTCCACCGTCTCCTGGAAGAAATCGATCAGAGGACAGGGGTGGACATTGATGTCGGCAGTGCACTTTATGTAAGCGACAAATTTAAGCCCCTTCCTGAGTTCTTGGAGAAGATGAAGGAATTTTACCACTCTGAAGGCTTCACTGTGGATTTTAGCATCAGAGAAACATTAAATAAAATTAACACATATGTGAAGGACAAAACACATGGGAAAATAAATCAAGCAGTTGGTGATTTGGAATCTGATACTATGATGCTCCTTCTCACGTACATATATTTTAAAGGTAAACAGACTCACACAAATACAATAGTCATACTGTTGTAGTTGTGGTAATGTCATTGTCTCTGATCCATTTAAATAATTCTAGTCTTTCTTCCCAAGGAAAATGGGACATGCCATTTAACCCAAGCAGGACCCATAAGGATACATTTCATGTGGACGCTGAGACCACTGTTCCAGTACAAATGATGCACCAATACGAATCCCTCAAAGTTTATTATGATGCTGAACTCACTTCTAAAGTCCTCTGTCTTGACTACAACGACTCTTTCTCCATGTTTCTGGCTGTCCCAGATATTGGCAGAAGAGATAAGACCATCAAAGATCTGGAGATGGCCATCTCTAGACAGCACATTGAAAAATGGAGAAGAGCTGTCCAGAAAAGGTTGGTTGTCATAATTTCTTTTACTGTAAATCATAATTAAGGCTATCCTAACTGATTTATAAAAGCCTTATAGATGTTCAAATGTTTTTAAGTTCAATCTCTCTGTATGGACCAAATCACTGATTTATTTATTTATTTATTGTCCTTCAGAAAAGTTGACATCTATGTCCCCAAGCTGTCTCTGAAAACATCATATTCCTTGAATGATATTTTGAAAGGAATGGGAATGGCTGATATGTTTACAGATAAAGCCAACTTTACAGGAATTTCAGAAGGGATTTTCATTTCAAAGGTAAAGTCTCAAATCACTTTCTAAATTATGATTTAAAATTAACAGAAGATATTTTATATACTATGAAAAGAGCAATTTTTAAGAGAACTCATTTTGAATTACTTTCAGGCTTTGCATAAAGCTACTCTCGATATAGATGAGGAGGGAACCACTGCAGCAGCAGTGACGACAGTTTTATTCAGACCAATGTCTTACAGCCCATTGAAGACTTTGAATTTTGACCGTCCATTCATGATCTTTATCACTGACCAAAAAAATGATAACATCCTCTTTTTTGGAAAAGTTGTCAACCCCACGGAAAAAAAGTGATGTGGCAACCAAGATGTCATATCAACATTAGCCAGCAGGTGGACATGATTTAACAATTTGTGCCATTATTTTGTTGAGTCTACAGCGTGTTGTTATACAAAGGTACTCAATCCTTCTCCTTGGTTCACCTTCCAGAGTTCAGCTTCAATGCTTATCAAACACCTGAACCAGTTTATCAAGCTGTTTGGATTTAGCTGTTTGAAAATAAATTGCAGGAAGGAGAATCTACAGGACTAAGTACCATAGGCAGGCATTTATAGATCTGTTTCCTCTGGTCAGTGTATACTTATCTGTCAAGTGGCAACTGTTATATGTAATGCTTGATCAGAAAAAGGTGTTGACAAAATGTTAAGTAAAAAACAAACAAACAAACAAAAACTGACAATACATTATAATTGTAATTATAATCTGTGTCTGTCGATTTTATTACCCAGCTCTGGATTGAGAAGAGAAAAAAGCTAATAATTAGTGAAATAAGTAAAATAGCATAAATACATGCTTTGGAACAAACGTATTGCTTTTTAAACATGACAGTATCATGCACACAAAAACACTAGTTTCAGCATCCAGCTAACACTTTTTAGTTTTTTGTCAGGAAGGCACAAGGTATTAGCTTCTGATATTTTAATTGCAGCAGTTTTTGTTTTTATTTTTTTTATTTTCTTATTTTTTGTTTTTTGTTTGTTTGCATTTAGCTTTTTGGTTGTGTTTATCTTTGTCTTGGCCTTGCTGTGTAACTGCTTAGGGCATCATGAGTTAAATCCTATGCTATCCTGGGTGCCCTAATCAGTTTCCACCATCTGTCTAATAAATTAAAAGCCTAAAATTATTTATATATATGTGTATATATATATATATATACACACACTCACATATTACGGAATACAGACTCACAACAATGTAGAAATGAATATGAGAGTTTATTTGCAGATGCAGTTGATGGAAACAAGCAGGTGAGTAAAGCAGTTCAAGCAGTAATGCAATAATGGATGGATATACTTACAGTACTGTATATTGCAGGTGGTTGAGGAGGTCATGGATGACCGCAGCTGAAGCACACACACTTTGGCTGGCGAGTGGAGAGAGATCAGAGTCTTATAAGGAAGACGCTGGAGACACAAAGGATCAGGGAGATGCTGGAGGGCGGGCATCCTGGAGTCTTGACAGGAGGGTGAGAGTGGCGGTGCAGGTAGGTATGAAGCCTCCAGGGCGGAACCGGGAGCTCGGGAGGCCAGGGCGGAGCCGGCAACTTAGGCGACCAGGGCGGAGCGGCCTCCGTGGCCTTGACCCCAGGCTCAGCCACTATGGCCACGGGCATATGGCCCCCCAAAAAAATTTTTTTGGGAGGAGCTATGAGTTTCTGGGCTGGAATGGACACAGCTGTGGGTCACTTTGAGGTTCAAGTATCCCATTCGCCAGCCACGGGACAGGACACGGGCTTTCAGCCATGACTCAAGCAGCCACATATGTAGTAGGCCCAGCGGAATGACTGAGGAAGCTGCTGCCATGAGGCCCAGCAACCTTTGAATCGGGGCAGAGACCTCTGGCTTTGAACGACGCTGCGAGTTGCTGAACTTTTAACAAGCGCTCCGGCAACAGCCAGGCCCGCATCAGGGTCAAGTCAAAAACTGTACCCAGGAAGGCTATTCTAGGTTGATTCTGAACCCCATACGTCCTGAATGGCTGAGGAGCAGAGATCTGTGCGCACACACCTCATCCCTCAACCGTGCCATAATAAGTCAGTCGTCGAGGTAATGCAGGATGCGTACCGCCTTCCGTCTCAGATGGGAGAGTGCCACATCCACACATTTCGTGAAGGTGTGGGGCACCAGTGACAGTACAAATGGTAGGACGGTACAATGGTAAGCCACCCCTTCAAACACAAACCTTAAGAACGGTCTGTGATGAGGGGCTATCTGGATATGAAAATATGCATCTTTTAGATCTGCTGATAAGAACCATTTCCTTGGGAGGATCTGCAAGAGGATTTGGTCTAGGTTAGCGTTCTGAATGGTCATGAGGGCGCGGTTCAGCCGTCTCAGATTGAGGATGGGCCTGAGGCACAATCCTTCTTTGGAATGAGAAAGCAGCAGCTGTAAATCCCTGACTTGTTATGGGCCACAAAAACTATTTCCACCGTCCCCTTCGCCAGTAAGCACATGAAACTGAAGAGTGGACATGAGCCAAATAGGGGGTGTCCTCACCTCAGCTCTTCGTGCACCTCTGGAAAAAAAATGGGGTCTAAGTGCTGCCAAATCCATTGCTGGGATCTTCTGGGAACCCAAATGTATACAAATGTATGCTGTAATTCACTATTACACACAACAAAACAAACATATTATTCATGGTTTTGTAAGCTCAATGTAAATCACACAAATACATCGCCTAAAAAATAAAGTAAAAAATCGAAAAACTGGCAATACAGCCTTGTCTTACATTACTTTCATGCACCATACTGTGTCTGTCTTAGAGTGTACTTTTGATATCCATCTCAGAATGAAGCAAATTTAGTGTACTTAAAAGATTCATGAAACTTCAATCCATATACATATGAAGTTTTGTCCTTTTTATAGTTTGTTTGTTCATAATTTATGTTTGTTCGTAATTTTTTAGATCTTTTCTAAAAAGATCAGATAACAAGACTCAGCTTGGGGACAGGCATTGTTAGCAACAATAGTATGTGACAAGCATGTCTTCTTATTTTGTTCTCATGTAACTGTCATGTACTTTTTAATATAAGCAATAAAATTACATTTTGCCAAGAGTGAAGGTCAGTGGCTTGCTCTCTCTTGTCCCAGTCTACACAGTGATCTGTGTGCATTTCAACAGTGTGAGAGTGAATATGGACTCATTGTTATCGCTTTTTGTGCATGTGCACCAGTATTGACTATATTGACAATCAAAATCATGTACATGTGCTGTGGAATGCATCTGTTGATTGTATACTGATATTTGTGTCCATAGAAGTTAATAATTAGTTTTCACTGCAAAGCATTAAAAGTAAACAGAGTAAAGGTTGTTTTCTGAACAAATATAAGGAAGTTCAGTCCAGTTTGGAAAAAGAGACAGGACAGATGGGGAATTTGTGAGTCTATAGTATAATACATACAGAAAGTTGAATAGCCAGGAGAACAGACAGTACAAAACATCATGGAAGAATAAATAATAAGTTTTTATGTCAATGATGTGTTAAACTACTAAAAGTGCATTTGCTGCATCTGTGTTTAATGTTGTAGAACCTATCATAATGTTTGTAATGTTTCCTCAGATTAACAGGGAATCATGGAAAGGAACATAGTATGTTTGTGCATTTGTGCTTTGGCAATAGTTCAACCATGTGTCCTCGGAGATGATGGTCCACTACCAACCTTTGACACATTCACAGTAATGTTATGGAGAAAAAATGATTTTGCTTTTCCAAAGTTTCTTCGAAGAAATCAGCCAAAGAAGGGTGGACATGAATGTAGGTAGTGCTCTTTATGTAAGTGAGAATTCAAAACCACTTCCTGAGTTCTTTGAGAAGATGAAGCAGCTTCATCTGCCAGAAGGCTTTGCTGTGGATTTCCACCTCAATGACACTTTAGACAAGATTAACACGTCAGGAAAAAGACACATAGGTAAATAGATAAAAAATAGATAAAGTTGTTAAAGATCTGGATTCTAATACCATGATGATCCTTCTTATTTACATATTTTTTAAAGGTAAACCAACTATACACAACAGTCACAAACTCTACTAGTCTAGCAATGTGGTACTTAAGGCTTCAAATAATCTTTCTTTCCTATTTAATTTCGGAAAGAAAGAAAGAAAGAAAGAAAGAAAGAAAGAAAGAAAGAAAATGGACCAAAAATTTACTCATGAGGCTGAATTCCATGTAGATGCTAAGACCACCTTTCCAGTTCAAATGATGAATCAAAAAAGATTACATCAAAATCTTTTATGACACGCTACTCTCAACTAAAGTCCTTTCTCTGGACTACAACAACTCCTACTCCATATTTCTGGTTCTCCCAGATAATTCAGTCACTGAGCTGGAGAAGGTTATTAATCGACGAGACATAGAAAGGTGAAGGACTGTGGTCTGGGACTAGGTTAACAAGGTTAAAACTATCTTTTCTGTTACAACAGACACACAAACACAACACTTTTAAATACTCAGATGTGTCTTTGAGTTAAGTGTCTTAAACTGGACTAAGAAAAAATGATAACCCAGTGGAAAAGCAATGACATGACATTCAAAATGTCATAATTGACATTAGATGGCCATGATTTATCAATTTATTTTGCTGACCTTTTGGAGTTTGTAAAAATGATGGCAGAGTATTTTAATAGTACAGCTATTGCTTAAAAGTTTCTGTTAGCATGTTACTGTCTACAAAAAGTCAGAATACGTAAATAAATAATTTAATAAAGACTGATGTGTCTGTGTATAAAGGTTGAATTGCCATATACTGAAATGCCCTTTGGAAAAGGCACATAAAAATTGAAACTCGGGTGTCTCATGTTGTTTGTCTGTAAATGATTTTACGTGTACGCAGGTTTGATATCAATGAAGACGGGACACTTTATTATTTGAGCTGATATAAATATTTATTTCCTCTTTATATTTTCCATCTTTACATGCATGTCAGGCATCTCAGTAGCTGAAAAAGTTTCAGTGGGTTCAGCTAAAGACCTTTGTTTGTTTTGAAAATTGAAGGTCATATCAGTTAGCATCCCCACAATGACTGTCTAACAGACCAGACAGTTAGAGCAGGCACATTTTTTAGGGCTTCGCTTTGCTTCAATGCAACATCGATAGACTGACGACACTGCCACAGTTTTGACTAGAAGATTCAAAGGTACAAGATCTAGAGGAACCTGAAGGGATCCACTGAAGGAATTACAGAAAATTCTGCACAGAAACTGGCTACTGTTGGCAGGTTTCCTGAGAAACAGCAGCGAGCGACGCGCTCTAGAATCAAACTATATCACGCCACTGTTAGTGATTTAGTGCAGAGGTTACCGCACATAGATCAGAAAATCATGGCCTGTACACCATAGCAACTATGTACAGTGTGTTACGTTGTAAATCAGGTATTTTTTGGTTGGGTTTGTCAAAAAAAGAAAAAAAAAAAAAAAAAAAGTGTCCCATAAATGATCCAGAAATGCACACTGACTTTGTTCATTATTACACAGTTTCAAATCATGCATAGTAGGACCATTCTGATTATACAGAGGCTACATAATATCATTTAGGGTTAATTTTGTGTGCACAATTATAAAAAAAAAAATAGTAAAATCACCATTGATATTTTAAAAATACAGTCACAGACAAATTTGGTAGAAGAAAACATAAAATATGCTAATTGTATAATTTACGTTGCTCCTCAAGGGGCGTCATCTTCCACGTCCATTCTAAATATGACTAGTGTTTGCAGGCAAGATATGTTCAAATAAGTAATTCTATAAACAAGTTTCTTTTCCATTGCACAGTATTCACAATATACTACAGAAGACGTCATAACAGAACTCAGCAATGACCTGATATTAAATGAGTCTTGAGCTGGTATCAAGAACAGATCATGTTCAAGCTTTTTGAGAGCACAGAAGATGCCAAGTCCCTTTTGTGTGTTTATAGCAGACATTACTATCAAACAGGTCCAGGAGACTTAAGGAAAGAGACACGAACTGTGCATGATTATATAGGATGGGTGCAACTCTTAGTCAGAAATCCCATGCAATGTTTTACACATCTGCCATTAACTGAAAGGTACTACAGTGCAGCATCCTGGTCCGAAGGGGCTGGTCTTTAGAAAGTATGCTTGTGTATGTGTGAATCAAGTTAACAAAGCAAATTATTTCTGACAGTGTTGCAATGCATTCTGTTTCAGCTCACGGATAGAGGCTGCCATCTTGCATTTGACAGCACAAAAAACTGCCCTCAAATGTCAATACGAACAACGATGCAAGAGCAATTGACCTTCGTGCTTGAATGGATCAGATGAGGAAAGCACACCATTGTGAATTCATGCGTGTTTGTGCGTGAAGTGATGTGTCCTCTGAGTTCTTGCGTTAGTTGTAACTCCTCTGCAGGTGAAGATGAAAGGTGGAGTCATCAAACAGTGGATTTTTCACTTCCATTTCCCCAGTCTGGAAAGAAAAAGAAATTTTTGAACACCAAGTCACTACACGAGACCTCATACTGTAGCACTGCGGGTGACATATAATATTAATTTAATATAATACTGAAAATTGATTACACTTGCAGGAGGCGTGATTTATGAAAGCGTTAGGGAAGATCTCTCTTAAACACGAACACAAAGACATAAGCTGCTTTTTCACCGTCAGGCCAAACCATTCTCTTTGCTTAATTGTTCCATTACGTGCCAATCCGGCCCAGCTGGTATGGATATGGTTTTATTTTCCACTGTGGGGCTAACGGTTGCTCTTGTAATACAAATGCATCAGTTGTTGCCATGGTAATGCAAGAGTTTACAGACAATATGAGATATAAGTTGCGACTGTTATGGCGGATGATCAGATTTCTTTTAATTTTATTATTAATTTGTGTTTACGTCACTCAAATAGAGTGCTGAGACAGCTACAGAGAAATTGGTAGCCAGAAGACAAGTGACCAATCCTGAGTTGCAACGTCACTACACACATTCTACCAGCACTATTCAGCACAGTTAACCAACCATGCTGAGAATTCCGGGCCGAGAATGGTTTGTAATCGTGCCGTACAAGACTCAAATGGAAATATAAATGGAACCGTCCCTTACTGTTCTTATAACCGTTAGGCCCAACAGTGGAAAAGGGGCTATAGATGCGATCTTCACACATTTAGAATAATGAAGTATTGCTCTTACTGGGGCAAGTCCAGGGCACTCATACACAGTGAAGTCTCCGTCTTCATTTTCCTCATCCGAAGTGGCTCCCGACTCAGGAATCTTGGAATCACTCCGTTGTCTGCATGAAGATAACAAGACACAGAAGAAAAACACAAAAACAAAAACACAGTTAAAACACCAATATCGTAAAATATTATTACTATTTAAAATAACCATTTCTATTTTAAAAATATTTTAAAATGTAATTTATTCTTGTTAAATGGCAAATCTGAATTTTCAGCATCATTACTCCAGTCTTCAGTGTCACACAATCCTTCAGAAATCATTCTAATATGTTGATTTGGTGCTCAAGAAATATTTCATTATCATAAAGCTGTCCTGCTTAATATTTTTGTGGAAATCGTGATACTTTTTTTTTTTTTTTTTCAGGATTCTTTGATTAAAAGAAAGCTCAAAAGAACAGAATTATTAACATTATGTCTTTACTGTCACTTTTGACCAATAATGTGTCTATGCTGAATAAAAGTATTACTCTCTTTCAAAATAAATAAATAAAAATAAAATAAAAGTTAACTGAATGGAAGAGTCTAATATATCTAATATACTCAAAATGATTCCATAAAGACAAGCAGGCAGGTTAAGTATTGGTGGGAATTGTTGTATCCATGAAAGGCAGTTAATGAGAGACAGGAATTTATTAAAGCTCTTTGCTGACTACTTACTTGAGTGACATCATTTGCTGTTTCTGAAGCTGAAAGTGGTACATCTGGGCACTCTGGGCAAGTGTTTTATCTCCAGTCTAATAATAGAATAATAGAAGAGCGTGTAAACATACAAATAATAAGACAGATGCCAGGATTTCACTTTGTTTTTGTATGTGTATATATGCTCTACTAACCATTCCACCATCATAGGAATTTGGACCTATCAACCCAAAAGCAGGATAATCAACCTTCTGGGCGAGACGATTGCCTCTCTGCATCCTGAAAAGAAAGAGGACACAGGGTCAGTATCATTCATGTTTACTTGTTCATCCAAGAAGTTTTTGAAAGATCTTTAAAGACCCCATAATATCTAAGTTGGGGTTTTATGGCAATTAGTCCTTGTGTGTTTTTTGAAGATCTACACAACATCTACACAATCATTTAAAAGCTTGAGGTCATTTTGTGTTGTTAAATGAAGAGGCTTATATTCACCAAGGCTGTAATTACTTGATTAAAAAATACTGTAAAACAGTAATATTGTGAAATTTTATTACAATTTAAAATAACTGTATTCTATTTTATTCTATTTTAAAATGCAATTTATTCTTGTGATGACAAAGCTGAATTTTCCTTTTTTCCAGTCCTCAGTGTCACATGATCCTTCAGAAATCATTTTAATATGCCGATTTAGTGCTCATTAAACATTTCTTCTTATTATCAGTTGAAAACAGTTGACCTGCTAATTTTGTGGAAACTATAAAACTTTTTTTTCAGGAATCTTTGGTGAATGGAAAGTACAGCATTTATTAGGAATAGAAATCTTTATTAACATTGTAAATGCCTTTAACTGTCATTTTTGATCAATTTATTGCATCCTTGCTGAATAAAATAAAAACAATGTCTTAAAAAAACAAACTTTTGAATGGTAATATATATGCTAAAGTACTCATAAAAGTTGTACAATCTTCCTCTTCAAGGTTAAGTTCATTACTGAGAAAGTACAAAATACAAGTCAGACTAGGATGTAAATCTTGTGAATTCTCACCTGACCCAACACACTCCAGTCAAGACCATGGCCACTGAGCCCACCATGAGAAACACACCCAAAAATACTAAGGGAGAAAGAACAAAGTGGAGTTTGTCATGAAAAAGTTATAGAAGGACTGCAGTCCACAAACTATTATATATTTATAAACACCAACAACCAATATATAACGCACTGATGAAGGAGTGGTCCTCAGAGGGATACGGGATGATAAAGGGAGCGCTGTGCACTGCAGAGATAAATGGAGTGTGTGAGGCTGGGCTGGTGGTAGAAGAGGCAGTGGTCAGGGCACTTGTCAGAGGCTGTTCTGATGTAGCAGTGGTAGGAGTTGCTTCTGCTCTGTGCTGACTGCTCGGCCAGGAATGATCTTCAGGGACTTTGGGAGCAGCCAGAGAGGGGGCTGAAGAACACAAGAAAAATACAAAAAAGAAAAACTGTCAAGTCTGAATGGGAAATACTGAATTTACATTGTTCAAGAAAGTATGGAAGCCTGTCACGGAATCCATTTTTTTTCTATTTTTCCCATACAAAAGTGACCACAGCTGTCAAGCTCTAAAATAGAGAAGAATAAAGACCATACATGTAGATATGTATATAAATGTTGTCTTTTAAAGCCATACAATAGCTTTTTGTGAGGAACAGAGCAAAAATGAAGTCATTATTCACTGATAAACGTCCCCTGCCAGCTTACAAATTACATTCTTGCTCACATTTAATTTAAATATTGCCTTTAGTTGAGTCGTGCCAGACCTGACATCATCAGGACCAAACACCAAATATCTTCTTGTATGTGTGATGTGAACTTTGAATATAAAGATTGAAATTTGTTCCTCAAATTTCAAAGAGATTCAGCAAGATTTTGTATGGCTTCAGAAAACCTGGAACAAAGTGCACGAGTAGGACCTGACAGTCATGTTTACTGTCTGAGCTTGTAAATACTTTGTCTTTTTATGTTCCACAGAAGAAAGTAAGTCATACAGGTTTGGAATGACATGAGGGTGACAGAATTTTCATTTGGGTGAACTATCCTTTTAATAGTGGGATCCACATGTCTTACCCGAGTGCTTCATCTCTGATTCTCTGTGTTTGCTGATGATGGAGGAGAGAATGTCTATCTCTTCATCTAGCTCTGGGAGAAAGTTGACCTTAGCTGCTTGGGCAAGAAAGAGTGAAAGAGAAATAACAGAGTTACAAAGGGAGAGAGAGGGAGGATGAAGAAGAGAGAGAATCATTTAAAATTTGAAGTACTTACACTAGCTTTCAAAAGCTTGGGTCTGTAATTTTCTAATGTTTTTAAAAGAATGTTTTGCTCACCTAGGCTGTATTTATATGATCAGACAAAAAAAAAAAAAAAAACTGTGAAAACAGTAATATTGTGAAATAAAATTTAAAATATCTGTTTTCTGAATACAATTTAAAAAAAATACAATTTAAAATAACTGTTTTCTGTTTTAAAATATTTTAAAATGTAATTTATTTCTAGGATGGCAAAACTCAATTTTCAGCATCATTACTCCAGTATTCAGTGATCCTTCAGAAAACATTCTGATATGTTGATGTACTGCTATCAGTGTTGAAAACAAACAATCTTTTTAAATTGTGATACTTTTTTTTTTTTATGAACAAAAAGTTTATGCAAAAGAGAAATCTTTTGTAACATTTCAAATGTCTTTACTGTCACTTTCAATTTAATGCAACCTTGCTGAATAAAAGTATTAATTTCTTTAAAAAATGACAGACCTCAAACTTTTGAATGCATATGGAACAGTGTCCATATAGCCTACTACAGAGTTATGTTAGAGTTAAAGCTGTTGCTCTGAGCTAGAAAACTGTAACAGGTCAGTTACAGAACTATCATAACTATCTAAAGTGGCAAATTCTGATAAGGTAAGTTCAATAATAATGCACCAAAGAATATGACATCTTGGCATAGTTTGTATTGCCTTGGGTAAAATGTGTATGCCGTACTCCTAGCACGCATATTTATGAGCATTTAAAATGATTCATCGTGACACGCACCAAAAAAAGTGTTTATGAGCTTGTGTAATACTCTGTTAGCTGAGTGTGCATATGTGTGAGTGTGCGTGCGTGTATACTGCAGTGTGTGTAGGCGGATTTGGTCAGTCGGTCTGTTGTGTGGTGCTGCTATGCGTATGTGGGCAGTGGGGCGTACAAGCGGGCAGTGAGAGATAGAGGGAGGGGCCTCCACAGATTCATGAATGAAATCTGTCGCCACGGCAACCACTGGAAAAGTGCCAAGTGCAAAAACTTCAGAGAGAGAGAGAGAGGGTGACGTGTGTATGTGTTTGTGTATGTGAGAGAACAAGATGCTTAAGCCATTGAACCACGAAAGTTCTATTTTTACCAGAGTGAAATAAATTTACTTAATAGTGTCAGATTATTTATTTTCCACTCCAGATAACATGGGAAAACAGCTTTTGTTTGATGTGGACCACATTAAGAGATACATTTTTGTCTAGTGACCTTGAAAATTCATTAATAGGCCTATACAGACGAGATAATCTGCTTTTCAATTAGAATGTTCCAAAAAGTGTATACTAGCACATAATTAAACACATAAATTGAAAAACTACGAAATAATTTAAAAAAATAAAATCAGCCATTTTCTTTTTACAGAAAAACCTCTAAACTGAACTTGATGTTCTGTGTACATAGTGAATCATAGTCTTCTTAAGTGTAAAATGCAACATAACTAAAGAACTATGTGCAATAAAAGCTCATAGTAAATTAAAAGACATTGGATCTCATGTACCAACAACCATGTGTACTTCTGTACGGCTGTATTTTTATGTAAACCTGAGTGTGGACGTATTCACACAGGAATCATGATTCATCAATAATTGCATATTTATGAGAGTCCTAACGGGTTTTATTCACTAATAATTACGTAAAAGTGTTTTCTAACTTATGTGAAAAGGTTTTCATGTCAAATTTCTGCCATCCCTCATTGTCATGTTGATGAATCCAGACTATTCTGTGAAGGAGCACTAACCCGCAGTTAGTAATTTACATAATGCATGCCCTAGTCATCACCATTTAAGGGCTTTCCGCACAACCTCTCTTGCACAGCCATTCGTCACTCACTTCCTGAGATTAAACGTGGCAAAATCTTTGAGTAAAGTCAAGTGTGTCAATCTCAAAGACAGCTGAAACACAAAAACACATTTTAAATGGGCCTTTACTGCACCTATCCCACATCAAGATACAAGCCTTACAGAACAAAAATATGTGGGAATATACTGCAAAATATAATGTGATATATTACATAATACATTTCCATATATGGGAAACTATTGCTTATGTTTTTCAATATACTGCAATATATGCATTGACCGTGTATGGCTTTATTGATACATATAAAATATTTAGACAAAAATAGCATTACATGTGATATTCATAAAGTTTTCTCCTTTATTGTGTACATATATTGCGCATACATGTAAAATGTGATATAAATGTGAATGTATTGTACACATTCACAGAATGAGTTACAGCAGATTTCTAGTTTCCAGCATGCTTTGCTTCTGCATGTTAAAGAAGAGTAAATGTTATTTCATGTGTTTTTTCTCAATATCAATATAGGGGGAGATCTGTTACTGTTTAATGTTGTATTATTTTGGAATTTAAATGGTTTTCTGGTATGTCTGAGTTTTTGGGGTTACCATTGTGCTGAAAAGTAGAGCCTGTGATTAGGTTGACTATTGGCCGAGCACCATCAAGACTATATATTACTTTATTTAAAAAGTATTGGCTGTGTACTCTTCAGCACAGTGATAGTCTCTTTGCTAAATACTTTAATACCTGCAGGTGTGCTTGTGTTACTGTTATCTAGCTTGAAAATATGAAACATTTATAATGTGAATAATTATAAAATATAATAAATATATTACATTATATATTTCTCTCTATATATGTGTTTATACTGCATGAGTAAATATATCTGTAATATATTACACATGCAATACCATATCTTACCACATATACATCTATATATTATGAAGTGTATTACTGAATATAAAATTATATACATTATAATATATTAGTAAATATATTGACATATTTTTCAATATTTGAAAAGCAGCAATTCCTTATGTATTATTCAATATATTGTAATATATTAACACAATATAATATTCTGTATATTTTAACATATACCGTTAAATCATTTAATATATTGATCATTCATATATAGGGAAATATATATTCTTTACGTAAGGGAATAGACATAATTTTTGTTATTCTAAAATAAGAATAATTACTTGATCGATTTCTAATAAATAATATTATATAAAACATTACATCTACATATACAAAAAAAAAAAAATTAAGTTTAACCAATTGTTTCTAAGACCACAAGGACTTTTGCAAACCTGTACATGTGGTTTTAGTCAGTTTTAAGTTTTATTAAAAAATTTAGAATTTAATACATTTAAAATTAAGATGCAACCTTATTGATTAATAATCAAACACAGGTTTTTAAATCATCAAAATTTCTGTGCATAAAACACAGCTAGTAAATGAGACCCCAAAGGCTTTGGCATAAGCTAGAGAGATACAACACAAAAGTAGGAAGGTCAGATGCCCGAGATTAAACCAAATCTCCTACCATAACCATATAAAAGTGCAACTTTATTTCACTTTATACTTTATATCAACTTTATATCAGTCTAACAAAAACAGCATTTAAATATAATACAAAATTGAGTAGCTGTGTCTGTCACGAGGAAAAAAAGTCTGTCTGAAAAATATGTGATGCCTCTAAGTTCTTCTAAATAAACTGTAAAAAAGAGAGAGTTAAAAGAGGGAGAAGAAAATGGTGCTGTTCATGCTCCTGCCTGTTGAATGGTATCGATTAGGTGTCAACAACCGCACTGCCCTCCTACGGCAGCACTGGAAAATTACTAATCGATAATCCTCAAGGCTGTAGTCAAAATGAAAATTTTTTTTGGTTACAAACTGGAAGCTGAAAATGAAAATAAAACACTTGAGGATATTTACATCTAACGGCTGCTTGTTGGTATGGTTAAAGCTAAGTGGGTTTACACCAGCATTTGTCAATCCCTACCACTGCAGTGTAGAAAGAGACCGCCTGAATTATTTCATTAGCCCCCCTCCCTCCAACTGCATCTGCAGCAATGTGTGGGTGGAAGAGGGGGAGAGGGAAGCCAGACTAGAAGGTTGCAAGGAGTGAGAGGTCTTCCACTGCAGTTCAATACATATGCCAAAAGCTAATGATGGGGAAGCCTAAAATGCTTCCTTACAAAAGCTTCATATCAGATCAACACTGCAGCAGTCTTGAAAACAGCTTGCAGTAATTTTTCAAAGATATTTGCCAACACAAACTGTGAATCCTGTGCAGTAATACTGTGGACAATGACGAAAGACTGTGCAAATACCAAGACATAAGTCTCACCTTCTAAAAAAAGTAATTGTGTAATTGCATTAGAAGCTCCACATGTACATGGGCCAACCTGAAGTAAATGCTTTATTAACGCTATTTGAGCATAAGAAACAACATTTGCAGGACAGCTCATGTCAGACTTTTTTGCTGATTTGAAATGTTTGTAAGTTTGGCAAGCAGTTTTTCATATTTCTGTATTTCCCCAATCATAAAAGTTGGTCTTGCATGCTGCCTGGAGCTATTGAAAATATGGCTGCAAAGTGAATTGACTTTCCTTGAACGAGACTTTGGTACGACTCGGTCTGATGCTGACAATACTCACCAGAGTGATTTCTTCTCCTGACCACACACTTCCCTCGTTTGTTCTCCACGAATGGGTCTAGGCATGGGCCGCAGTGTGAAGAGCCAGGCTGGCAGAAATGCCGTCGCTCCCGTGCACAGTCCAGACTTCGAGGACAATGTCCCAAAACTAAAACAGAAAAGACAAAAGTCCCATGAATGACCCACTCCGCTTTCCGTTGAGGTTCTAATGACCTTGCTGGGGTTCATTAATTTTGCGATGGCTCCCTAACATAAATGACCAATATTTTAAAGAATATTGGTAATCAAACATTCACTTCCATAGTATTTTTTTTTCTCCTGCTATGGAAGTCAATGGCAACCGTCGACTGTTTGATTACCAATATTCTTTAAACTATCTTTTCTGTTCAACAGAAACTCATACAGGTTTGGAACAACATGAAGTCGAGTAAATGATGACAAAATTTTCATGTTTGGGTGAACTTTCCCTTTAAGTGATCCTCAAATATGCTTCCACTGATACAACAAGAACACATCAGGCTATTTGTCACACAGAATAATTGCATAAACAACTAACAGTAATCAGCCTGCTCATGTAAGCATAGTGTACTTTGAGCTAGTGTATTGTGTCTTGTTACTGTTATGAAGGAGAGCTTAGGAATGACAGTGTAGCAATAAAACAGCAGTGCTATGTGGGCACTGCAGCTGAGGGCAGAACTGGGGCAGCAGGTTAAAGTGCAGAGGAGATCCAACACCCACAAGTATCAAATTATGTCTGAGAACAACGAAGTAGTCGTGTGTCTCCCACTGATTGTCAGCAGGGATCCATGCCGAACAAATGTTCATTATAACACCACAAGTGTTAGTATTATTCTAACGAACAATGTTTGGTGGAGCTTGTAAAGGTACACACAATTTAGCTGTTCAACCTTTTGTTGGTATTCAGCAGGGAGTTATGAATAATAAATAATTACTATTATATTCATCTTTCATCAAATATTAACTGCACATCTCTTTTATTTAATGTTTCTTTTCTACATTTACCATAGTTCAGACAATGAATTCTAAAGCAGCGTTCAAAGCCATAAGGAGCAATTCATACAGTAAAAAAGAGAATGCTGTTTTATGCAATAGACACTGCAAAAGGCACAAGCACAATGGTAAAAGATGTCCATCTAGCACATGTTTATAAAGAAAAACAATGAAAAATCAGCACAGTGGAACAAACACGTTCAATGTGACCAGCCCCTAAAACAGGTCTCGAGTGAAGGGAAAACTGGTCAAAAATATAAACAGAGGCCGTAAAACTTTAACAGATGCAGCAATAAAAATGGACAATTAAAACAACAGCGTGAGTGCAGCACATTTTGATATTTAATCATGTTGTATGTAAACATTGATGGATGGTGATATCTACGGATGTGTGATGAGATGCACATAGAGAAATGCTCATCAAACTCACTGAAGTCTGTGGGAAGCATAATGCCTTCAGCTTTAAATGTAGTTGAAAGTTCCATTGACATTTGGATTTTCTAATTGTGCACTGACATAACACAATTCAAATATTAAAAAAAACAAAAACAAATGAAACATTTCATTTTCCAGCAAAAATGCATGCTGTTGGCAGTTTAAAAATGCTTTTGATTTTAAACATATTGCATGAATGCACTTTTGCCCTATTATTTACACATACAGTGAGAGACTAACACAATAAATGATCAAGAACAGATGAATTATTTAAAAACCAGCTTGAGATTAGGCCATTATGTTCTGTTTTATGCACATCAATGTGTGAAGATACATATTTGAAACATATGTTTTTAGGAAAACCTTTTTATTTCCGTGCATCACTAATTAAGACAAATTTGTAAATGCATAAATAGCATTTACTAGGCAAACAAATGGAAGACATATTTTAGCATTTTTGCAATTGTCAGATGAATATGAACACTCTTTGAAATCATTAATAAAAGATGTTATATTTTTTCTCTTCCCTTTTAAAAGCCAGTTATTTTGCTATCTTATTCCTAACTATGCATGATTATTTAGTGAATTGCATATTATTTGCATTTAAGAACTAACTATATTACTTTTCAGAAGAATTGTTTTTAATAATCAAATAAATTATTGTACATAACATATTTTATTATATTGTATTGTACATGTGTCTTTGATCATATTCCTGTTCTTACCATTTTATGAAAGCAATAAGCCATTCATGCGTTACGGTGATTTTAACATGCCAAAGGGGGTTTTAGGCACTTCATTGCATGTTGTGCCTATAGGAACACTTCTTATGCATAGTAAAATCATTGTAATGCACAGCCTCAAGTGGCTTATTGCTTTATTGAGTTCTACTTCTGAAAGCCTTAGCCACTGAAACCTTGGCTCCTGTTTCCATAACAACTGCTATAGCAACAGAGTAAGTGTGACATCATCAGGTGTGAGTCACTGCCAATGCAGTAGCTGAAAAGGGGGCGGGGATGAACTCTTCTGAACCAGAGCGAGTCAGGGGAGAGAGTGAAGGAAACAAATCACAACAATTGAGAATATGACATAATTGTATTATTTAAAAAATAATGAAGTGCAAAAGAGTACATGCTGTGCAATATCAAAGAACTGTGCATCACGCCTACATGTATTAATTGACAGTCTCATTAGTAGTCATCTTTATAATAAAAGCATTACTGACCACATCGTTTTCAGACTCATCTACAAATCTCTCACATTATTAAACGCCATTGATTTCAAATGCTCAAAACAACAGTCATTGCCTTGCAATTTGCTATTTACTGGAACAGCCCATTAAGTGCATAAATGTGAAGAAGTGACTCATTAAACCTATAATGCATCAGCAGCGATGGTTTTTACCAGAATCCCTCATTGTCACTGTGCTGGAGGTGATGCAGAGATGGACATGAGGGTTTAAATCCGAGCTTCTCTCTGTTGTTCTTTAGATCTTATTCTCATTAACAGAGGAACATCAGGTTTTTTTTTATTTAAAAGTCTCTCAATCACACAGACACATTTATGTACGCTGCTGCACAAACACATTTTACTGCTCTTTATCGCTCTTGAACACAACAATACATTTGTCTAAAAATCTCTGGCTATCAATTTAGCATGATAAGAAATCATCACTTCCTCACATGAGATGGAGATGACTATCATACATGCATTTGCATGTGACCATCTCAATCAAACCATGTGACTGAAGGATACAAGGTCCAAACTCACACTGTTTAGACAGTCTGGTGCGGTGCAAGTTGTACCTCAAGATAGTTCAACTTTTTCCATTCCGTTGAGCTCCATCCAGCTGTTTTTGAAGACAAAAACACATCCTTTAAACCAGACTAATTATAAGATTAGCTGATTAGTCATTGAGACAACCAGCTGACTAGTTGATATTTAAGATATGTAGATTTGCACACACTAAGTCCAGATAAAGCCGGGTGCACAACTGTGCGATTTATAATAGTCCTTTACGATTGTTGCTTGTCAGACTGTACGAACATGATCCTCATGTCACACTGTGGGATCTCAGCTGTCATTTATGTCAGACTGTACGACAGTCAAGACGTGTTAAAAAGGCATGCGCACATGAAAACTTGTCCGGAGTTTTACACCATCAACCCATACACGTTCGGTGAATGTAGGCTGCATTACACGCGGGACTGAAATGATGGCTGACAAAGAAATCTCTAGTGTTAATTTTGATCACGGCTTGTCTTGAAAAACGAAGACAATTTGACGTTTGTCGTAGAAGTCACACTGCAGGACTATGCAGCAAATCTTCTGACAGAATTTTGTCTGAGGTAGAATTTGATCTCAACGGTCATTAATCAGCTGTCGGTGAACATGTCAAACTAGCGATCAAACACTACAGATTTTAGCCTAGGATTATAGCAATCTTTTAGGATTCTCAAAATTTGTCTCAGAAGACCAAATCGTGACCAAAATCACAGTGTGCACCCGCCTTAAGAAGTTCTATTGCAGTTTTGTAAGACTTTGTAATTAGAAGTGAAGGGAAATAGATCCACAGTAATCTGTGTTACAAAGCAAATCTAATACCTACTTCCAAGCACGCACACACACACAGATCACTGCTATGGAGCACCACTATCATCTCTCACTCCATCCTGCCAACTGCCAACAAAGGCCAAAGTGGCTCCACTGAGGGTGGAAAGTGTCGGCATCTGGCCATGGTTCAGACATGCCTCAAGGTGACCCAGTCATGCTGGTCTTGCTGTGCAGAGTAAAGATGAAACTCATCCAGGAAAGACTGAAACAGACCTCAAAATATCTGACAAAAGGACAATATAAGGCACAGCTTTTTGTGGCACATTGATTTTAACACCACACATGTATATTTATAATATCCCATCACAATATCCCAATCCTTGAATGCTTCATACAGGTTTTATACATCTACATTTCTTTTATATTACCACTATTTTTCCAATGAACTTCAGAACTGGCATTCTTGTGAATTATCATTCGCCTAGCAACACCATTCTGTGAACACAACAGAAAAAGGAATGATGTTGTTATTCATGCCAGACTAAGCCAGTCTTTCAAAACTCCCTGTAATTCTCAACTTCTCAATACGTTTGAAAAACATGGCAAACTATGTTGAAGTAGTGTGGACTGCATGCTGTCACTCAAAAGAACTTTGTGTTATATGACATGACAGGCTGACTGAGGAGGGCTCAGAGTGGAGAATAGAGCTGCAGGGTTTTCTTGTACTTTAGAGGTGTTGAATTCTTTCATTGTGAAATGCCCCAAAAAAAAAAAAAAAAACATACTTTTGAAATGTTAAAAATAAACAACAGCGAGTCAATAACCAGACTCATTTAAAGCTGACTCATAAGAACACCGGGCAAAGTAAATTATTATAATCCTGTCACTTCTCATCATACATTTATATCCACTGTTTCCACTTGATGTTTTATGCTAATATTAATCCTTTCCCCTGTAAACTGTTTAAGAATTTAAATCACATACACTATATTGCCAAAAGTATTGGGACACCCCTCCAAATCATTGAATTCAGGTGTTCCAATCACTTCCTTGGCCACAGGTGTATAAAATCAAGCACCTAGGCATGCAGACTGCTTCTACAAACATTTGTGAAAGAATGGGTCACTCTCAGGAGCTCAGTGAATTCAAGCGTGGTACCGTGATAGGTTGCCACCTGTGCAAGTCCATTTGTGAAATTTCCTCACTACTAAATATTCCACGGTCAACTGTTAGTGGTATCATAACAAAGTGGAAGCAATTGGGAACAACAGCAACTTAGCCACGAAGTGGTAGGCCACGTAACATCACAGAGCGGGGTCAGCGCATGCTGAGTCGCCAACTTTCTGCAGAGTCAATAGCTACAGAACTTCAAACTTCGTGTTGCCTTCAGATTAGCTCAAGAACAGTGTGTAGAGAGCTTCATGGAATGGGTTTCAATGGCCAAGCAGCTGCATCCAAGCCTTACATCACCAAGTTCAATGCAAAGGGTCGGATGCAGTGGTGTAAAGCACGCCGCCACTGGACTCTAGAGCATGTGAAGACGTGTTGTCTGGAGTGACGAATCACGCTTCTCTGTCTGGCAATCCGATGGACGAGTCTGGGTTTGGCGGTTGCCAGGAGAACGGTACTTGCCTGACTTCATCGTGCCAAGTATAAAGTTTGGTGGAGGGGGGATTATGGTGTGGGGCTGTTTTTCAGGGGTTGGGCTTGGCCCCTTAGTTCCAGTGAAAGGAACTCTTAATGCTTCAGCATACCAAGACATTTTGGACAATTTCATGCTCCCAACTTTGTGGGAACAGTTTGGGGATGGCTCCTTCCTGTTCCAACATGACTGCGCACCAGTGCACAAAGCAAGGTCCATAAAGACATGGATGAGCAAGTTTGGTGTGGAGGAGTCCTGACCTCAACCCAATAGAACACCTTTGGGATGAATTAGAGCGGAGACTGCGAGCCAGGCCTTCTCGTTCAACATCACTGCCTGACCTCACAAATGCGCTTCTAGAAGAATGGTCAGAAAATTCCCATAAACACACTTCTAAACCTTGTGGAAAGCCTTCCCAGAAGAGTTGAAGCTGTTATAGCTGCAAAGGGTGGGCCAACTCCATATTACACCTTAAGGATTAAGAATGGGATGTCATTAAAGTTCATGTGCACGTAAAGGCAGGCGTCCCAAAACTTTTGGCAATATAGTGTATAATGAAGGAACGAATTGAACTGTAGATTACAATGAGTAATTGGCAGCACCATGTATCCCCCTTCCCCCCCTTTTTTCTTTCTTGTTTGTTTTTTGTCGTCTTTTTGCTTCTTTTATTGTATTGTTGTATGAAAAAAAATAAAAACCTCGAAAAAAAAGCTTGAACGTTGATTGAATAACACAAATTAAAAGTGAAGTGTGTAATGTTCCACAATAGCAGCCCCAAACAGAATTGCAAAAATAATTACTGATTCAAATAAATTTAAAACACTTTTCATGCCATCTGCTATAAATAGATAAAACTGTTGCAATTAACATTATTATCGACCAAATCTGAACACAATAAAATAGTACATTTAGTGAGACTGGAGTCTAGAAATTTATTCTTTCATCAGCTGCTGTCAGGATGAACTGTGAATAACATAAAAAATGAAAATAGAATCTTCCTTTTTTAGCCACCTCACATTCGTACATCACCGTCTGCTTCCTGACCTCAGATTGGTGCTCATGTATGAATACATTTGTCTTATTCAGGGCAGAAGTTAGGTGGCCAGTCTTGTCTCTAAATTAGTAATAAGAAGAAATCCATTGTGTCACTTAGAGGGGAAATGTAATTATCCAATTATTCAATAATGTTCAGTAAAACATGGCATTTGCATCATTGTATGTACAATATTATTGACTCAATAAGAGAACACCAATATTAAAGAAAAGTGTGAATTTTTGAGCAATGCAAAACAACTACCTCTCTCTGTCCTAAGCTTAACATAGTCACTTTAGGATAATAATGACTCAATAATAATGCGGAGAGACTGCTGGGCCACCATGGCTCACACCAGGAGACAGTGTATTCTCAGGTGAGCATGACCTTATTCGACACATGTGCAGCACTTCAGCAACTCTACAAACACGGTATCGATCATTCAAAAAGGAACCAGACAGATTTCACACATGCACTGCACTGTCTCAGATCATTTCTAAGGGTGTCGGGTAGTATCATGTCACTGAGAACATCTGACTTAAGCGCAGATATGTTTTTAATCCTGACAATTTCACAGTGCAATAGAACTAATGTAACATACACACAGGTAATGAATTTTATTATAAAACCTAAACAAATTTGTGTTTGAAATAATGCCTTTTCGTATACCACATTACCACATTACAGGATGGAGAGTAAAGGAATAATTTTATCATCAGCGTAAAAAAAAAAAAGCTTTGTGTCGCCTCCTGATTTATATAAATATTAAGTCTGCTTTTTAAAACAAAGAAAAGGAGGATGGTTAGTATGCAACAACAGTGGGAAACTCTGTATATTCATGCAGTATGTGCATGTCAAAAGATTTGAATCTTGTGACAAATGTGCACATCAACCCGATCGCTTTATTTAGCGTTTATTTAAACACTATGTTCGGATTCATCAATCGGAATGATTTAATTCAGATTGACACAAAATGTGTCCATGTAAACTGACTGAAAACATACACAGGAATACAAGAGGCTAATGAGAAACAGGTGTGTGTGTGTGATGAGTAACCATGGAGACTAACAAGGGTAACTATATGTAAACTAACAAGACAGCCAAGGAAACCAAGGAAACAGGAACTAATACACAGACAGATGTCTGTTTTGACTATTTCCTTCAGTGAACTATTGTAGCCTATAGATGGTATGCACATGACGTCACTGTCGGTAGGAGTGACTGCGGTTACGCCCACTGAGTGGCATGAATGCCACGAAAAACACACAAAACACATTCATAACGGGAAAGAGCTTTGCAATTGACTGTACAAATAGATCTGACGAGAAATCTGTGAGGTATATTTTTACAGATCATTTTGTCAATATGTTGAATTTTGGGGCAAAATCCCTGGCGTCGAAATCAGGCACATATAAATGTCTGTAAATATGACTGCATGTCAATATCCATGGATTACTGGATCTTTGGTAAGTTGTAACAGGAACACTATTGAGTCCAACCTTTAGTTTAATCGTTTGTTTTACTTGTGTTTTACCCACGTTTTCACAGTTTCTACTTATTATATCCAGTCATGCAGCAGGCTCTTCTGCCACTCAGTCTTGCTGAGGGGGCGTGTTTCGGCAGGAAAGTGACATCAATGCATACCCCCTATTAAGGCAACAGAATAACAAAATAACAATCCTTGAACATAGACACAGGGGAATCGTGACATGGTGCATTAAATTGATCAAAAACGAGGGTAAAGACCGTTATACTCTTACAAAAGATTTCTAATTCAGATAAATAGTGTTCTTTTGAACTTCCTATTCATCAAAAATCTGGAAAAAATATATCCTGGTTTCCACAAAAATATTAAGCAGCACAACCATTTTTAATTGTGATAATAATATTAAATGTTTTATGAGCACCAAATAGCATGATTTCTAAACAAGGATCACTTTTCCTTTCTTAAGAAAGCCTAAGCTGCTGACTTTTTATTATGTTCATCCCAGAGCTGATACTCTCTAACATTTCATGAACCTATGATATTCCCAAACCTCACAGACTTCCCTGTTAAGTACCTCAGAATGCATCTTTAGAGACCAATAGCACAGTTTCTCTGAGCAGTATCTCAGCCCTCAAACATTCTCTAAATTTAATTAAGCTGTGTTGAAAACGGTACGGAATATATTTCTGTCATGACAACTCTCGGAGTGTTTGGCATGGTAATGGACATTACAATGTTGATACAGTGCACAGCATAAATGAGTACACCCCCTCTGAACAAATACAAAAGATGTATGTCATTAATATATATATATGTCATTAATAGCCATAAAATAAGTAAATTAGCCAATTTTGTTTAAATTAAGGATTGCAGAAATGAGTACACCCTAGATTTAATTCAACAAATGTGTAATATTCTAGCACTTAGTATGCCCTCCATAATTTTGAATGTACTGCTCTGACCCTACTTGGCACGCAGTGTACAAGTTCATGACAAATTGTCACATCTGTCCTGTTTAACTCCTGGATGATGAGCTTCTTTAATGCCCTGATCTTTAATGGGGAGTGTTGCTCAACTCGTCTCTACAGAATTCCCAACAGGCGCTCAAGAGTGTTAAGATTGAGTGCAATACATGTCCACAGAAGGTTTTTCACCTTGGGAGAATGCATATCCTTATTGTCATGTTGAAAAAAATGCCCAAAAATGCAGGGAATGAGGAAAGGGTAACATCTTCTGTTTCAAGTTTGTGTATTAAATTACACAGTGGTGTGGGAATTCATGACAGCATTGATAAAGCACAACTTCCTCACACCTTCAGCACTCATACATCCCTATATAAGAGCTTTACTACCACTGAACTTTACTGTGGGAACCAGGCACTTCTCACTGTACTCCTCCTCTAGCAACACCATAACATTCTGGATACTGTTAGATCTAAAATGATTGATTTGGTCTCATGAGACCAGAGTATTGATTCCCAGAATCTATATTTTGTAAATATGGGCTTTGGAAATGGCTGACTCACTTTATTGTGCTTTGGCTACAGTAGTTCCAGTGAGAACAACAACCATGCATGTCATTTCTGCAGGCTTTATCTTACTCTGTGAGATAAACAGTCACTCTTTTCATAGTTTTTGCT
Organism: Hypophthalmichthys molitrix; assembly: GCA_037950675.1. Lineage (NCBI taxonomy): Eukaryota > Metazoa > Chordata > Actinopteri > Cypriniformes > Xenocyprididae > Hypophthalmichthys > Hypophthalmichthys molitrix. The sequence continues at coordinate 15,472,295 of CM075496.1, read as the reverse complement.
TGCTCTGAGACACTCACTTGGTATTTCTCCTGCTCTTAGTCTAGCAAAAAAAATCCCTCATCAATAAATGAAAGCTTAAAATGAAGGCCTGATTATTTCAGGGGCCTTGTCACAAGTCCATTGTTTTTGAATTTCTGTGTTACTTTTGCTATATTTCCCCCCCTAAAACAATGATTTGGTAATCCTCTTGTACCGCTGTCCTCTTTTGTGCTAAGAAATAAGTCTTCTGACAGTTCTCTCTCTCTGTTTTGGTCTCTGTTTGTATTACCTGTTGATCAAACATTGCCTTAAACTTAATTCAGAAAATTTTTATTTCGTTTTATTTAGTAACTTTTAGGAGGTTGTACTCATTTTTGCTACACATTTTATCACCTTGATAAGAAAATCTTATTTTCCTGAAAAATTTTGACATGCTTCTTCGGAAATTGATTAAGCAGACTTGCTGGAACATTATATCTCTAAAAAACCCTAACATGTCTTCTAAGTAATTGAGTAATTGCTGACTTTCAGAAGTTTCAGAGGGGGTGTACTCATTTATGCTGTGCACTGTATGTTTGGTCTTGGTGGAATAGATCTGCTACTCTGCTGCTGCTGCTGCAGAGCAAGTATGGGACTTGCTACTGCCAATACATACATGACATGCTGCTTTGAGCAAGTAAGATGTGCTGCGGTACAGTATAGCATACATAAATTACCTGTAGCAGATCTATACAGGTGGAGCTGGGGAAGGTAGAGTGTTGCTGAAAGCGTGCTGCAACTGCTATAGCAAATACTGACCAAGTATTTGAAGGTTGAGCAGCGAGCTCACTGGCTACTGAAACAGCAGGAACCAATCATCTGTGCCCTATTGATAATAATGTGATTGTAAGGAGATTGAGTTAAGGACTCAATCAGCGCCATGTAGAGTATCGTGACAGAACTTTGTATTTGTGACCTACTGAACAGACTCTGTTGAATCTACATTCAACATTCAGAAATATTGTCTCTTACTTATTTTTATTTATTTACTTTATTTCTTTCTTTCTTTCTTTTTTGGAATTTTGCATTTTTCTACAACCAGCTGTCTGAGCTGCTATTAATCCATATTTGGCAAAGAATATGTATTTATTAAATACTTAAACATGTAGCAATTTTGCTGCATTGAGTCTCTGAGGGTAAAAAGAGAGAAAGAAAAAAAACAGCAAAAGACAGAAAGCAGAGCGCAAAGAAATTAAGGAGCGCAAGAGAAGAGAGAACAGAGAATAATAGCTTTGTGAAAGAAAGCAGCGTAAGACGAGAGACAGCTTGAGAATATTCATGATGGATGATTTCTACGGTGCAACTCTTGAGTGGCAGCTGTAACCTTTGTGTTTCAATAACACATCTCTCTATTGTGCCCCTTTATTACATCAAAAGAATGCAGCAGAAATGAAACAATGGAGTGTGACAGAACAACTGAATTATACTTATTATACCAGACATTTCTTCTGTTGTTAAAATATACACAAAGATTATAGAGCATGCGAGAAAGACACTGAACTTGACGAAAGATCTTTTCACTCTCACAGTTGTGTGTTGCAAATTTTAGGTTTAGACATCTGCTTTGAAGTGAGATTAAAATGACAGAACAATCTGAAGTCTCGCATGCAAGCACATGAGGATTACAGTCAACCCGACGGGCTGCTTAAAACATCCTTCACCCTTTTTCATGGCAGCTTAGGTCTGACGTGACTGCATGAAGTCTCACAAACTCATACACACATACACACAAACGATTCATCATGCAAAATCACAACAGGAACTCAAACACAAGAAGCAGTTAGAGAGAAAGTGAGAGAGAAACAGAGACAAGCTAGAAATAAGAAAGATTGATTATACTCTCAAAGCATTAAATCAGAGTATCTTGCACAGGGGGCAACATCAGCAGAAAGCACCAGAAAGACAGACTCAGACAGACATAACTGAATATAATGTCTAGAGAGAGGCTTTAAATAAAGTGCCTAAACATAGTGCTTAAATAGAGGCCTTGTGCCATGTGTCAATTCTAAAATGCATTTCATACACTGCAAAATTGTGTGATAGACCTATTAAACCTAGTACAAAATGAACCTTTATAAATTAAAAGCCCACTGAAGTGTCTTGGAACACGCAGCATTATTCAATGTGTTGACATAATTTCAAATGAAACAGGAAGACAGGGCAGGACATATCGAACAGCTCCTTTTTTAAAATAGTAAATAGTGTTTTGTTTATATCACAGCTCGGCCAGAGCCGTTGAGCTCAGTAAAGCTTTAGTTTCTTTCTAATCTCTAACCATTTCTCCTCATAACCTCCACTATATCGCTTTAAAATACAACATTCTGTGCAGAATTCAAATGGGTCTGATACGTTTTGTAGTCTGTGCCAACTCGCGTGTATCATCCGCTCTGTGCTATCATGTCTCTGGACCGGAGCAGTAACGAGAAAACCGACTTCATTCGTGTCAGTGGAAAGCATATTTACACTGTCTTAATTGTTCCCTATCCTCTATATCAGCGGTTCCCAAACTGGGGTACGTGAGGTGACAGAAGGGGTACGCGAACAAAATGCCGAATGTTGCCGTTCATTAAATTCTTCCCCACCTTTAAATAACATTAAAACCGACCAAAAATTTCAACATACATGACTACATGAATACATAAATACATCCAATCAAAATACCAATTTTTTTGCAGTCAAATCTGACAGCGTCCATTTCTACATATAAGCAGCGTGCATATGGGTGCATATAGGTTGCGTGCAGAGTCTGCTGCCAGGGCAAATCGCACTACATTACTGCCATTCTCGACAATGTGCCTATAGATTTAGCACTTGAACAAGTAGCCTGGCACAAAAGGTGCATAGAAATCAATATTATACAAGCAAGAATGCATGATTGCAAATGTGGCATTGATTTTATACAACAGTTTAACAAATAAAAGGGTAATATTAAGTGATGTTCTTCACAGTATTGTCAATATTTGCTCTATTTTGCAATGAAATAATACAACAACAACACACAGTGGTGTTTCGTGAATGAATCTGCGGCTTTGAACGAATTGTTCGTGATTCAATGATTCATTCATAAATATGATGAGATTTGATGAGAAGCTGAAGTCCGCAGTGATGTCATGAAAATCCATGATCCATCTTAAAATGGAAAAAAATAATAATAAAAAAAATCCATGATCGATTTTACTGAGATCTCACCGAGGCTTTCCTGAGAGACTGTAAGTTTTGAATGCTTATATCTCCTAAATGTGAATTTTGTCATTGTTTTGGAACCTTGAGGCTTACATATTCATACTAAAAGCTAAAAAACTTCAATTTTGATTTCAGGGGGACTTAACGATAATAAAAAGCATAACGATAATAATTGAAAATAATAATAATAATTTAGTGAGGTTATGCAAGAAAAAGAAAACAAGAAAAACTATGCCAGTGGGGTAGGAAAAATTAATTTAATAAATTTTCTACAATAGGTCTCTTATGCAATTCTGCTTCTCAAGTAAATTTATCTTGTTTTAAAAAGGTTTAGTTTAAAAATTTATACTGTGAAAAACATACAGATAAATGCACAGTGATTCAGATTTTTTTATTAAGTGTAATATTCAGATATTCTTTGGCCTAGCCCTTAAAATGCAAATCCAGAACTTGCAGTCACTTATATATATATCAAGCTTTTGGATTTTCTTTTCATCCCTTTCTCTTGCAATAGCCACAACACCTACCTCTTCTCTCTGCATCCAAATGATCTATATTATAGCTCTGTGGTTGCATAACTGCCTCTATACAAGTTCTCTGAAAGAAGAACCAGTGCTTATTTTTGAAGGTTACTTAAATTGTCTTCATTCTCATTAGATGGTCAATTATCGACTTCACAGCTCCTCTACAGTGTGAGCAAAGCCCTGGCAACCTCCAAAAGCCTTCATAAAATGTCTTTGATTCTGGGTAAATATCATCCACCATGGTCACAAGCACTTTATGCAGCTTAAGTTCTCTTCTTTAATAGGTTTTTTTTTTTCGACAATTTCCTGGTGATGTGTTGACTAAGCGTAAACTACTGCAGCAGTGATGATATACTGTAGGATAGTAGATGCACTGATGTTATGGCAGATGACCGGCTAGTATTAAAATTCTATACTATTTTGTCTAAATAATTAAAAACAAAACACTAAAAACTAAAACTAATCATTGTATATGCTATAAGTGAATTTAGGCATCATTTAGGCATCACAACATTGTAATGTAAATGTACAGTATGAAAAATTGATTAATTTTTCTAGAGATTACATATAACAATGTTATTAAATAATTTGTTTTGATACTAAATGTAAGAGAAAATGAGCATGCACAGTTAAATGTCCAATGTCAGGCAGAATAAATTCCATATCATTCAATACAAAGAAAAGAAAGATTATAAAAAAATGTATATAATGTATTACTAATAGTAATATGTTACTACTGAATGATTATCTTATTCCATGGCAGTATGGCACTCCAATGTTCGGCAAAGAATACCACCTTATTAGTCCAAATCAACATGGTAATAAAATGGTACTCCTTTGTTGGTGTTTTCTGCTGTAGAAAATCTACAAGAAGTAAATATGTACAGTTTTTCCTTGCGTTTAGAGTGTCCAGACTGTCTTGTAGGTGGGGGACTCTAGTGGCCGTCATGTTCTACATTCTTATTGTTCTTATTTATAGCCCAGACCCGAGTGGCACAAGAGGTGTCTTCAGTTCTCATTCCTAACTGCTGATTGCCTGTTTCCATTACACAACAACAAAGGGTTACAGAATAGCCCCTGGGGTGTGCGTGTCAATGAACAGTATGATGTTATCTGGACATTAACGCACAATCTTAAGTGCAGAGTGGGAAACAAAATACATGTCTCAAACTCTGAGGAATGACTGTCACACAGGTATGACATCAAAACTATGTAACTATACAATGAGTGGGCCAATTTCCCAAAATGGACACACACATGTGGATGACAGGGGGTCCATATCTCTTCCACTTGTGTCAGAGAGCAGATTTGTTGTTCTTTCTTCCTGCATCATAACATTTATTACATCTCATATTGAGCTTTTTTTTTCTTTAAAAAGTAGAATATTGCCTTCAAATCAAAGACAGAAATTCAAACAGAATCTAAGCCTGAAAGGGACCTTTAGTCACTGAATGTGAGCGAAAACATTCTTTTATAGTCTAATTATGACTTTAACAAACACTTTCAGTGCACGTGTACAGAGAAGGCAAAAACAAAACCTCTCTTTGTGGCTGCACAAGCTGTTTAGGGCTATATGAATACTCAGAGACAGTTTACTTAACCTAAGACACCGGTCTGGCATCACGATGCACATCCATGCCACGAATTAAACGTCTTACCTGCCATTGCAGAGCTGACGGCGACTGTTGTGATGAGGAAAGCCTCGGTGAGTAGCGAGGCCCACGGTCGGCTCAGTGATCGCATCCTTACGAACAGTACAACGGCCCGGGGGATCCGGGGTTTATCATTCCCCCGTCCCACAGTTGTGGAAAACCTGTGCCTGTATTTTCTGTGCAATGACACTCAAATATGTAGTAGGCAAGATCTATTTACGGTGCGCGAGATCATTCAGGGCTGCGCGTCCACCACTGATGCTGATGCTGGTGCCTGTGCGCTGCGTGAGATGAGAACGCTCTCTGAGTGGGGAAAATACCCGAGCTTGTGCGCGAGTCAGGCTACGCAGAACAATGTCGTCATCACGTCTGGATATGTTTTCGGTCCCATCTAAAATAAAGTATTATCATTTTAACTGGCGCATGTTGGGGATAATAACATTGTGTGAGGATAACGCCAAAGGCAAGAGTTTACGTTTATTGGTGTCAAATAATTAAGGCGCAAAATGTTAATGTTTCCGCAATCTCAGGTTAACATATGTCAAGCTGTTAATTTTAAAATATATATAAACAAAAATGTATTTACAAATTTATAAGCACACACGCATATACAGGCCCCCCATCTCTCTCTCTCTCTCTCTCTCTATATATAAAATATAACGTGAACGAATATTATATTATATATATATATATATATATATATATATATATATATATATATATATATATATATACACACACACACACACTACCAGTCTCAAGAAACATTTATTGTGTACAATTGTACAAAATATTTGTGTACAATTTTTTTTTTTCAGGATTCTTTGATGAATAGAAAGTTCAAAAGAACAGCATTTATTTGAAATATAATCTTTTGTAACATTACAAATGTCTTTACTGTCACTTTTGATCGATTTAATGCATCCTTGCTGAATAAAAGTATTAATTTCTTTCATTTCTTTTCAAAAAAAAAAAAAAAAAAAAAAAATTCTTACTGACCCCAAACTTTTGAATGGTAGTGTATAATGTTACAAAAGCTTTGTATTTCAGATAAATGCTGTTCTTTTTAACTTTCTATTCATCAAGGAATCCTAAAAAAAGTACACAACTGTTTTCAACATTGATAATAATCATAAATGTTTCTTGAGCAGCAAATCAGCATATTAGAATGATTTCTGAATTTCTGTGACACTGAAGACTGGAGTAATGATGCTGAAAATTCAGCTTTGCCATCACAGGAATAAATTACTTTATAAAATATATTCAAACAGAAAACAGTTATTTTAAATTGTAATAATATTTCACAATATTACTGTTTTTACTGTATTTTTAATTAAATAAATGCAGCCATGGTGAGCAGACGAAACTTCTTTTAAAAACATTAAAAACTTTTGACTGGTAGTGTATATATTTTATAAATAAAATATATTTGTTTGTCATAAACGTTAATTATATATATATATATATATATATATATATATATATATATATATATATATATATATATATATATAAATGTAATATAATATAATATATTTGGCTGTCATAAATCGGTAGCCTATTTTTAAACAAAAACTTAAGTGAACGAATAGTTAAATTTCTCCCTTTTGAAGGTGATTTCTTTCCTGTCTTCAAATACTGACTACAACGCACGCCCCTTCACCGAACCTGTGAATTTATCTTTTTAGTGAACAAATTCAAAAGCTTCGAGTCACTGGGGTGAGCCAAATGTATCACTGTTAAAGTTCATCCCTAGGTGCTGCTCAGCCCCCTAGTGACAAAACAAGCGTGACAAACGCTTGCACTGCCGCCTGGTGGTGTGATATACACCATGCCACATTTTTGTACGTTTTATGTATTCTTTTATAAATGTAGCTATATTAAATTCTATTCACTTTTAGCAAACAACAGCTTAAAGAGAAACATACATAAACTGCCAGTGATTATGTAATTGTTTATTTAAAAAAAAAAAAAAAAAAAAAAAAAAAAACAGGATTTGTGCAGGATACAAAAAAGTTTAAGATATAGTACCAAGTGCTGTAACTAATAAATTAAAATATATCCAATTATGTTCATTAAAATTTAAAGTAGTTGTCATTTTATAGATAAACTGTACTTTAAAAACAGCAAGAAAACAGGAAGATGCTGTGGCCAGATATATCGGAGTTGGACACATTGAAAACACATTTTGCACATCAATAAATTGCTTGTCATTTCAATTTGAAATACAGTTACTTAACTTTCTGGTTACCTAACAGTGGCACTGCACTAATATGAATATGAACTGGATGGTTCTCATTTACTGGATTCTGGATTCCCCTTACCCGTGTTCCCTGTACTGATATCAAAGCATCATAACATGACACATATCTCCACTAGGACCCACAACCTTTATGCAGTATAAACTAAAACTACTACAGTGCATGTGTGACTCAGAAGATAGTGACATGCAAAAAAAAAAAAAAAGGGGAAAAGCACCATATGGAAAATGGCTTGGTCAGTTGTACTAGTTTGAACTGGTCATGGAAAACAAGAAAAAAAGATCTCAACAAATGATGGCAGTGTTTAAGAAAATAATGCTTACTCCACCAGCTGCACCAATGCAAGCAACACTTAAACTAGAAGTAGCTTCTTTGGCGTTCCAGCAAGTAGTTGTTCACTAGCTACTGTGTCTCCTTTGCACAAAACTCAGACTTCCTTATGTCAAAAAAAAGATGCTTCAAACCTCTGCATTAAAATGATGAAAACATTTATAGTTTGAATTCTGGCAAGGCAGTTACTGTATCAAAAGCAAATTTAAATAAGGCACCATATACTATCAAGTTCAACATGAGGCATAATGTGGCTGGTTTCCACTGCATCAAAAGCATCATGCTTCTGTAGTCTGTTATTCTGCACCACACACAGAAATGAAAAGCTACTAAAGGCAAACTGAGATATCTAATAAAGGTGGATATCATATTTATGAACAGAAAGATGAAGACATTTTGACCTAAAATGTGTTTATAACTGAGCCCAGCTCAAAGAGTGACGTTTTCTTAAGTGCAAAAAAATGTGACAGTGCGCACACAAAAAGACAGGAATGTTAAAAGAGATGACAATTCATTTCTATACAGAGAGTAGTAAGACAAAAGTGTTTACAGAAAAAAAAAAAAAAAAAAAAAAGCTCCTGTCACTCAGTCAAAAGTCTTTTAAGATCAGTGGGTGATACATTTACTCACTCTTTACAGGCACAAACACACAATAAATGAAGATATTTCACTGGTGATCCATGTGTGCACTTTCTCCCTTCCCAGTGTCTTCTCCTGTTTCTGAGTCATTGCACTCCTCCTTTCCCGTCTGACGCTCCTCCCCTGCTTCTTCATTAGTGGGTGACTGGAATCCGCTGTCATCGTGCTGTGATGAAGAGATGGGTTTTTCCATGTGGGAGTCTTGAGTGCTTTCCTTAATGTGATTTTCCTGTTGGTCTGATGCCGTCATGACTTCCACTTCCGTTACTGGTGAATCTAAAGGTGTGCTTGAAGGTGTATCTTTGTTTGTGACTGCTTGGTTTAGTTGTGCCCTTTCTTGGCAATTTGGGGCAGAATCTACCTCCTCAGCTGCAGTTTCCTCTTTTGAGGATGATGACTCTGCAGCTTTCGGTGTCCTGAGCTCAAGTTGCTCTTCCTGTACTGCATTCTCAGTTTCCTGTATGGCACAGTCTATGGCTGACTTGCTCTCTGTGTCCTGCAGTGACTTTTCTGTTGTGCTTTCTTCCTCTTTTAGTGTACTTCCGTTTGTTGGTGGTTTCTCCTCAACCGCATTTCTGTTCACATCCTCCTTGGTTCCATTGGGCACGTGCTTCTCTGAATTTTGGGATAATGAGGCATCTGAACATACTTCTGTCACCTCCTCTGGAATATTGTCCACGGCGGGCACTTCCAGGCACGACTCATTGGGCAACACAGAGGCGGTGCCTTCCAACTGGATCATGGAGACCACTTGCTTCATTCTGCGCCTCTTCTGAGCCTCAGGATCTCCTGCGTTCTCTAGATCCTCCTCCTCCTCTTGGCCTCCTCCATACTCTTCAGCCCAGTTGACAGGAGGGTTCTCCCCCAGCAGGTGAAGGTTAGGGTCACTGTTGGTCAAAACAATGCTGTCTCGGTACAGGTTGTGTCTCCTCTGGACGGCTGCTTCCTTCACAGCTGAAAACAGAATAAATGTTGATAAGACTACAGCGTTTTCATGAAGGTACTATGTAAAAGTTTGTGAGATCTTAGGTAAAAAATATGAAATGGAAATTCATCTCATCTATTTTCTAAATGGATTCTATTGATCTTATTGTGAATGATTCATCCATGCATATTTTATTTTTTACATTATTTTATATATATTTGAGCTTAAAATATCTTAATTAAAATGTCAGAATCTTCTGATGGTGGCATACAGTATGCTGGACTTCTGCAGAAGGCCTTTAAACAACCACCATGATTAAAACTTTGAAATCTTCTACATGCCCTCTGCCCCTTGACTGACAGTTTATTCTTTTTTATCAATAACAGCCTGTTTAGTGTCATTCTAAAAATCTCCTTTTTTCAGGTCATGGTACATGACCTATAAAAAAAATACTATATCTACTACAGCAAAACAATGAAATTTATACAGGTTTGGAACAACTTGAGGGTGAGTAAATGATGACACAATCTTCATTTTTGGGTGAACTATCCCTTAAAGATCTGTGTCCATCCAATCAACAACCAATGGATGGAACCCATCCTACTTTTTTTTTTTTTTTTTAATAATCTAACAATATGGAATAAAACACGTGTTGCTACTTCCTTTACATTGTGACTTTCAATGTTTTAATATTTTCGGTTGGAAGGTCTCATTCTTTGAAAGAAGTCTTACCCATCATTATATCTTTCATCACCGTGTGCAGCACCACTTCCTCAAAGATGTTCTCCACCAGAATGAAACGAGTAAAATCCTCAAAAATTAGCTCCTGGAAACGAGGGAGTTCCTGCAAAAACAAAACTTATATTAGTATGAGTAGTTGTGGATTATATAAAGCATTGCTGTTATAATAGAGACAGGACTTACAGCAGAGCATGTTGGGGAGAGCTGTTTCAGCATGTAGGGGATGAATATCTGTAGAAGGGCCTCTCTGAAGAACTTCTTACGAACTGTGCTGCTGTCGTAGTCAAATTTCTAGGGATCACATTTTTAAAAATTGTAAACGTTTATAAATACTAAATAAGGACCTGCTGGTTCAAAAAGATATGATACGCAGATGGACGTTCTGTTTCACCTTGATGACACGATCCTGACAGCGCTGGATAGTTTTACAGAGATCCTCCCCTTCCTGGCCCTCCAAACTCTGGTGCAGGAGCTGCTCAAATGTGTACATCGCATCATCCATTTGCTGCATAAAACAGATGGATATATCCTTAAGGTTGGTCAACTTTTTCCCAGATTTTTGCCCTGATTGGAGAAGTCAGTAAAAGTTCCCTAAAGTCATTGACATTCTGCAGATATTGGTCAGTAGGAGTTGACAGATTTCACAGAAAATCACATAGTGTATGATGACTACAGATAAACCCTGCGTTCTGAATATGCCTACTTCCATACTACTCAGTCACATACTGTTTTTAATCTAATATATAGTATGTCCGAATTCATAGTATTCATAAAACTACCTGGACGACCTACTATTTTCGTCAAGATTCTGTAGTGCGCATTTACTGGACACTTTATTATCCCATGAGAACATGGAAGAGGATTTGTGAATGGCAGTAATGCTACATATATGATTCCATCCAGTGGATATCAAACATGTTTGATATTATGAGTTTTGAAATATTTTGATATTTTTTTTGAGATATTTTGATATATATATATATATATTTTTTTTTTTTTTTTTTGATAGAATACATCATGTTCATGTGATTCATGGAAATAAATGGACTAAAGTGACTAATGTATGTTAATCCATATTGCCACAAGGGGGCATATTTCACCACACAGAAAGGGTGGATCAACATTATTTTGATAATTCACAATACAAGTTTAGTCTTGTTTCTCCACTCCCTGTGCTCTGAAATTCTGACTCTGTAGTAAAAATGTGTTTTATATAAAGTGCTAATGAATGATGTTCTTGTGCTCACAATCAGCAGTCATATGCTAGTCTTTAAAATTGTAGCTATGTAATTTAGTGACCAAAATGAGGTTTAACATTTCTACCACAACAGCACATACCTCCTCAGGGCATTATGGCTTCATACACAACAAAACCACAAACCAAACTCAAAGTGCCACATAGATACACACAAACCGCTTGTTTTGCCTACAAAAGCACAAAGCCCCCCCTTACAGAAACATTTGTATACTTCTTCAAACTGCTGCAGTTTAATGAACCATCTTGATCATAAATGTATATAATAACTCAGATGTGTGGTACATATTTGTACTTTGTTGTTAGTACCACTGTTCTACAGTACTTGCCAGTATTAGTGCTGGTTGTTTATAAAACAAATTCTTCAGAGTTTGCTGCTGTTCTTGGTTCAAAGATGACTGACCTCTCGCATTAGGATTTGGGCTCTCTGGACAAACACGGAGGGGCTGGAAACGTCAAAGCGCTGCTGCAGTCCCTCTAAACTCAGAGTCTCCACCTTCTCATAGCAGCTCTGCATCTTTACAGGATGGAAGGCTAGCATGGAGATCTTCTCCATGTGCTGGACACCAAAGACAAAAGAGTTTTAAGTTATATTAAAAAGGCTGTGTTTACACTGCAAGTCTTAATGCACAGATCTGATCTTTTGACCATATCCGTTTTTTTGTCAACGCCTGTTTACATGCATTTAGATACGACTGGTATCCAATATCTGTGTTTACATGAATCCACTCCCAAAATTATTCTGTTTGTGATCGCTTTACTATGTGACATGGTTGATCCTCAGGTTTTGAATGGCCATACTAAAATTATTTTATAATTCACGTCAGGGTGGTCATGACCATTTGCCAACTTGGATACGTTAAAATCTGTCATGGATGTTTGCAGCGCAAAATCTGACTGAATGGATACAGACTGGAAAATGATGGTAATTTTTGTTATTTTAGTAGCGTGGTAAGATTCATTTATGTGAATGAATTCGAGGGAATTAGCGAGAAAGAGAGAGAATTACCTTTCTGTGACTGTATGTAATAATGCCTACATGAAAAGAATGCAAACCTAGCATGAAAGAATACAAAGATGTTTACATGGGTTGTAACTTGTAGCGAGAGATTGCTCACTGTGCATGTGTTGAACACCTGTGTATGTATCAAATGAAGTATACTTTCCAAGGCTGTGCGTTCGACTGTGCACTAATGTAAGCATAAAAAAAAAAAAAAAAAAAAAAAAAAAGTACACCCAGGGCTTTAGATGTAGGTCAGATATCCAGATATTGGATATGTATCTGATTTAAAACCACATTTGGAAGTGGCTTAGAACGGATGCGAAAAAAATGGATCACGTGCAAATTTTTGTTTACATGTGTGCAACAAATTCCAATCTGTCAGATGTGAGTAAAAAAAAATTGATTTTTTGTGCCAGTGTAAACACAGACAAAGTTTTCATGACTCATGCAACCTATTGACAATGATAGTAAAACCAGAGGTCAGGAGGGGGACAAAAAAAATAATATACATATACATAATTCAGTGAAACTTTTAATGCATTACCTCCCCGAGTTTTTCCTTGTTGCCATCATTGAGGAGGTTCTTGCTCATGTCCACCAGCTCTCTGAAGAACAAGTCTCGCACCTCAAAGAAGCCTCTGCTGGTGGGCTCCATCAGTGCTTCCAGGATTGAGCTGATGTACGGCTGGATGCTCACCTTCAGAAGCTTCTCTGCCTTGGGCAGCACAAGAGCTACGTACAGACAAACAGAAAAAAAAAAAAAAAAATTAAATTGCATAATTATTAAATGTTAGGAATGCACTGAATATTAAAATTCTAGCCAATACAATAAGCTGATAAATATTTTCATATTATGGATGATTTTATAAATACTATACAATTAAAACTGGTTAAAAATAAAGACAATAAAAGAGAAAGGAATAAACAACAACAACAACAACATTGTAGTGATCCTCTCTCTCAAAAGAGGTACAAAAGCTGTCACTGGGGCAGTACCCTTTCAAAAAGTACACATTTGTAACTTCTTTCTATTGGTATTAAATGTATGAGAGAAATAAATAAATAGGTTAAAGTGGCTTTAGGGATCACAATATTATAGTGAAGTATGAAAGATAAATATAGTATAAATATTATATTACTTAAAAACATCTATTATTTCATGTGCACAGCAACTAACGTAAGGCATTGTGTTTTTAAAGGGTTAAGTCTTTGCCATAATCAGTGATTTCAGAGGAACACTTTTATCATGTACATCATTCTCATTCCTTAATAACACTTGAAGTAAGCTGTCAAAATGTGACATTTGTTGTCCGCCTTCTTTCACAGCCCCTTTAAAATAAATTTCCTTGAAAGTGAATCACCAGAAACCTGATATGATCTGATGTCATTTTTCCACAGATAAACGTTTGGTAATTTATTTTCCAGGTAAGTCACAAGTGTCCTATTTGTGTCACTTGATTAAGATAAATACAGGAATAAATCACCAATTAAAGCTACCTCTTATTTTGCTGGTCACGTGTTCTTTGGAAGTGATGATCTGGTCCATGTCCGTGCGGATGGTGGTTTCCAGTGGGGGGCGACCTGCTTCACAGCTCTGCACTACTGCTTCATATTGTGCCTGAGCCTGGCTCTGAACCAGCCCGTACACCGCATCTGATATCTGACCACAAATCAGACAGAAGCCATTGTAATACATCCAGGTTGTTGTAGAATAGAAAGTCCAGAGGCCACTTGCATAAACACAGTTTCTATGATAAGACTGTCTTAAAAACTAGTCAGATCAACTAGCAGTTAACCAAGGGGTAACAGTCTTACTTCTCCGATTTAAATTAGATCAATATAGTTATGACCAGTCTTGAAGAAAAAAAATTAGATTGCTTAGACTAGTCTTACACATTTGTCTAATCAGTTTATGCAACCAGCCACAGATCCTTCTAAAAAGACTGGGCTACAGCCACAGTGGTACAGTAAAGACCCACAGATTATTCTCTATAATAAAATAAAAATCTTGAATCTCATGCAAAGTAACACAAGTAGAGGTAAATCCTAGTGTCGCACTTCTATATACACTAAGTTTGGAAAATAACATTTATTTACTTGTTTATTATTTAAATATATATAAAAAAGATTTATCTAAAATGCAAGACATACCAACATCCAATTCCTCTGTCTCTCATGCATCTTGCCCTTCAGTTTAGGGGTGATGAGTTCTCTCATCTCAGGAAGGAGGGTTTCCATAACTAGGTTGGTGAGGATCTGAGAATATGATCGGAAAACAACTGAATGGGTATGAAAATGGAACAACACTAGAACACGTGCCTTTCTTGAAACCAACACACCAACCACAAAGGCTATATTAACTCATTCCCATCATATTCTTGGGATATATGAGGAAACCTGGCTTGCCTGGAGCACATTACAACTTTATTACTGCCAGACTGGTCTGGACACTGATCATATATCTTTTAACCTTTTATTGGAGACTTCCCCTGAAAACTTAGTTACCATCTTACAAGAAAAATAAACTTGTGTAGGCTTAATCTCTATTATTCAGATATTCAGAATCTGTTTCCTACAAATCTAGAGTCACAAGTTACTGGAGGACACACTTCTGCAACTTTCACATTATGTCTCTGTTTGTTAAGTATAAATTATTAAATTCATGTTATAGAGTTCCAGTTCACAATGACAAAAGTTCTCCCAGCTGGCCAAGGTCAGATTCTATCAACATTGTTTATGTTCTATTTCTTTACTCATTCTGTTAGTGACTGTATAAATGCTAATGCAGTATAATGTACAGAATTTAACATAAATATCTGTTTTCAATATTTACCTATATGTATTTTCATTATTTTATAAAGTAAAGCTAAAATTCAGCGGTGTTCAAAATAAGAGAAAAATAAAATACATTTAATAAATTCAAATATCGCCAAAGAAAATTATTTTAATTTTGCAACCTCAACAGTGCTTGAGAACCCCCCTGTTCTAGAACAAAAGGGACCTTGCAAGAGCTATACAAGTACATGTGTGTTTTTGTTTTACCTGTGGAGGAGTCCCACACATCATGTCCCATGTTCCATAATGACCATGGGCCTGCCGATAGAGTCGCACTGCGTCTGTGAATGCGGGGGTCTGAACTTTACATTCTTCAGGCAGTCCTGAGCAAGAGAACAGGAATTCATCATTATACTCACATATCCAAGGAAATGACAAAACTGTCATCAAAAATCAAACACCATAAACATTCATTTCTAAATTCAATGACGACATCATAACATGGCACAGTTCCTCTCCATTTAGAGAAGTGAAAAAGAGGGGTGACAAAAAATGAAAAGGGTCATATTTATATATACACACATGCATGTCCCAATCAGATTTTCGCATCATTTGGTCAACAGGAAGCATTGTCTCATTAGTTACCAAGGTAATTCCCTAAACAATGCTATGGTTACCACAGTATACTGAAGAGTCATAGAGAACTGATCTAGCTGAAGTATGAATCTGACAGCTTTTGAGACAATTTGACTCAAGCTCTTCAGCACACTGATAAGCTGTTGCTAAAATATATGTCAGTTATGTTGAAACTTTAAAAGTCCAAATATTGCAAAAGCCTCCTGTACATACAGTATGTGTGCGCCAGTGCCTGAACCCTTACAAAGAGAGGAAGTTCAAGCAGGCTGGGTGTGGGGGGCTGGAGGAGAACAGACAGGAAATACAGCACTCCACATCAGCACAGCTTGACGCTTTTGTAAGCACATGCACACATGGGCAAGCATATTTATGAACATGTGTGGAGAGCCGGAGAAGTCCTATGCGAGGTGTTATGCAAGAATGAACGTTATGGGTCGCTTATTCTGGCATGGTCACCACAAAAACAACCGATCTCAAGTTCAAAAACACCAGGTGATCAAAGTGCAATGAAAAAAAAAAAAAAATGAGGATCTGGTGGATCTTTAAACACCATGCCCTAATGACACCAATGAGATGATAAAAACCTTGCACAACATGAGACTTGCTTCGGATAACACCAAGTTCAAACTTTTGAGGTTTCACATTTTTATCCTTTTCAGTCATCATGTAATGGTGTTCAGAAATTTTTCTGACTTTTTCCTCATATTTGTGTAATTTCTGTCAGGTTGTCACTAAGGCCTTTACGATGACATTCAATAGGCTTTAAAAGAACAACTTTGTGACTGGACACTGGAGAGGTTAAACCTGTTCAGTTGCCCAATAAAACCTTCTCCCGAGGCTGACATGTACCATATACAGTGATGGAATGGCTGAGATGCACAAGGGGAACCTTAGTTGGGAAAATATTTTATATGTATATTTTTAAACCACAGATGCAGAAAATCCCATTCTTTAATGTACTTGAATGCAATTTGCATAGCACTCTGCCTCCTGCCCTGACCATAAACTTAGCGGGATGTGAGTCACAGTCTAGCTACTTTATGTAGGCCACTCATGACCATAAATAACACAATGTTCAGCAAAGTAAGATTTGTGACCTGCCCAGAAGCTGCATTGCTCCTTTTTAGACATTAAATTCTCCCTCACCCAAGCCAAAAATCACACAGGGAAGATCAGAAGAACAAAAAGGACAGAATGGTTCAATTAATTGCCGTCACATACCAGACTTTACTGGCTTGACAGTCCAAACAGATTGGTCATGACAGCACGGGCTCACAGAAGTCAACAAGCCAGTATACTTGCAGCAACGTCCAGTACAGTATAGTAGAAGTGCATAATTGCTTTGACAGCCTTAGGATTAAGCAGTCTTAAACGTTGTACATGCAAATAATCTACTTCCAAAAACAAGCCAAGACTTGTCAGAATCCAGCCCTGATATAACGCTGTTCATGCACGCTTGGGTTTACTCCTCTGGGCATCCATTCACAGAATAGCACTGTCCTGCTGGAGCACTGCATGTTGGAGCACTGTGAGTCCTGCCACTTTTTGTGACATAGATTAGTTGTTACAAGCAGCTTAATATATTGAGTTACACAAAACATTAAACTTTTTATAAAGAGCTAGTGTAGTGCAATGTGAACCAACACTGATCCAACACAATGCTTACCACAACCATATCGAAGACATGTGCCTGGCTCATGTTTTCAGTTTCAATTTAATTCTCAGCAGAGGTTGTGCCAAATAAACTCACACTACCCCACACACAAAAAAAAAAAAAAAAACACTGCAGTTAGAGCCATCTAATGTCAAATAAACAAAGAGACAGTCTACTTAACTACATTTTATTGTTTTTAATTTATGTATTATATTTGTGGTCATGTAAAAAAATTAAAAGGAGCCTGTGTTTTGATTAGTAAACATTTTTATTAATACATTAATTTAATGAACAATATATTCATTAAAATATAATTTATTAGAAAAAAACTTCTGATGCAAATGTGTATTTTTTAAATCACGGTGTCATGGTTAATCAGTGAGCAATGATACGGATTTAAGCCTCGAAAATTAAGTAGGCTACACAAAGCTTGCTTCACTTCAAGACAGACGTCACTGAACGTAATAATAATTTGCAGTTCAGTGAATTCAGTCAATGAAGGATTTGTCAGACTGATACAAACCTGATTCAAAGTAACTCATGAATTTCTGAATGTTTGTAAATCATTTGAATCATTTGTCCATGAATCGCTGTATGTTTTTAATTCACTAAAAAGCATTTACTCATACGAGTCATTTGATTGTGAATCAGACAACTTGGAAATACGTGATTTCTTTCCATCATTTCAAGGTACAGTCTTTTTTATCTCTTCACATTAAATTTGGACTGCAAATTCACATTGGCAACTCAGGTTAACTATGATTAGCTACTTTTGCTGTGGCAAAGCAGATTTTACAGCAGCAATGTTCAAACCATTGCAGGAAAATTTGCTCACAAAATAATGACTGTGCCAGGACAGTACTTAACATAATTACTGTACTTGCATAATAAACGTGTGAATTTGACAGGTAAAAGGGAAGAGCAATAACATCAGTGGTCAAATTATGAATAAAAAGCCCATTACAAATCACTCAAACCTACACTCCTTCTGCAGAGTTTGCCTTAATCTGTCATGGTGACCAGGTACATACTCACAGAAACAACAATTTTCAACCAATGAATCAGACCAGTGTTACATAACACTACAAAGAGCATTTGTTCTGCTGTTAAAAGCAATCAATACAGATACTGAACTGTTTAAGCAGCATTTAGATAAATTCCAGAAATTAAGCACTACAGGGTTTTTGCTTCATTGAAAGCCAAAAAAGAAAACCACTTATCCATTCCT
Source organism: Hypophthalmichthys molitrix (assembly GCA_037950675.1). Classification (NCBI taxonomy): domain Eukaryota; kingdom Metazoa; phylum Chordata; class Actinopteri; order Cypriniformes; family Xenocyprididae; genus Hypophthalmichthys; species Hypophthalmichthys molitrix. The sequence goes on along the minus strand of CM075496.1, from coordinate 15,453,471 downwards.
ATTAGTATCTGTGAATAACAGAGAGAGAGAGAGAAACAGATTCCTCTTTATTATGTGATGTTACAATGGTCATGGTCACCACAGACTAATGAATAGCAAAGAACTTAACCAGATCTGAACCAGCCCTTATTTGGGGAAAAAAGGCTCTGCAGATGTGCTAGAATTCAGAACATACTACACGCAGCAGGGATTTGGCTAACTCTAACGCACACACACACACACACTTTTAGATGGCCGCCTTAATACCCCAGGGGACATTACTGCCCTCGCCGCAAGTGTGCATTCCCCTCTCGGCAGCCTCCCATCTAAACTGAATTATGGGTTGACAGCCCCAGCTGTGACCACTCTGGAATCTGGACTACAGCATAGAGAAAACAGCTCTAGTAGATGTAAAAGCCATGATAAGACGTCTATGAGACACATCACATTATATGTACTTTTACTGTAAAATATTGTTGGTTTGTGGAAGTAAAAACTATGAATTACAATATAATTTACGGAGAAAAGAGTAAAATGACATTTCCTGAAGTTCCTGTATATATTTTTGTAATTTAAAATAATTTAGTTTCTTCTAATTTTTGTTATTGGTAATGTACATATGGTATAAGAGTGTTTTGAGTTCCAATTTCTGTTATTTAGTAAATGTTTATTGGATTATTTTAGTGTCGTGTGTTACCCTGAAGGTGGCCAATGTAAAAGGTACATGGTTATCAGTACATTTTAAGTTAAAAGCTGATTTTGTCGTTCAAGCAGCTTGATATAACATTATATCAGTAAATGAAATGTACAGTATGGTTATAAATTAAAGTACAGGCATTAATATACCGTCCCAAAATAAGATAAACTTTTTTTTACTGTGAATTAAACAGGATATTTTTAACAGTGCAAAACCACATCAAGGGTGAAGCAGGTGAAATAACCTTAATAAGTTTAACAATCTCAACGTATCCTTTAAATAGACATGTATACACTTGTTTTAGTGGCTTGACAAACAGCATATCAAGCAATCTGACAGTGTCATCGCTGTGAAAGAGCTAAACTCTCACAGTAGCAATGAACCTTCTGGTAGCCCTAGGCATGGTGCAACTATATTTAAATCAAATTCTTGAGAAAGATTTGTAAACTTAAATGCAAGCATATCGTCTAGAAACATAACCGAAATGTTTGTCTGGGAATTGACTTTGACTAGAATTATACAACAAATAAAAGGTCTTTACAAATAGCATTTCGTTTAATTGGCATATACAAAACATAGAAAGAGACATTTTATGGTTAAATACTATAATTTCTGCTAATTATATAAAGTTACAGAAGCTCTTCAGAATAAACAGTCATAGATCTCACACACAGGGAATGAATTATGGCAGCACATCTCCAGCTTTCACTATGATCTCATCAGACTCTTTACAGCCTTGAGCACTAAAATTCTTTCTATTATCAAACAGGCCAAATGAACACAGTCAACCGTGCCAAACGTTCCACTCAAGTTTCTTTTTTGATAAAAGGATGTCTAAAAGAGGTGATTAATGAAATAACACATCAGTTAATCTAGCAAGTTTGAATGCAGCTTATTCTGACAAACAATAGAATAGCATTAACTGTAATAAAAGCTTCACGTGTCCAGGTGTTAAAGTGAAAGAGCGGAACATGGACACTATGGACCTTTTTAACAACAGGTTAAGACTCACCATTGTTGGTGTGTCGGACACAGTCTTGAAAGACGGCGTTCCACTTCTGCTGCTCCTTCTCAGTCACCACACAGAAATAGTAGTGACGAGCATAAGGGTGCCAGAGGATGAGGGGAAACTGTGTCGCACATTTCAGGAATGGAGAACTGCCAACTTTAGCTTTTACACCTGGAAAATGCATGTTGCATGATTCAATAGTCTATTAAATATAGGCTGATGGCAAGATCTCCATAGTCATCATGACCACATCTGCACAACATACAAAGATCACAGCACATTTCTTTACACTCCATATCATCAGTTCTTATCTGGACTTTTGTTTTCTTATTTTGCTTTCTTTTTTTTTTTTTTTAGTTATAGTGAGGCACTTACAGTGCAAGTACACAGGGCAGGGTAATAAACACTTATGGTTTTAAATGTCAAGAGTCTCTTGTGACAGAATCGCTCATCTATGAAAAGTTATCTAAACTTCATTGTCATGACAATGTGGCCCTAGTAAAACCGGTAAGCCAGTAACTTTGACACAGTTTTTCTTTTAGGAACATTCCTTTAAGAAGTCCACTCCTCCCTGAGGCTTTCCCCATCTTTCTTTATCAATTTCCACTCTCTCCTTTAGACTGACCTGGTAGGCTGGTGTTAAGGAGCTCAAGGTATTCCTCCATAGAGGTCAAGACCCTGTAGCCAGCACAGTTAATGGTGCCTTTAGGATGCAGCCCTCTGTCATGGGCCTAAATCAAATGCAAGTAAATAAATAAATGTTATTAACATAACACTTTAAATTCAGTTTACAATGACCAAAGTGCTGTACAAAAACAATTATAAAATACAGTATATATATATATATATATATATATATATATATATATATATATATATATATATATATATATATAAAATAAAATAGAGTAAAGTTAACAGTTAAATTAGCAGTTTATAATCAGTAAGTTAATAGTCAGGAAAAGCTACTGACTTGACAAAATAGATGAATAATATATGAATTATTATTTAATTAATGTGTTATTCATTAATTTAATCAAATAAATACTATTTACTTAATTAGTATATTTAATTAAATAAATGTATTTATTTATTTAAACTTTTGGAATCAAACATTTACTTTACACAATATTTACAATACTTTAAAAAGATTTGAAAAATGTTAAAATGCATGATTATCAGCCAAGGCCTTAAATTTGGCCAAAAAGTTGCTTAGGTGACCTGGCTGATAATATTAGTCTTGCTACTGAAATGTGGTTCATTTTATTTCATTAAACTCATTACCTGTTTGTTTTCATAATAGTTGATCTTATAGGAGTCAGGAATAAAGAGAAAACGATTCCTCCATTTTTTGTTCTCTTCTAGATACTGAAACAAATCCCCTGAGAAGATGGACTTATTCTTAAGAGGCACCTATGAAAGAAACACAAAAATTGAAGTGTGGTTCAAATAAGGTCCTGTTTAGGCAGAGAGAGAGAGAGAGAGAGACAGATAGATGTCCCTCTATTTTCAGTGAGGACCCAATACCTCATTATACATACATATAGATGTTAAGACTGGAAGAACTTAATTTATGTTTACTTTGCCCACCCAGTGTGTCTGTCTACAGACATACATACACACACCACACCCCGACTGACGAATAAAAAGTGTGCAAACTGCTCATCTCACAGGGTCATACTGTGAAAATAATACTACACATTTTAAATAAACAAGTCTGCATTTGTTCAAACAGAGCAATTACTCCTAATTCCGCTTTGCTATTTGGCATTACAGACCATCAGTTCTGTAAGAAATTACCCTGATTAAAATAATTTCACTTGCACCTTTAAAAAAAAGAAAAAGAAAGACAAATAGAGCTGAAAAAGAGGAATAGAAAAAGACAGAGCTTTACCTTCCTGTGCAGGAGCTGAGGCTGAGGGCCTCCTCCACCCTCTATGTCATAGCGCATCTGGTTAAAGAGAGCGACTGCATACTGCTGTTCATATAGCCGACCAAAATCGCCCATCAGCTCCCCTGTTCGTGCTAAAAAAAAAAAAAAAAAAAAAAAAAAAGATACACACACAATCATTGAACATATATGATAGAACTTAAACAGAATAGTTATTAATTACAAGTAACAGCTCTGTTGTTTACATTCATTAATATTGTAATGTTATGTGTAGGGCTGCAACTAGCGATTATTTTGATAATCGATTAGTTGGCAGATTTTTTTTTCTTTTTCTTTTTTTCGATTAATCAGATAAAAATCATAATTGTATTTATTTTTAATTTATTGACAAAAAAAAAAAAAAAAAAAAAAAAAAAAACACACACACACACACACACACACACACACACACACACACTATTGGACATCCTGCCCAATGTACTTCAAACAAATGTGCCAATTGAATGCTATGAAAACATACAGTGCTTAATTTATTAGACTACCTGTCATAATAAAGAGAGAACACAAATATTTTAGGAATCTATCAAAAACTTGTTTAAAGCTAAAGGATATAGGAAAATAAACTGAAACAGCTAAATAGTTTCTAAATAATATTCAAACATAATATCCAAAAAAACCTTAACAGTCTCTGTTGTTATTGACTGTAATTAGGCATCTGAAAAAAACAACTATGAAGTGTTTTACTTTTTCCTGCCTTTCTTGTAAAACAGTAAAATCAAAAATTCATGGATAACAACAATAAATATATTGTAGCTTTAGAAATACTGCTGTAACTAAAGAGCTTACACATACTGGTGGATTAACCATTACAGAAACATGAAAAATGATTTTAGCACTTTAGTTTATGCTGCCCTGACCTGTGGCACAAACCATAGTATCAGATGTCTAATAACTTTAGCACTGTATATAGTGAATATAGTTTAATTAGGCATCTGAAAAAAACAACAACTATGAAGTGTTTTACTTTTTCCTGCCTTTCTTGTAAAACAGTAAGATCAAAAATTCATGGATAACAACAATAAATAAATTGTAGCTTTAGAAATACTGCTGTTTCAGTTTGTTATTTTCCTAATAAATGGCAATACCATTTTTAGCTTTAAACAAGTTTTTGATAAGATTCCTAAAATATTTGTGTTCTCTCTTTATTATGACAGGTAGTCTAATAAATTAAGCACTGTATGTTTTCATAGCATTCAATTGGCACATTTGTTTGAAGTACAGGTGCTGGTCATATAATTAGAATATCATCAAAAAGTTGATTTATTTCACTAATTCCATTCAAAAAGTGAAACTTGTATATTATATTCATTCATTACACACAGACTATATTTCAAATGTTTATTTCTTTTAATTTTGATGATTAGAACTGACAACTAAGGAAAATCCCAAATTCAGTATCTCAGAAAATTAGAATATTACTTAAGACCAATACAAAGAAAGGATTTTTAGAAATCTTGGCCAACTGAAAAGTATGAACATGAAAAGTATGAGCATGTACAGCACTCAATACTTAGTTGGGGCTCCTTTTGCTTGAATTACTGCAGCAATGCGGTGTGGCATGGAGTCGATCAGTCTGTGGCACTGCTCAGGTGTTATAAGAGCCCAGGTTGCTCTGATAGTGGCCTTCAGCTCTTCTGCATTGTTGGGTCTGGCATATCGCATCTTCCTCTTCACAATACCCCATAGATTTTCTATATGGTTAAGGTCAGGCGAGTTTGCTGGCCAATTAAGAACAGGGATACCATGGTCCTTAAACCAGGTACTGGTAGCTTTGGCACTGTGTGCAGGTGCCAAGTCCTGTTGGAAAATGAAATCTGCATCTCCATAAAGTTGGTCAGCAGCAGGAAGCATGAAGTGCTCTAAAACTTCCTGGTATACGGCTGCGTTCACCTTGGACCTCAGAAAACACAGTGGACCAACACCAGCAGATGACATGGCACCCCAAACCATCACTGACTGTGGAAACTTTACACTGGACCTCAAGCAACGTGGATTGTGTGCCTCTCCTCTCTTCCTCCAGACTCTGGGACCCTGATTTCCAAAGGAAATGCAAAATTTACTTTCATCAGAGAACATAACTTTGGACCACTCAGCAGCAGTCCAGTCCTTTTTGTCTTTAGCCCAGGCGAGACACTTCTGACGCTGTCTGTTGTTCAAGAGTGGCTTGACACAAGGAATGCGACAGCTGAAACCCATGTCTTGTATACGTCTGTGCGTAGTGGTTCTTGAAGCACTGACTCCAGCTGCAGTCCACTCTTTGTGAATCTCCCCCACATTTTTGAATGGGTTTTGTTTCACTCCTCTCTAGGGTGTGGTTATCCCTATTGCTTGTACACTTTTTTCCCATATTGCTTGTACAGTCTTCCCCATGATTGTGTAGCCCACAGAACTAGACTGAGAGACCATTTAAAGTCCTTTGCAGGTGTTTTGAGGTAATTAGCTGATTAGAATGTGGCACCAGGTGTCTTCAAGATTGAACCTTTTCACAATATTCTAATTTTCTGAGATACAGAATTTGGGATTTTCCTTAGTTGTCAGTTATAATCATCAAAATTAAAAGAAATAAACATTTGAAATATATCAGTCTGTGTGTAATGAATGAATATAACATACAAGTTTCACTTTTTGAATGGAATTAGTGAAATAAATCAACTTTTTGATGATATTCTAATTATATGACCAGCACCTGTATATTGGGCAGGATGTCCAATAGTGTTTTTTGTTTTTTTTGTCAATAAAATAAAAATAAATAAAATTAGGATTTTTATCCGATTAATCAAAAATAAATCGGCCAACTAATCGATTATCAAAATAATCGTTAGTTGCAGCCCTACTCTGGACACAATCACCTCTTACTGTCATTTCTTTATCCTTTATAGGCTATAAGAAACATCTTACATTTATATTCAATTACATGTTGTTATCCCTTTACAGTTCTCATAAAATACTTGAATGACATGTTGACTTTTAAATCTAAATTTAACTTTAAACAACAGATATTTCAGCAAAATGAATATTTTTGCGCTGAATATTAATTGTCTCCCTCTCTGCTCTGTCTGACGTGGCTGCGCGCGCCGGCGCTCATACAGTAAAGTTTGAAGTTTAACGCAGATTGTCAGGACGAGCCTTTATGCAAAATGTAAATGCTCGTGTGAATTTGTAACATTTACAAATAAGGACATAGCCGTAGAATGAACGTTTTGCACTGAGGACACACATGCATCTGTCAAAGCACCTGACAGGGTAACCCATTACACTAATGCATTAGCTTGAAGCTTAAAATAAAGAATTCTCATATTTTGATCAGCTTTGATCACGTACCTTTCCCGCAGCTGCTCACTGTTTCCTTCACTATTTTTAGATGCATTTTGTCCATAGAAATGCATTATTCAGTGCTGTAATTTGACGCAACTGTCAGATGTTTTCAGTGCACGGTGGACAGACCAGACTAATCGATAATGAGAATCGTTGTCGATGATTTTCATTATCGTTTATTATCGATTTTATCAAATAGTTGTTGCAGCCCTAGTTATGTGCTTTGAGAGATGAGGTAATTTAATGCTGTCTCTCATCTTGTGACGCTCTGCAGACTCTGCTGTGCGCGTTCATGTCTTTTAAGGAGGAGTGGCTTTGGAGAGCGCTATGAAGGGAGAGTGGGATGTCATGATTTCAAAGCTAGCTTGCTATTACTAGCCTCTCCGAAATTGCCTACCCTACCTTTAATGTGAGGCCACTGACAAAAATACAAACTCAGCATTTCTGATTTTAAACACTGCTTTAATACTGCTTGTACTAAAGCCAAATAAGTTGATTCAAATAGTATTAAAAGAAAAAAACATTTTATAATAATAATAATAATAATAATAATAATAAATTAAACAATGATAAAATGTGATGCAAAAACAGCAATAAAAAAAATCTTGTGAAAGGCTTACTGTAAGCAGCTGTAGCTCTACAACAGAGTTGCATTACAATGAATCAATGGCCATTAAACATTAACAGCAATTCACACTGAGCCCCATGTATCTAAACAGAAGTGAAGATTATAATGTTTGAGCTTCACTGCTTTGTCCTTCACATGCATGTGCGTAAAAGCAGATCAACACTGCAGTTGGCAGAGGAACAAAGGCAGCTCCATTACTGAATGCTTTCTGGAGGGATGTTTTCCAAATGACTATGTAGGGCTTGTTGTAAAACTCTGGAGGAATTCAGTCTCTTGGAAAGATTCGGGGAAAGAGAACAGAAAAAACAACAACATTCCTGTCCATTTGCTTACAATGTGAAGATGCCAATAAATTAGAGAGAGGTATAAAAATAAAGCACTTAGTGATGGCCCAAAAAAAACAAAACAAAAAAAAACAGAATAAATGTAAAACTTAGTTATCCAATTGCCTTTAAATGTATTTTTAAGTCAGAAAGATCCCCTGTACATTAGAAAATAACTCCAGTTCTTAAAATAAACATGACACAATTAGAATAACAGTAAGCTTGGAGACATATTATATATATATATATATATATATATATATATATATATATATTATATTATATTATATTATATTATATTATATATATACACACACATACACACACACACACACACTCAAAAGTTTGGGATCGGTAAGATATTTAATGTTTTTAAAAGAAGTTTCGTCTGCTCATTAAGGCTGCATTTATTTAATTAAAAATACAATAAAAACAGTAATATTGTGAAATATTATTATAATTTAAAATAACTTTTTTATTTGAATATATTTTACAAAGTAATTTATTCCTGTGATGGCAAAGCTGAATTTTCAACATTATTAGTCCAGTCTTCAGTGTCACATGATCCTTCAGAAATCATTCTAATATGCCGATTTGCTGCTCAAGAAACATCTCTTATTATTATCAATGTTGAAAATAGTTGTGTGCTTTTTTTTTTTTTTTTTTTTTTTTTTTTTTTTTCAGGATTCCTTGATGAATGGAAAGTTCAAAAGAACAGCATTTATCTGAAATACAAAGCTTTTGTAACATTATACACTACCGTTCAAAGGTTTAGGGTCAATAAGAATTTTTATTTTTATTTTTTTGAAAAGAAATTAAAGAAATTAATACTTTTATTCAGCAAGGATGCATTAAATCAATCAAAAGTGACAGTAAACATTTATAATGTTACAAAAGATATTTCAAATAAATGCTGTTCTTTTGAACTTTCTATTCATCAAAGAAAATATACACAAATATTTTTTGAGCAGCAAATTAGCATATTAGAATGATTTCTGAAGGATCATGTGACACTGAAGACTGGAGTAATGATGCTGAAAATTCCACTTTGCCAACACAAGAATAAAATATATTTTAAAATATATTTTAGTGTATATTATATATTTTTACGTTAAATTACGTTTCATACAGGGAGAGACTGCAACAAATCAGATCCATACAGCTAAATGCTCACGTTCAACAGGATCTTTAACATCAAAAAGTTCCCATCAAAGCAAATTATAAACAGACCTGACATTTAGCATTTACATACTTCAGTCTGCCAAGTCAAATGCACAAAGGAACACCCTAAAATGAATCCCTCTCTGAATGTATATGGTCTACTACACTGCAGAAATTAAAAGTGTCTGGAGCTGAGCTCTGCTTATGATTCTCCCAACCAACTCTCAATCCATCATTTTTGACCCATAAAGCCAGAGAATATAATTAAATGAACTGCTAAAGCCATTAAGCAGTTGTGCAGGCAGTACTTAACAGAGAAGAATGTGAAAAAGGAGACAAGCAGGCTGAGAATAAGGTCACCCTGACCATCTGCATTGTTTTAAAAAGTACAATATTAGAGGCATCAGGAAATACGTGACGATCTTACATGCCAAGAAAGCTATTAAATCTGAATTGTACCTACTGCAGTGTTATGGTTGAAGAAAACTAAAGTTTTCATTAACTGATATAAAGCTGAAATTAAACTAAATCCTCAATTAAGTCATGAACAAAACTCCAAGACGAATCACTAAATTACAAACTTTATTTTGAAGCAAACACTTTGGCACAATTCCTGTTTTAGTAACTGCTGCTTCTCTGATTGGCGAATTATTAAAGACACTGCCCATTTCAGGATTATGGGTAGTGTAGTTCAGCAATTACACATGTACAGACAGTGATGGTGGGAACAGAGCTGACTGTATTAGGGGTGGGCAGTTTGCACACTGACCATGCATCAATCTTAAACAAACATCCTAGGGCAGATCCCTTAATGCTCCGCTGCAATGCCAAATCATTCCTGACACACTCACACAAAATTTCACAATCCATGTCTCAACACAAATTCAACGAACGAAGCTCGCTTTTCTCAGGAACCCATTTCGACACCAAAACAAACATCTCAGTAATGTGCATGAGTCTGATGGTGGGAATAAAATCTTTCCAAGCTCTGCTTTGGTAATGTGGAAGTTTGGACACAGACACTTAAAGAGCAGTTCCACTAGTGGAAGATAATTACAATACCATCATGCCGACCACACAGGGCCTTCAGGGGGGGTGGGGGAAAAGGAAAAGGAAGTTTCTTTGGAATGTGTCCATGTCAGAGTGGACAGAGCGAAAGCTCTTCTGAGGGAAATCTGGGAGCTCAGATCATGGTACGGACAATAGCTAGATTATATCCAAATCTGTCAATTTAACATGCAAAATTGGAATACTGCATAAAACATTTGCAAATAATGCATAGTTTCCATCCCACGTGTTCAAGAGAAAAAAGCCGTGTTGCTTCAATCAGGGAAGCCACCATGGCTATTTTTCATACATCATAAATTACTTGCGCCTCAGAGAATACAGACAAAATGCAATAAACCAGGGTTCCTCAAATCCAGCCCTGGAGGGCCACTGTCCTGCCGAGTTTAGCTCAAAACTATGATCGAACTCACTTACCTGAAATTTTCTATTAACTCTAAAGAGTCAGACTAGCTTGTTTAGGTGTGTTTTGATTAGGACTGGAACTAAACTCTGCAGGGTAGTGGCCCTCCAGGACCAGATTTGAGGAACGCTGCCATGTTATCTTGCGTTCGGATGCCTGATGTTTGGGAACGCAATTGTGTGAGATAGATCTGTGAGGTTATTATAACAAATTTTGATTTGCTTTGGCTCAGGCATTTCAGAATGACTTCACATTGAAGATGGTGTGCAGTGAGATTGGATAACTGAACCAACCAGCAAACCAATCACACAGTGCTGGGCGGTGTACCGGTTCATATGGTATACCGGTTTCAATTTCGAGACCGATATGAATTTTTCAAAAACGCCATACCGGTGCGGAGCTGAAACAGCTGCTGTATCTATTCAATGGCCATGAAGCGCAATGTAGAGTGTATAGAGAGCGGACTTATTTTAACTACATACCATTCTTACACTTATGGAAACAACTTTATTAAACAACAATAAATAACTCACAAAACTAACTCTCTTTAATACTGTGCATACCATGCAGAGCCAAATGATTTCCGCGATGAAGAAAACATGAATGAAATCATGGAATCCAGTCACAAATAGAACTTACAGTATAAAGCGGAAAGTCACAGAATTTAGCAATTTTTGGATGAATAAATCAAAAGTCGGGCTGTACAATGAATCAGATATCGATACGGACTAGTGTCTGTGAATATTAAAGCTAAAAATGACTGCTGTTGAAATCTGAATCTGTATAAAAGAGCGCCGCATTTTCGTCTACTACTAACAGTTACACATACTGAAGCACGCGTGACGCTCGCGATGATTTCAGTGTCTGCTGTCTCACTCACTATACATGAACTTCATCTGCAGAGCTGCTCTTAGGGTCACTTTATGAACATTTCACCGTTTAATTTGATAAAACTATCGACATTTGTCTTGTCTTATATACACAGGAAGTCAAACGTCTTCACAACCCTGTCAAAATAAAAGTTCGGTATAACTTGAAATAACAGAAATATACTATTGTACAATCGAGTGTACTTCGATTCCAGCGGCCTCGTTCAGCTCCCACAACACTCGGTCCCACTCTGCTTCATACTACAATAACGTTAATAATCGCATCCATGAACATGATTTCTTCCCGAGTCCTATCCCTATTCTTTTGCACCGTCCGTTGAGGTGAAGACCACATGTCCCAAGATTCCACGCTCAAACTTGGTGTCATCAAGCTACGCCTTTGTTTTGAATAGGCCTCTAGCGGACAGAAATCCTACTTACTGCACCTTTAATGCACATTTTTAGAATCTATGCCCATCTTGGCATTATCTTCCAGCGATTTTTTATTATGCACTTCAAAATTTGCATAAAAACAGGTGGATGGAAACAAAGCTAATGAGAATATGCTCTCAAAGTACTGGGAAGGAGAAAGGTAACATGGAAATAGAAAAGATGAAAACCCACATTTTCAGTTCCTACATTTTCGGACCAATGAATCTTTCCAGGCCTGGACATTCCAAGTTGTCCATGACCATGGGAAACTTGTGGAGCATTCTTTGCTATATGATGTGTGGAAAGATTTCACACTTACTATATGTCTAAGAATGAATTTACAAAGATAAAAGGGTGCTAAAAGAGCACATTACTTTGAGAGGGTTTTGAGAATAACCCGGAGCCTGAGCATGGAAGAAACCACAAGACACAGGGCATGTGTATGTTCATGTGAATATCTAAGACTGAGCACATTTGTGAGTGTGTGCTGTTTGTTTATGAGTCACTCACTGGATGAGTCTCATGTGATACTTGGTGCCACTCCTTGTTCCTTTTTAATTTCATTACAAGCTCAAGAGCAAATCAAATTATCATTACCATATAGCAGCCACTTCAAAGGGAGACTCTGATGCCTCACATTGAAGATAGTGTTTGCACTTCATTACCAAATGAAACTATATCACAGAGAAACTCAGTTACATTTAAACAGTGCAATGACAAATCTCTTTTTAAGGATTAAATCTTCATTTTCTTTACATGTTACAATCATACAAGCTCAGCAAAACCAGCCTGCTGGAGTCATTCACGCTAGTTGAGCTCACAGCAGGAAATCCCAAAACACTTTGGTTCATAGTCCTGATTCTTTCAAGAAGAGCATTTATGGATCATCCTGTGTAATATACTGAATTCTTGAATTTTATTGGTTGACACTTCCCATTATTGGTTATTTTCTATAACTGCACAGCAATGAAGCTTCAGTTTCAGGTTACCTGACCACACTATGGTATGACTTCACCATGTTCTTCAGCAAACAAGTAGTAATGGCCCAAACAGGATTGTACCTTAATCATAAGACACATATTTTACTTGACTTGAGAAAAAGTTTGCACTACCATTCAAAAGTTTGAGTTTGGTAATGTTTTGAAAATAATTCTCTTATGGTCACCAAGGCGGCATTTATTTGATCAAAAATACAGTAATAACAGTAATATTGTAAAATATTATAACAATTTAAAATAAATGTTTTCCTATTTCAATTTATTTTGAAATGTAACTCGTTTCTGTGATGGCAATCACAAACTCCAGGCTTCAGTGTCACACTGAAATTTTAAAAATGTGATGCTTTGAGCGCTGTTGAGCGGATTCGTAAACACCTCTGATTGGCCATTGTGTTGACGCGCTCATCGGATATGTCTGTGATTGGCTTCAATAATCAATGCTTTAAAAACATTGTAAATAGTCATCAATGACACTCTTCACCAAACGCTTACACAGATACACATGGGACAGATTTTACTGAACCCAGACTTTTGAAAGGTATTTTGTATATTATAATGTTTTTCATTCAATGTTAAAATTTCTTTGGTATACGTGGAATAGCTGACTGCAGACCACTGAATTATTGAAAACTTCATTCATCAAATACTGCATTCAACATAATGTGCTCCTCATCTAGTTTATAAAACATTTCATTTACATTTTCTAACAAATGGGTTTTGAATTTGACAGCACAAACAGTTCAGATAAATGATATTGTTTGATTATACAGTACTGGTCGAGGAGTGAGCTCTCTGTATTTGTGGAATTTATGGGAACACTGGCAAGGATTAAGAACAGCTGACATAAAATCTGACAAGGGGGAATTTAGCAACTGATACATGCCTTGCCTGAGGACACATTGGCAAGGCCACAACTATATAGTTCATTTTAAAAACATAAATTATAGCACAATACACTTAAAAGTTTTATCAGAGTAGATAAAGCAGTATGCTGTTTTTTGTCTTTGAGCACAATACACTTAAATTTACCATATGATGAAAAAGATTATGATGTATACCAATGATCAGATTGCAGTGTTATTTGATGATCTGTTGCTACAGTAAGTGAAGCATGCTGGGATGTGATTTATAAACATGCTGTGCTCATCGTTTGTTTTAATTGTCCCGAGAGCCTCACTGGTGCTGAGTACAACATTGAGCAAGTCTGATGTTCATCATGGAAAATTCTCATTTAAACCTACATTGGCTGATGATGGAGTCACATCAACCCTTGAGCAAAATCTAATTCTGAAGAATAAGCATATGCCTTAATTCAATTTCAAAATCTGTGCTTCTTGTTTTCTCACAGTGACACGGACATTCCAGCTAGATGATTTTAGACCAACTCTGGGCTAACTTCCATTTTTGCCTAAATTCCAGTCAGTTCTGTGGATGACTACGAATTGTTCACTTGAAAAAAGGATAAGTTAGCATTAGCAATAAGAGAGGGCCAACAGACAACACACACACTCTAGGAAGTGTAGGGTGGATTGTGCACTATGACCTCACTGCAAAGCTCTATTACAAACATGTTCTGTTTAGAAGAATCCCGCTTTATTAGTGTTCTACGATTTCCCCTTCCACAAACATTCCATTAAAGCATTTCCTGCAAGATCCCCCTCATCCCCCCAGCTACTCAAAACAGTGTCATTTGCTTCCCAAAATGGCTCCAACTTCACCACCACCTCAACATGGAAGATTTGACCCCAAAGGATGCTTCAACAAACATAAAAATAACATAAATCTTATGAGAGGCAATGTAAAATAACAATTTGCTGCACCTAAAGCTGCCATTGTAAGCTCAAAGATAAGCACATTGCTAAAATTTGAAACAGGAAGTGCTGAGGTCATTCTATTCCCCACCCACTATTTTGAGATGATGACTTCATCCATTCACTAGACTACAAGACGACGACAGGAAAAGTATGACTTTCTGACTTAAACCCTCTTTACTAAAAAAGGAAAGGTGAGGTCAAAAGACAACAGTCTACTGTAGACATATATTGTCTCACAAGCATCCTCTATGAATTAGCTTATGAATATTTTATACACTTTAAAAAAAAAGTGAGCACACGACCTCCCGAACAAAGGTTATCCAAATGTTGAGCATGACAGATCATCCAGACAGCCTCCTTATACTGCTGTTAGGCTCCCCATGCATTCCTGAGATTCCATATCTGATATGTGCTTTCGCTTAAAATGTGCAAAAGCAGGGAAGACGAAAAGTTAACAGTTCTCTCTTGCCCTTCCCAAATGTGATTTCATCAACTGATATTGAAAGGGATAATCAATGAGTAAAACATTTACATTTTTCTAACATTGTTTCAAAAAATATAAAAAGAAAATTCTGTGCTTCTGATTTTCCCCACAGTCAGTGACACTGACATACCAGTCAGATGAGTGACATACCAGTCTTCCAGACTAACTAAACTAAATTATTACATTATTTACTTATTATTATTTAACTTATTCTTTAAGTTTATTTTTCTTAAATGAACATTTCTTACCAAAAATAAAATAAATAAACCTGACATTTAAAATGTGGGGGGAAAAGGTCCACTTAGTGCAGTTAAATTATTTTTGTACATAAATGTAGTACAGTATATGCCTTGTTTTATATGGTTAGAAAAAAAAAAAAAAAAACACTTTAAAATAAAAAACTGCCCCTAAATAGTTAACTTTTTTAAATATATTGAAGTTAACTTCTTCTGGCACAATTTTCTACTAGTAATCCACTGTGAATATCAGCATTTACTCAAAACTGCTCCACCCAAACCACACCTGATCACACAGCTCTGAAGAGATGCAGGCACCTATCCACCCATACAAATTCATTTAGACTTCACACTCATGATTTATTTGAGATATCAACAAAAGTTAGGTTGCGCAGCTAACAATTAATCTTGTAGATTCTAAGAGCAAAGCATTTCATGATTTGAATCCTTTTTTTTTTTCTTCTTCTTCTTTTTTGCACAGTTAAATCTCTGCATGATTATCTCACTGATTATGTATGCAGTGTGTAATTCAAAACTCCTAAAAAGTAACAGGAAATGTGCCACGTCGCAGCAAAGTGCCCCGAGGGAACAGCACAAAGTTTATTATCCCACACGTTTTATTTTTGGGGCGGAAAGCCCTTTCACCCAAAACCCCAGCACTGGCCTTAACTGATATTGCATTGCAACCCTTTCGCAACACCATATTTTACATACCGACACTGATTATCTATCACGTCTTCCAGTAAGCAGACACGTCCATGCACTTACCTGTTATAACCTCCCGTTTGCCTTCATCCAGATGAGTTGAGATCAAATCCCCCATCGCGCCGCTGTTATATGGCAAATTCGGCTGGATCGGACAACTTCGGCTCAGAGGAGCAGCTGTGTAATAGCAGTTGGGCGCTGGTTTCTTATGATAAGATATAAACGGAGTTAATTTGAGCGGCTCCTCCCTCTTTTTACTCAAGTAGTTTGAACGCAGTAAGAGATGGTTGGAGTTGCATAAAGAGTTGACAGGCACCGTGCTGGATTACTGGAGGCTCAGTTTTCCATAACTCTTGATTTAATGCTTCTTTAGTCCAGCGTGAAGCACAGACCCTGTGCTCGGTTTCAGCGTCAAAACACACTTGTCTTCGGGAGACACAGGGAGCGTGCTGAAGGCGGGGTTACAGAAATCTGAATTCACCTCCAATTAGAGGCGGGACTCTACGTTCATTCTAAGAATGAATCGGAGGTTTTAGAAGTGAACGAATCGTTGCCATCAACGTCCATGCGATCACTGATTAACTTTTTGTTCACTTTTGCTTTCCTGGCTTCAAAGACTGACGAGTAAATGGCACCTACTGAAAAAATACGCCCCGTGCACTGAATGACATTTCGCCCGTCAACGAACTGAAGAAACGAGGCATCTCGTCATGAATGTGTACAAATAACTAATTATAATACACAATTAAAAGTGCGTATAATGACGTGACTGAAATTCGTAATTATTAAGTCTATTGTTGATCAGTCTATTGATCACTGGGATGATCCAAATTTCTCAACATTATACAGGTTTTAAGACATACAAGGATCTAATGCAGATGCCGACATAATACAGACAGGACATTAAAAAAAATAAAATCTAGAAAAAAAAAAAAGCTGTATAGTATAAAGGCATTAAAAATGTGTGCAAAGTGCAGTGAGTACTGTAAATATAGCATGCAATATAATTTAACAATATACAGGTGCATATCAATAAATTAGAATATCATGAAAAAAATATTTTTTTTCTGTAATTTAATTCAAAAAGTAAAACTTAAATATATTCTAGATTTATTAGACATAAAGTAAAATATTTCCAGACTGCTCGTCAAAAAAAAAAAAAAAAAAAAAAAAAAAAAAATCAGTATCTCTATATCAATATCTTATTAGAATATTTAATTTCAAGTTCTATTAAATTACCATTCTCAGGGTATAAATACTGGGTTTAGGTCAGTAATCCCAACAGCAGTCATGGGGAAGTCTGCAGACTTGACAGTTGTCCAGAAGACGATCATCAAGACCCTTTACATTGAGGGTAAGCCACAGAGGGTCATTGCTGAAAGAGCTGGCTGTTCGCAGAGTGCTGTGCCAAAGCATATTCATGGAAAGTTGACTGGAAGGAAAAAGTGTGGTAGGAAAAGGTATACAAGTGAAAGGAATGACCGCAGACTTGAGAAGATTGTCAGGCGAAGCCGATTTAAGAACTTAGGAGAGCTTCAAAAGGAGCGGACTGAAGCTGGAGTCAGTGCATCAAGAACCACTGCACACAGACGTCTTCAGGAAATGGGTTTCAACTGTCACATTCCACATACCAAGCTACTTCTGAACCAAAGACAATGTCAGAAGCGTCTTACCTGGGTTAAGGAGAAAAAGAACTGGACTGTTGCTCAGTGGTCCAAAGTCATCTTTTCAGATGAAAGTAAATTTTGCATTTCATTTGGAAATCAAGGTCCCAGAGTCTGGAGGAAGAGAGGAGAGGCACAGAAACCATGTTGCTTGAAGTCCAGTGTGAAGTTTCCACAGTCAGTGATGCTTTGGGCTGCCATGTCATCTGCTGGTGTTGGTCCACTGTGTTTTCTGAAGTCCACAGTCAACGCAGCCGTATACCAGGAAATTTTAGAGCACTTCATGCTTCCTTCTGCTGACAAGCTTTATGGAGATGCTGATTTCATTTTCCAGCAGGGTTTGGCACCTGCCCACACTGCCAAAGGTACCAAAAGCTGGTTCAATGACCATGGTGTTACTGTGCTTGATTGGCCAGCAAACTCGCCTGACCTGAACCCCATAGAGAATTTATGGGGTATTGTTAAGAGGAAGATGAGAGACACCAGACCCTATCAAAGCAACCTGGGCTTCCATTACACCTGAGCAGTGCCACAGGCTGATTGCCTCCATGCCACGCCGCATTATTGCAGTAATTCATGCAAAAGGAGGCCCAACCAAGTATTGAGTGCATAGAAATGAACATACTTTTCAGAAGCCTGACAATTCTGTTTAAAATATCCTTTTTTATTTATTTATTTTTTTTTTTTATTGATCTTAAGAAGTATTCTAATTTATTGAGATAGTAAATTGTTGGGTTTTTTGTTAAATGTGAGCTAAAATCATCACAATTAAAAGAACCAAAGACTTAAAGTACTTCAGTCTGTGTGCATTTAATTTATTTAATACACGAGTTCCACAATTTGAGTTGAATTACTGAAATAAATGAACTTTTCCACGACATTCTAAATAACTGAGATGCACCTGTTACTGTAATTTAGAATAACCCCTTTTTTACTGATAGTCTATAGCCTAGTTTTTGTTTTGTTTGTTATTGTTTGTTGCTAAAGCTTAGGAAAGATAAATGCAAAATCCACATTTCTGTTCTTTTCATGTATGAAATAATAGGATATCATTTTGTGGAGAGATTTCAAGACATTTTTAAACTATAAAAATAGTTTAAATGAAAAAAGCAAGACGATGTCGCCCTCTAGTGGGTAGTAGTGGTCTTTTTCCTGTTAATTCTTCCTTCTAAATAAATTGTCACGTCATTCTCGTGCACATCATTCATGTTAATATTTCATGACGTTATTTTCAAGTATTTTGCTTTCATACTGGTTCATACTGTATAACATTGCAATACCCAAAACATTAATCGCTCGAGGCTAAAAAAAAAAACAGTCAAGGCTTTGTCAAAACATGGTGGAAGCTACTGGAAGGCTACGCGTAATATGTACGAATGTATGTACATTTACAAGACATGCTGCAGATGTCAACAGAAGAGCTGCGGAGGCGTGTAGTGGGATTAGGCATCGACGCAAGCACCACATCCCATTTACACCAACTGTAGCTCTGAGCGCGCGCACACTGTGAGTCCAGCAGGCAGAGGGAGCAGGAGACAGGATGGCATCTCTAGGACTCAAGGCGATTGTCGGAGAAAGTAAGAAATGTTTTGCTGAAGTTGCTTTAGGGCAAAAATTACTGACGTTTTTGAATGTAATATTTCAGATATTTCTAAATTGTGGAATTATTGGTATTTCCATAGAAATTTGTACATGTGTGTTGAGATGCTTTATTATTAAGTATTACAATAGGCTATTCACTAACAGTATAAGCCTCATACAATAACACCGCTCTTCTCAAATCCTTATTCTTCAAATTGAACACATGCTTTTATATTATATTAATCAGTGTCACTATGCATTAAAAAGGTATGATTGTAATGTTGCTAAAAGCACACACGCGTTGGAGATACACACTAATCTGTGTAGTCCTGTGGGATTAAGGATCTAGAGGGGCGGTTTGCGTGGAAACACAAAGAGTGGGAAAAACAGGCCTGAATACAAACAATACAGACAGGCAATTGTTCTTAGAAAAGCTATTAAACAAAGCTTTGGTGTTAGACGTTAATGGTTGAATTTGTTAATGGTTGGAAGTGTTGTACAGCCTACTTTTTTTTAAATCTGTCATTAATTGAGCTATTAAGTCTTATTGGTCTGTCTGTCTGTCTGTCTATCTATCCATCCATCCATCCATCCATCCATGTCTATCTGTCTGTCTGTCATCTCTCTAATCGTGATATCCTGAATGTAATTTTTCGTGATTCCCTATCATAATATTATTGACCTGTTGTTTTATTTGTTTTATATAGGCTCATTGGATGTTAGGTTTTCCATACTCTATCTCTTACAGTTACTTTCTGAAATGCCAGTGTGAAAAATGTTGGCTACTTTTTTTCCAGCACTGGTTAATTTCTGGATCTAAATGCATCCATGAGGATTAATGAGATTTTCAGGTGTTCATTATTCACTCTTGATTCTTTCTTTCATCACATCTGGTCTTCACTTCTTGCCATCTGCCTGTGTCATTCCTCCCTGTTATTTCTGCTGCCATATACAGTGCTGGTGTTGATTAAATCTTAGAGATTCTGAGAAAAACATCACCAATTATCAGGTGTGAGTGTTTGTTACTTTGGCAAATGTGAAAATCAAGCATATTTATGGCTGAAGTAGCATCAAGCAATACAGTTTATCAGAAATTCTGCTGGAGGGTGTATGTTTTGGGACATATTTGTTTGAACTATTAATACTGTATCTGATTTTTAATCTATCAGTAGGTAAAGTTTTCAGCCTGTCAGTATCTTAGCTTTTAATCCAGTTCCCACCCTTTAAATATTAATCACACATCTCGCCAGCAGTGTTTTTTATAGACAGTTATTTTGTCAGATTGGATGCGGATTTGTTGTTCGACAATTTCAGTAATAGCCTGTGAGGTTCATCACAAGTTTATTTAAATGCAACAACACCTCTGGGTGTCAGAACTGGCAGATCCAGCGTCAATAGCTGTGAAATGTGTTATATGACTGCAGGAAGCTGTTGCGTTTGGGATCTTGCAATTCAATGGAGATTTTAGGAGGGCAGTAAAAATGATAAAGGTCCACTGTGCTTACATCCAGTGTAAGAGATGCAAAGAGAGACTGAAAGTAAGAAAAAAAAGTGACAAAGAGCAAGAGAAATAGAGACAGGGGAAGAACAAAAATAGAGAGGCTGGTGCTTTAAGAGGATTGGGAAGAGATTAGGCCTGTGATTGCTGGGTCTCTCTCACCACACTGAATATATATTATTTAAACTAACAAATAAAGTTGATCATTTCCTTTTTTGTTGTTATAAAAGTCAAGACATGGATGGCAGATTTTATTTCATGTCATACAACTTTTTTAATCCACAAGAAGCTATTTAATTCAGGCAATTAAAAAACAATAATAACACTCAATTTAATAACATAAATGTGAAAATAATCATTAAAATAACAAAATAAGACATTATGCTATTGATAAATAAAATACATAGAAATTAATGAATATGTGTCACATACAGTTGAAGCAAGAGATGAAAAGAGCTGGATCTAAATGAAGGCAGTAGATATTATTTATAAAACTCAAAAGGTAACAAAAACTCTCAGGATACTTAGACTGGCTACCCATGAACAGAACAACCAGTACACATGGACGAGATCAGACACTGAAGAGAACAAACACAGGGTTTAAATACACAAGCAGACAAATCAAAGAAACAAGACACAGGTGATACAACTCAATCAATCAATGAAAAACCATGGCAACAAGCGAAAGAACCTAGACAAAGGAAACTGATCTAGAAACATTGAAGAACTAACTAAATGTCATTTAAAAACAGCACAAAGGAGGCATAACCCTCACAATATAACAATACACACACACACACACACACACAAAATACGGTGACACTTTACAATAAGGTCCCATCAGCTAACGTTAGTTAATAATTAACTAATTTTATTATAATACATTTTGTTACAGTATTTATTAATCTTTGTTAATATTAGTTAATAAAGTTCATGTTAGTGCAGGTCCATTAAGTAATATTAACAGATACAACTTTTGATTTTAATAATGTACTAGTAAATGTTGAAATTATAATTAACTTTAAAGATGAATAAATGCTTTAAAAGTATTTTTCATTGTTAATGTCGATATATTTTGTAAATATGGGCTTTGGAAATGGCTGACTCACTTTATTGTGCTTTGGCTACAGTAGGTAGTTCCAGTGAGAACAACAACCATGCATGTCATTTCTGCAGGCTTTATCTTACTCTGTGAGATAAACAGTCACTCTTTTCATAGTTTTTGCTTGCTCTGAGACACTCGCTTGGTATTTCTCCTGCTCTTTGTCTAGCAAAAAAATCCCTCATCAATAAATAAACGCCTAAAATGAAGGCCTGATTATTTCAGGGGCCTTGTCACAAGTCCATTGTTTTTGAATTTCTGTGTTACTTTTGCTATATTTTCACACATAAAACAATGATTTGGTAATCCTCTTGTACCACTGTCCTCTTTTGTGCTAAGAAATAAGTCTCCTGACAGTTCTCTCTCAAGTGGTTCCATTGTTGTCTGCATTAAGTCTGAGAATGATTCAGTGGGCTATATAACACTTTTAATTGTCAAGAAATTACTTCTTTTTAAATGTTTTGGTTCAACATACTTACCTGTTGATCAAACATTGCCTTAAACTTGCACCAGAAAATTTTTATTTTGTTTGATTTAGTAACTTTTAGGAGGGTGTACTCATTTTTGCTGCACAACATTTTATCACCTTGATAAGAAAATCTTATTTTCCTGAATAATTTTGACATGCTTCTTGGTAATTGATTAAGCAGACTAGCTGGAACATTATATCTCTAAAAAACCCTAACATGTCTTCTAAGTAATTGAGTAATTGCTGACTTTCAGAAGTTTCAGAGGGGATGTACTCATTTACGCTGTGCACTGTATATCATCATATCATAATTTACAAAGGTGATGCTAAGAAGCAAACCATAATATGAATGCATATAATATAAATTCAACCCAGAGCTGTGTTGTTTTTTAGACTCTGCAGAGGGTATGGTGCTGTTTTAATTGTAAAGATGAAAGAAGATTTAGACTCAGCAACACCTCTACCTGATACTTTTGGCAAACTCTGCAGAGTTAGTGGACTGTGTGTATGTGTGTGTGTGACAACATCTGTTAAAAGTCTATGATTATGCACTGTTTTAGCACACACCTTTCAGATACATTTAGATTATGGCAGACACCATCACACCTGTGCCAACTATACTGCTTGTTCTTCTCCATTTTAAAAGAGCATTTATGATATGGAGTCTCAATCTGAAAAGATCTTTGATTGGATCTCTGTCTCAGTCAATGGTATCACTATTTAAGATTAATTCATAACATATATCTAGCATTGTAGAATTATACAGTCACTTTGGTAAGAACCTAAGCTAGAAAGCTTGAAACTTTGTTTTTCAGTCTTTTTAAGTTCTTTCTTTAATTAAGTCTTTTGTTGTCTCTTTGTGATGCTGAAAGCAAACTTTTGCTTTCTGTGATCTTGGGCTTTGACTCTGATTTGCTTCATCTCTTGCATGCAAAATGTATTTGCTTTTTTCTCTGTACTCTATCTATTCTGCTATCTCCATTTTGCAGAAATCAATTTTTTCTTTTTTTTATTTACAGAGATTATGAATGATGTCATTAAGAAGGTGAAGAAGAAGGGAGAGTGGAAGGTACACATGAATATCACCCTCATTTCTGCTGAAGAACATCTTGTGTTTAAAAGTCAAACATTATAAAAAAAGATGGTTGCGGATTTGTTGTAATATGCGCCATTTGTTTGTGAAGTCAAAACAATCTTAATTTAGTCTGTGCGGTATAATAATAAAGAATCTTGAAATAAACTTCAATTCAATTGACATAAAAGATGACTCTGGCATCAAATTAGACCTTGTTTGCCTAAAAGACCATCCTAAACTATAGCATTAAATTGCACAACAGCATTCCATGTTGGCAACCAACATTCAAAACACAAAACACAAACTGTGTTACACTGGTCTTTTTCCGCCTGGTTGTAATGGTAAAAAATGATTTGTTGAGTGATTATGAATGCTGTTCATAGATCATGTACAGTATGCTGTTCTCCCTCAGGCTTTGGTGGTGGACAAGCTCAGCATGAGAATGATTTCATCATGCTGTAAAATGACAGACATTATGTCTGAGGGAATCACAAGTGAGTTTTCCTGTAGAACAAATTCACATAGCAGTATATATAACTTGGCTCAAATTTACCTTCTTCCATAACCTTTTCTTTTATCCTCCAGTTGTTGAGGACATATCCAAGCGGCGTGAGCCTCTTCCTACCATGGAAGCCATATATCTCATCACCCCATCTGATGAGGTAACCCGTTGTCTCGTATATATACAGGAGTTTGTATCATATTCACTTTATTCCAACAATTCCAACATATTCTAAGTTTCATGTGACACTGAAGACTGGAGTAATGAGTCCTGAAAATTCAGCTTTGCCATCACATGCATAAATTACATTTTAAAATAGAAAACAGTTATTTTAAATTGTAATAATATTTCACAATATTACAGATTTTACAGCCTTGGTGAACATAAGAGACTTCAAAAACATAAAAAAAAAAATCTTACCTACCCCAAAAATTTGAATGGTAGTCTATATAAATAATATATTTTCTTTTTATATATATATTTGTGTTTTCAACAGTCAGTTGAGGGACTCATCAATGACTTCAGAGACCCCCGTAATCCCATATACAGAGGGGCACACGTGTTCTTCTCAGACAGTGAGTGTGTTTTTTGGACCTCAGCAACTGTTTTCTACCACATCTAGATGTTTATCTTGCATATGTATCTCACTCAGTCTCTGTTTATATTTTTGATTTCAGCAATCCCAGACTCTTTGTTCAACTTGATAAGTAAATCCCGTGCCTCTAAATCCATAAAGACACTGACTGAGATTAACATTGCTTTCCTGCCCTATGAATCACAGGTGAGAGCCTTTACATTAGACCCTGGGACATCCTAGTACCTGAGAAAGAAAGAATGATGCTTAGGAAGAAGTATGAGGGTGTGGGGGAAGGGTGGTGAACTCATCATGCTGGAACATTCGAGAGCAGCTTTGGTCAGGCCGTCCCTGTGCCTCCAATCCTCTGTTGTTGCCCTTTATAATTAATCCTGAGGAGTGGCTGAATCAGCCCTCCCTATCCCAACCCTAATCCCACTCCCCATTGGCTAATGCCCCATCAATGAGTCACTGGGCAGCCAATGACAGAGTGCGTGGATTTGGATGGTTGGATGTCAGTCGGGTTACGTTCATGTGACAGATGGAGCAGTATGTTGAGGCTAGTGTGTTAGGATAGGGACAGAGAGATACAAAACTGATATGGATTATGGGTCAAGCTGAGGGAAGGAAAGAGGATAGTGCAGTTTTTATGTAGCTGTAGATTAGTCGGAATACCATGTTTCTGGCCAAACATGCAGAATGTACAGAACACAGCACATACATACAGGGAGAGGTGAGGCAGGTGACATATCGATGAGTTACTGTTGAGAAAGAGGATTATGGGACGGTAACAGCCATATACAATGTGTTACTTACTGTGGCATCCACAAACTGGCAATAATAACATTCATCCCTGCTTCACTTTTGACTTTTAACAGGTTCTCAGGAATTCATAGTATTCATAAAACAGTACGTGTAATGTACTAGGTTGGCCTACTACTTATGGTGAGATTCTGAAGTGCGCATCTGATGAACACTTTACATCTAATTATTGGTAGTAGTATCATATAGGACATACTTTTTTAAGTATGTTTCAATTGTAGTACCTATTAGACGGTATATGCTGGAGCTCCTGAGTTCAGTTGCGCCGAATAACCACATTTGAATACATCTGAATCACATTTGAAGGTCTGAGATGTTATGAATAAAACTACAAATCTGTATTTTAGGAATTTATCTATTGTTGGTATGTTGTCCTCAGGTGTTCTCAGTGGACAACTTGGATGCCTTCCAGGATTTCTACAGTCCGTTTAAAGCTGATGTAAAGAACCGGGTGTTGGAGCGTTTAGCCGAGCAAATAGCCACCCTGTGCTCCACGCTGAAAGAGTACCCAGCTGTTAGATACAGAGGGTGAGAGAGGAAGAGGAAACACACATAAAAGTCTCACTGACAAACTTAATTTCTTATAAACACTATCTGCTGCCACATATCTGTAATGTGACAAACATTATCAGCTATCTGCAAAGACAATATAAGAAACACAAGCAAACTAAAAAAAAGCAAATAACACACTGAATTAAACTGGAAATGTTGAGGTAGAAAGACTGAAGTATTTTCTTATTAACGGAAAATAAAAACGATTTTTACAGTGTACAGTGAGCGTTAATGGTTGTCATCAGGTAGCATCATGATTGATTCTGTGTTGCTGTGTTTTTCAGAGAGTACAAAGACAATGCAGTTCTGGCCCAGATGCTTCAGGATAAACTGGATGGTTACAAAGCGGATGACCCCACTTTGGGAGAGGTGAGTCTGAGAGCTTGTATTTTGTCTCGAATGATAAAAATAAACTGCTTCTGTCTTGCACCAGTGACCTTAATTTCTCACTGTCCAACTTTAATTCTTTGCCTTACTGTTTTGTGCTCTATCTTTGTTTTTTTCCCCCTCTCTTTCTCAGGGACCTGATAAAGCACGTTCCCAGCTATTGATTCTGGATCGAGGTTTTGACCCTGTCTCGCCACTTCTGCACGAGCTCACGTTTCAGGCCATGGCCTATGACCTGCTGCCCATTGAGAATGATGTCTACAAGTAATAACTCATCTCCAACAGTTTGTAAATTATCTATATACTGCTCTAAGGTCACTCAGATCATTTGAACTGACCCTCGGTCAAGTTCAAGTGTTTCACCTTTCACTCCTTCCATCATCACACTGTACATGTGTACTGTAGGCAGTTATTAATTCTGATGGTGCATGTGTGTGTGTCTGTCAGGTATGAGACCAGTGGAATGGGTGACACTCGTATGAAAGAGGTGCTGTTGGATGAAGATGACGACCTGTGGATGACTCTGAGACATAAACACATAGCAGAGGTGTCAACGTAAGTCTGTCCTGCAAAGATTACATATATATACACTACCAGTCAAAAGTTTGGACACACCCTCTCATTTAATGTTTTTTCTTTGTTTTCATGACTATTTACATTGTAGATTCTCACTGAAGACATCAAAACTATGAATGAACACATATGGAATTATGTAGTAAACAAAAAAGTGTGAAATAACTCTAGATATGTTTCATATTTTAGATTCCTCAAAGTAGCCACACTTTGCTTTGTTGACAGCGCCGCAAACCCTTGGCCTTCTCTCAATGAGCTTCATGATATAGTCACCTGAAATGATTTTCACTTCACAGGTGTGCCTTGTCAGGGTTCATTTGTAGAATTTCTTGCCTTCTTAATGGGGTTGGGACCATCAGTTGTGTTGTGCAGAAGTCAGGTCGGTACACAGATGACAGCCCTATTTGACAACTGTTAGAATTCATATCATGGCAAGAACCAATCAGCTAAGTAAAGAGAAATGACAGTCCATCATTACTTTAAGAACTGAAGGTCAGTCAGTCCGGAAAATTGCAAAAACTTTAAATGTGTCCCCAAGTGCAGTTGCAAAAACCATCAAGCGCTACGACGAAACTGGCTCACATGAGGACCGCCTAGAAAAGGAAGACCAAGAGTCACCTCTGCTGCTGAGGATAAGTTCATCTGAGTCACCAGCCTCAGAAATCGCAAGTTAACAGCACCTCAGATTAGAGCCCAGATTAATGCCACACAGAGTTCTAGTAGCAGACACATCTCTACATCAACTATTCAGAGGAGACTGCGCGAATCAGGCCTTTATGGTCAAATAGCTGCTAAAAAAACACTACTAAGGAAAAGCAACAAGCAGAAGAGATTTGTTTGGGCCAAGAAACACAAGGAATGGACATTAGACCAGTGGAAATCTGTGGTTTGGTCTGATGAGTCCAAATCTGAGATCTTTGTTTCCACCTGCCATGTCTTTGTGCGACGCAGAAAAGGTGAACGGATGGTCTCTACATGCATGGTTCCCATCGTGAATCATGGAGGAGGAGGTGTGATGGTGTGGGGGTGCTTAGCTGGTGACACTGTTGGGGATTTATTCAAAATTGAAGGCACACTGAACCAGCACGACTACCACAGCATCCTGCAGCGACATGCCATCCCATCCAGTTTGCATTTAGTTGGACCATCATTTATTTTTTAACAGGACAGTGACCCCAAACACACCTCCAGGCTGTGTAAGGGCTATTTGACCAAGAAGGAGAGTGATGGAGTGCTGCGCCAGATGACCTGGCCTCCACAGTCACCTGACCTAAACCCAATCGAGATGGTTTGGGATGAGATGGACCGCAGAGTGAAGGCAAAAGGGCCAACAAGTGCTCAGCATCTCTGGGAACTCCTTCAGGACTGTTGGAAAATCATTTCAGGTGACTACCTCATGAAGCTCATCGAGAGAATGCCAAGAGTGTGCAAAGCAGTAATCAAAGCAAAGGGTGGCTATTTTGAAGAATGTAAAATATAAAACATGTTTTCAGTTATTTCACTTTTTTTGTTTACTACATAATTCCATATGTGTTCATTCCTAGTTTTGATGTCTTCAGTGAGAATCTACAATGTAAATAGTCATGAAAATAAAGAAAAAACATTAAATGAGTGGGTGTGTCCAAACTTTTGACAGATAGTGAGACTTATGCTCATCAAGGCTGCATTTATTTGATCAAAACTCTATTTTAATATAATATAAATCTACATTACTCCAGTCTTCAGTGTCACATGATCCTTCAGAAATCATTCTAATATTCTGATTTGCTGCTCAAAAAAAAAAGTAATATTATAAATGTCTTTTCTGTTACTTTAGATAAATTTATTGCAAAAAAAATTTGTATTAACCCTAAATTATATATATATATTCCTAAAACTAGGTCAATTTTCAAAAAAAGAAAATATGAGCCATCAAAACTAACTAAAGCTGGAACTGGAAATCATAATTACAGTAAATGAAAAATACAGTGAATGAAAATAAAATGTAGTGACATTTTCAAAACTGTAATATATATTAGATATTAGAAATATATTGTTCTCTGTTTTTCTCCTTTAGGGCTGTGACTAAATCGCTTAAGGACTTCTCTGCAAGCAAAAAGATGAACACAGGAGAGAAGGTGTGTTATTTATCAGTGATCAAACCTTAACTGCAGTTTTGTGATTATTGTCCAATAACTAACAAGCTATTTTTGCATCTTACAGACCACCATGAAAGAGCTCTCCCAAATGCTAAAAAAGATGCCACAGTACCAGAAAGAATTAAGCAAGGTACTGTGATAAATTACACCTTTTATATAAATTGATTCAATGGGATAATTCCCATTAAAGTCAATAGTGCTGATCTTTCTTATGGTGGTTTTGTAATCTTGCAGTATTCAACTCACCTGCACTTAGCAGAGGACTGTATGAAGCATTACCAGGGCTCAGTGGACAAACTGTGCCGTGTTGAGCAGGTAAAGCTTTTCTTTGATCCATCTGTCTGTTCAATACGACATATTAATGAATGTTAATGGTGTTTATGTGCTCTATCACAGGATCTAGCTATGGGCACAGATGCGGAGGGTGAGAAGATCAAAGACCCCATGAGAGCCATCGTACCCATCCTACTGGACGCCAACGTCACCATCATGGACAAGATCCGTATCATCCTGCTCTACATCTTCCTCAAGAATGGTGAGGGAACCTAAAAATGGCCAATGCTTTGGATTCTCTCTCTGTTTTGTTGTGTGTGGGTGAGATGATATGTACAGTTTGTACATATAGTCATTACTAATATCACACAACAGTGAGCAAAACTGTTATAATGCTGTTCAAACTCTATAATTGTGTGTATAATTATTCCTGGCTGACTGTGTGGGGGTCTCATAGGTGTGTCAGAGGAGAATCTGTGTAAGCTCCTCCAGCATGCTCAGATCCCTCCAGAGGACAGTGACATCATCTCTAATATGGCCCATATGGGGGTTCCCATCATTTCAGAGGTCAGCTGATCTACATTAACTGTTCTTTATTCATATGAAGCATGATCCCCTCCTTTCTCTCACCATATTCACTGAATAGGGTGACACCATTGGTGCAACATTAATGATGTGTTACCATTTACTCACCCTCATGTTGCTCCAACTCTGCATGATTTGTTTTTCACAATCACAAAGGAGATATTTTTGCAGAATCTCTTATTTTTTCCCATACAAATAAAAAATGAAGGTGATTTATACTGATAAGATCTAAAATTTACAACACTTTTCACTGAAAATCACCCCCTCTGCCATATAGTTTCTATTTTGGCTTTCCATTTAAGTGCTAAAATAACTGTTTTCTATTTTACTCACTTAATGTTTAATATCAATAATAATTTAACTACTCTGTTAAATGTAATCTTCTCAAGTGTGAATATTGTCATGCATAAATTTTTTTGTAGCATCAAAAACTATGTCTAGTCTGTTTTTAGACAAAATAGAATATATCAGCCATGTATTGGTTATCAGCCATAACATGAAAACGGTTATTGACTTCTTCATCCAGAATCACTTATCATAATGTCTGAGGTCAAAATGCATAACTTTTTCAATATGAATCCACAGCAAGCAACCACACGCAAAGGGAAGAAATCTGACCGCAAGGAAAGAGTCAGTGAGCAAACGTACCAGCTCTCCCGATGGACTCCGCTGGTTAAAGACATCATGGAGGTGAGCTAAACCGACAGTACTTGCCTCACTTTGGATATGTCAACATTCTTTTAAATTAATTTCTCCTAATTACATTATGATAGGATGCCATTGAAGACAAACTTGATCCAAAACAGTATCCTTACATCTCCACACGCACGGTATCCTCAAAAACGACCACAGCTACCAGGTAGGATTAGCTTCAGAAACATATGGATTCATATGCAACATCTTCACATTAATCTACTGATATATCCAGTGATAATACTACTGTTGTCTATTTTCAGTGCCCGTTATGGGAACTGGCATAAGAACAAGAGTCCAGGAGAGATCCGCAACGGCCCACGCATCATCGTCTTCATCATCGGGGGTGTGACCTACAGCGAGATGCGCTGTGTCTATGAGGTCACACAGGCCAACGGCAAATGGGAAGCTCTCATCGGTGAGTTGTAGTGATAAAGGATCCTTTCTGACACCTCAAAACTGCCAATGACTCACCATTTCAGAGACAACTATTAGAGCAGACAGCATAACAAGAATCTGCCTTTCTTTTTATGGCTGTGTGACTGTGACTTTGACTAAAATTCCAAGCAATATATTAATCAGACTTCTTTGGATTATACTCTATCATTCAAAAGTTTGGGGTCAGTAATTTTTTTTTAATAGAAAATTAATACCTCTATTCAGCATTAAATTGATCAAAAGTCACATTAAAGGCTTTTACATATTTACATATGTAAAATAATATAAAAATTATAATTTAATATTGTTATAAAAATTCTATTTTAAATAAATGCCATTCTTTTTAAATTTCTATGCATAAAAGAATCCAGAAAAAAGATGCATCATGGTTTTGACCAAATCAGCATATTAGAATGATTTCATGTGACACTGAAGACTGGAGTAATGTTGCTGAAAATTCAGCTTTGCCATCACAGGAATAAATTCCATAGCAATAATATTTTACAATATTACTGTTTTTATTTTATTCTTGTTTTGTTTTTGTTTTTTTCATTAAATGCTGCCTTGGTGAGCATAGGAGACTTCTTTCAAAAATACAAAAACTGTAGTGTATATTTTTGCTGACCTTAAATATGAATTATTGAGCGCTGAAAGCATTCTGCTGTGGGACACATAGGTTATGCCTTGAAATTAATATACAGTGCAGTGATGAACAGAAAAGATGAATGTTTACTGATAACTGCACATCTGTGATGATTAGTAAACTACATTTAACCACCTCCCCAATGTAAGTTAATGGTTTTAATTATGATTCTTTAATGAGTCTTTAGTGTTTTTTTTTTTTTTTTGTCACAATAAAAGCCCTGATTGTGTTTACTACCTTCCTCACAGGCTCCACCCACACCATCACTCCCATTAAATACCTAAAGCATCTGCAGCACCAAGACTTCCTTGACCCCAACGCGGCCCCTGAGGACCAGCTTCCTGCAGAAGATAAGTGATGAAAACAAGAAACAAGGTCAGACCTTTTACTATTTTTAAAAA
This sequence comes from Hypophthalmichthys molitrix, assembly GCA_037950675.1. Classification (NCBI taxonomy): domain Eukaryota; kingdom Metazoa; phylum Chordata; class Actinopteri; order Cypriniformes; family Xenocyprididae; genus Hypophthalmichthys; species Hypophthalmichthys molitrix. The sequence continues at coordinate 15,421,432 of CM075496.1, read as the reverse complement.
ATAATTGTTGACATTTTCATCATTACATTCACCCTTTTAATTATGTAGATATCTTTTTGTTTTCAACTAAATTTGCCTCACATTCTCTTTCTCTCCTTTTAGAATGTGGTGACATCATTGCTCTCCCTCACTATTCTGGCATCCTCAATGATATGATCCAACTAAAACTTCCTTAACTCACACACCCAGACATTGTTTCTACACTTTGGCTAATTTCAAGCAGTCTGTCTTGTCAGCGATAGGCTATAGTGAAGTATATTATTACACAAGTAGCCTCTGTACCATTCATAATCACCTAGATATAAGCCTCAGATTATATCAGAGTTTGTCAACTAACTGAAATATACATAAGGGATCATGCACAGTCAGTCGGTCATTATCAGCAAACAAGGAATTATTATTAAGGTGTCATTATGCATTGTTGCTAACATGGGACCAGTCGACTTGAGTGTAACTAAAACAAAAACAAAAGATTATTTAAATACTCTCAATGTTCAGTATAGCAAATTGAGTTTGAGATTCCAGTTTCCTCTTCTGTAAAGTAGTTTGGCCTCTATGCAGTGGTCTGGTGTGTGTGCTAAGCATGATTGTGTCTATTGTGTGATGATCATGTTAATGTTGGATGTCCCATTGTGAAAATCAATTACTTTGTGTTGTTTTAATCTTGTGGTTAGGAAATTATAGTTACTAGTTTTGTATACCGACTATGTTCATATAGTAAATCCTCCCTTTCTGATGTTGTTCTTTTAGACATTGTTTTACATCTTCAGTAAGCACAAAATTACTGTTCCTTGTGCAGTAATGTAGTATGATTGCTTTTTATGTTGTAGCCCATTATTTATTTACTTTAAGAATACAAATTCATGCAGTGTAAATATACAATATGTATGCCATATTTAAATCTATTTAACATATTTAATCAGAGGTTATAAAGTGCAAACCAGTGTCTTGTGCGTATATTAAAATAAATTGGCTTCTGTTTAACATTTGATTATGACATTTTGAGAGTTTTCATGCCATGCAATCACACTTTAAGGTATTTCGTATAATGTTATAGAAAATACGCATTAGTTCAATTATAATATTAATATGGTTTGGACTCAGCTGCATATTAATGTGTATACATATATAACAGTTGGATATGTTGATATAATAATAAAAAGACCACTGACAAATCGGAAGAAAATAGAGATTAAAAAAAAAAAATCAACTCTACCTTAAATCTGTCTCAATATGCAAATATCAATCATTGCTGTCGGTCGATGTTGAATGTCAAAGAATATATTAAAGATAAGATATTTTTAAACCTAAATGATACTTTTCTTCAAAAAAGTACATTTAAAGTAAATGAATGAATAATTGAAATGACCTGCAAGACTTTGAATGGTGTCAAAATAATTGCAAAACAAGATAAATTAATTTTTAAAAAAGTTATTAAAAATATTAGCAGTGTAATATTTTTAAATGCAAGCACTGCAAACCTTAGCAATTAAAACCATGTTCTTCATTTGAACACACGATGGCACCAAAACACAACTTCAGCAGAGAAGAGAGACAAATGAACAGACATCAATACTTTTAAGGTGGACTAGCAATAACAATATAATTTAACCAAGTAATGAAAATATGAATCAATTAGACATATAATTCAATCTTTAAATATTTATTTAAGTCTCTTTTCCAGTTTGGCATAAATCATAAATATTTCAGGCATAATATTGTTACCCTGTACTGTCTCTATAAGGTGTTGCTCTGTAATTAGCCTAAGATATTACAGTTCCTGTAAAGTTACAATATTATGTGTTTCACATAGCAAAGTACAACAAATGACAAGCAACAAATAAATAAAAAGAAGATCTTAATAAACTTAAAGACAGACTATCTGCATAACGGTTTGTGGTGTATGAATAAAACATCTGAAGGAAAGAGAACATCATTTGGGGTTGAAAGACTAATATGCTTATATGTTTCTATGCTAAGTGATGATGTTTTGGTTTCATATTTGAGGGTTTTTATGTTTTTGATGTAGTCATTGAAAACATTATATCAACAGTATGTGCAAAAAATATATATTACATAAATAAAATATATACAGTTTTACATTATTTTACCTATGTACAATAACTCTCTGTATGTTGCATAATCAGGAGCCATGCATTTACATATAACTGAAACACTGAACATCTGATCGCTTCAAAAAATACTGCTATACACATCTTCATTATACCTCTTTATAACCCATCTCTGAAGTAAGCAAACTGACACGAGAGGACTAAAAAAACAGGGTGAATGTTTGTGTGTGAGAAAGATTTGAAGATTTGGAAAAAGAAAAAAAAAAGAAAAAGAGAAAACATTGAGATAACTCACTTCGTCTGACCAGGAATGATTCGGATCCTCCAGTCAGATATTATAGTAGTGTATTAATATCATATATATATATATATATATATATATATATATATATATATATATATATGTATGTATGTATATATATATATATATATATATATATATATATATATATATATATATATATATGTATATATGTATATATATATATATATAGAAGAAAACTTAATTATTCTTAATAATTGTATTAGCAATTATGATTTTTGAAAATTGGAATTGATGAATGACTTTGATGATATACACACACTACCATTCAAAAGTTTTGGGTCAGTAATTATTATTATTTTTTTTAATTTATACTTTTATTTACAAATATTAAGCAGCACTACTATTAATTATAATAAGAAATATGTTTCTTGAGCACCAAATCAGCATATTAAAATGATTTCTGAAGGATCATGTGACACTGAAGAGTAATGATGCTGAAAATTCAGATTTGCCATCACAGGAATAAATGAATTAAGGAATAAATAAATTACATTTTGAAATATATTAAAATATAAAACAGTTATTTTAAATTGTAATAATATTTCACAATATTACGGTTTTTACAGTATTTTCGATCTAATAATTGCATCCTTGGTAAGCATAAGAGACTTCTTTCGAAAACATTTAAAAAAAAATCTTACCGACCCCAAACTTTAAAGGTAGTGTGCGTGTGTATATAAACTTTTTTGAACAGATCATATACAAGGTGGCACAGATTTGACAGACTTGACATAACCCTGATTTTGTCAAACATTTCACCATCAGTCTTGCCTCAGCAGATCTTCCACCGTGTTAATACAGTAAACGTGTGATGGCTGGTCGCAAGAACACAGATGTAAGGTGGGTGTGATGAAGCTTTTGAACTCTAAGCTAATTGTGACTCAGATATGACAAGCATGACTCATTCGGCCCCTCTGTGCGGACGTGATGTAAAGTGCCATATCTTTGCAGTGCCGTCAAGTGAAACTCTTGAGGGACGACTTCTACAGAGCAGAGTTGAACTCGGCGATCAAAAAGTCGACATGGTCTTTGTCTTTGGTCTTAAAAGCCTCCGCAATGACTCGAGTCGCATCCCGGTGCTCCATTCCTTTAAGTGACACGCCATTCACCTCCAGAATCACCTGACCCACCCGTAACTGCCCACAGATATGCACAGAGCCCCCCTTCTGGGAGACAGAAAGAGAGAGAAATAAAGAAAGCCTCAAACTTTCCAAAAGAAGGAGATCATCTATCAAAAGTGTGAGAGAAAAGTGAAAAATGGGGGAGAAAATGACCGCTTGCTCTCTCTGATATGGCACTTCATATTGAGAGGACATTAGCTGACCTCCTGTCATAGTTTAAAGATAAAGTGATTGAGGACAGGTAGAAAGAGATAACCAAGGCAAGCGTTCTGGTTGTCATCTTTTGTTCAGCTGGAGGGAGGCGGTCTGATCGCAGTCAAATAGCCCTGCTACATTTGGGCCAACAATCTCCTCTACAGTCCACAATCAAGCACTAATGGTCACACCATGAAAGCGCTGCCACTGTCATATAATCCTGCTGGAGTCTGATTTAATTTTTCAACATTTATTACAATTTAACTCAACATGATACCTGAGCTGTAAATGTCTGATTAAAGATTGAATAGTGATTGCTCTCATAATGAACATTTGATATGAATCAAAGTGGATCTTAAGGAGTCTGGAAGAGCGGTAGCCATGGTTACACTTATGACATCGGCTCATTGTGCCATGCATTTCTTTCAGGTAGGATTCAGTTCATTACAGTGTCAGACAACATCTGAGATCTCACTCTAACATCACGTATTATGCTTTAAAAATACTGCTTTTAAAAACCATAGTGAATAGCTATTATGCCTGTTCTTTTTTTTTTATATCTGTCTGTTTTTATGTCTGTTTTTTTTTATATATATATATATAATCAACAGCACTTTTTTTCAAAACTCTCTGAATATGTAACGTCATATTAGCATTGCCCTGGTACAGGGTATCAAGGACTAATATTGACAGAGTTCAGTCACTTCAGTCTGTTTATTCTTAGTTTGGTGACAGAGCTCTGACACTCCTTCTGTCTTGTCGTTGTTTGCGTGTACAAGTTCACTTGGGCCGTACACACTTCTGTCCACGTGAGTTGTTTTGTGTGTGAAGCATGGTGTTCATATCCCGGCACTTTGGTCTAGTTTGGTTTTGGTTCTATGTCAGGGTTCAGACATTCATGCTCCGTGTGTTTGTCTTCTGTTGTAAGCGTGCGGGATGAGCATTGGCTCAGTCTCTGTGCACTCTGTGTTGTTGTGCGAGCGTGCAGATTTGTTTGTTTCTATGTGCCATGTGCGCTCCTGTCTATTGTATCTGATTATTGGTTCATTTGCCCCACACTTGTCTTTCATCGTTACCTGCTTTGTTTGCTCTCCCTATTTATTCTCCTTGTGTTTTTTTAGTCCTGCGCCAGTGCGTTGTCTTATGTACCATTCGTGTCCTGCCCTGCCTGATCCTGTTATCGTGTCTAGTCCTGCTTTGTCCAGATGCCGGTCTTGTTTTCCCCAACGGCATATTTTTTGATTGTTTTTGTTTTATTTTATTAATAATAAAAAGCCCATTGTTCTCTGCATCACTGAGCCCTTGCCTCATTCCTTCACCCAACCCTGATACCTATTTACTATTCATTAGCTCAAAATCAAAGCTAAACCAAAAAATTATGTTAATTGTTTTTCCTATGAAGGTCAGCAATTTCAAGACAATAAAATCAGCAGAGAAATATTCTGATTGTATCAAACAGCACTTTAAAAACTTTTCTCTTTACAGCTAATGGTAAAACATTATTTTGATAGTCCACTTTAGACATTCTACTATGTCAACTAGGAGTCATTAGAGTATTAGTAGACTGTCTGTTTAATATCTGCTAACACTTTATTTTGATGGTCCCCCAACAGGTATTCTACTGACTGTAAGACATTCATGTATGTTCAGCTCACAAATACAGTCTTTCCAATGTGACTTAAAGGATTTGTTCACTTTCAAATGAAAATTAGCACAAGCTTTACTCACCCTCAAGCCATCCTTGGTGTATATGACTTTCTTCTTTCTGATGAACATAATAAATGTTAGAAACATTAATAAATATTAATAAATATCCTGATGCATCCAAGCTTTATAAAACTTACCAATTCACACAATTAACGGAATGCATAGCTGACATAAAAAATTGGATGACCAGTAATTTCTTACTACTAAATTCAGAAAAAAACAGAGATTCTAATTTTTGGACCAAAAACTTCTTCACGTAATAACCTAGAATACGGTCTAACACTTGATGGCTGCTCTGTTATAAGTCTTCGTCGTCAGTTAGGAACCTGGATGTGCTCTTTGATTGAAATCTTTCATTTGAAGGCCATGTTTCTAGCATCTGTAAAACCACATTCTTCCATCTTAAAAATATATCTAAACTACGACATATGCTCTCAATGTCAAATGCAGAACAGTTCATGCGTTCATGACCTCAAGGCTATATTACTGTAACGCTCTACTGGGTGGTTGTTCCGCTTGCCTGTTAAACAAACTACAGCTGCTCTAAAACGCAGCAGCTAGAGTTCTTACCAGGAAGTATGACCATATTAGCTGGGGGGTTAATAAAGGCCTTCTGAAGCGAAGCGATGCATTTGTGTAAAAATATATCCATATTTAAACAAGTTATGAAGTAAAATATGTAGTTTCCGCCAGACTGCCTTCAGTATTGAAGTTACGAAGAAAGTGTAAACTGGCATCACGTAGGACGTAGTGTAAGCTTTGTGAACTGCAAGAGTTTTACACTTTCTGCGTACATTGAATACGGAAGGCGGCTCATTCGGAAGCTAAATGTTTTGGATGGATGTAGATGGAAGCACTTTCTTCAGCTCATACTCATTGATCCCTATCACTGCCATTATAAAGCTCGGATGCGTCAGGATATTTATTAATATTTCTGCGATTATGCTCATCAGAAAGAAGAAAGTCATATACACCTAGGATGGCTTGAGGGTGATTAAAGCTTGGGCTAATTTTCATTTCAAAGTGAACTAATCCTTTAAACACCATTAGACAGATTCCTCCAGTCTTTTTTCCGAAACCCCGTCCTCTAAAGATCTGTCAGCCAATCCAGTGTCAGCACACTCAAACATTTAACAGGCAGAGTGTTTTTGATCGACTAAAGAAGTGGTTGGTCCCCAAACTCTGTTTTAAAGAGCCCAGGGCTATCAAAGAAACAGGTGTAATGTCTCAGGACATTTTCTGGAGAAAAAAATATTTCACACTTTTACTTATGAAACATGTCCAGATGGATCTGTGAGAGGCTGTGTTCTTCTGTGACCTTTCCAATGGTGAGATTTACACATGCTGGTTGTGCAAACTGACATTCTATGCAAATTTCAAGGATATTCCACCAATCAACAAAGAATACAAATACAGCAACACAGCTATAGCACTTTGACCTCATTTAGCAGTATCGGACATCTCTATAAATGCTATTAGATACAAGTTATGTTAATCTCATCTTTTTTCATGCCCTAAAGCTTTAAGCATATCACTAGATTCTTGATCCCCATCAGGTTTGAAAATGCAAGCATACATATTACCGTGCAAAGCCACTTTGTGCTAAAGGGGAAATCTCTCACCTTCATGTCGAGTGAACACAACACTGATAGAAGCAAGCACACAGACACATGCACATAAACGGGTCCTAAATATGCTAATGTGCCATATTTGCTAAAAATACTGGAATAAAGGTCATAATAGAAATGAGGGGGAAACAAACCGGCTCCTTTATACTGTATTTAAAACTTCCTGTAAAGTTATGACAAAAGACTTATCTAGCATCTTAACACTGCTAGATGCACAGGGGTCTATCTAATAGGAAAAAGTATTAACCGTGTCATGAGTCATTTCTAATAAGAAAATTGTACTTGTCATGCGGAGCTATCATTTTAGTCATATGATGGATAAGCAGGTTTTACTGATCTAAGCATTCACCTGTCTGTGAAAGAACAGCTTTTAAAAGCTTTCGGAAACCACATTATATAAGTTACAACTGTATATTGCACCTTGATGGGTGTAATATCAGACCTTCACAGTACATTAGCTACGCTTTCCATTAGTGGAACAAAAGGTACTTTCTGGAAATAGTAATTCTAAGACTTTGTGATACTTTGTGAACATTTCATATTTGTTACAGAACAACATTTCTATGTGGCTGAGTTCAAACAATACAGAATGTCAAATCAACATACTTTATAGCTCTGCACTAATAATGATACTGACACATAGCCTGACAACATCTCATCTGACCGCAGATATTGAATCAGGACAACGTGTTTTTCTCAGGTGCTCTTTACTTAAAATGCATCTGACAGAAGTGCCAACAGCTTGCACACACATCTTTCAAAATAAAAATCTTACGTTTATTGTTGTGTCTTTGACTGTACACTCCGCGACCCACTCAAAACAGTCTTGTGACCCACTTTTGGGTCGCAACCCATTAAGAAACCATGAGCTACAGTACTACATAGGAAGGTTGTTGTTTTGTTTTTTTTAAATGGAAGCTCATAAGTGACTGATCTGGAATGTTTAACATAGGAAACAACTTCACATGAAGTGCAAAGCAGATTAGACTCATACTTCATTTCAACAGAGTATCATGTCGCTAGGCCAACAATATGACATTCTAATAACATCGCATACATGCATTTGTGGTAAAATATTAAATTTTTAATTAGAATGAACTATTTTTAACTATAATTTTCATATTTTTGATGTATATACAGGTGCTGGTCATATAATTAGAATATCATCAAAAAGTTGATTTAATTCACTAATTCCATTCAAAAAGTGAAACTTGTATATTATATTCATTCATTACACACAGACTGATATATTTCAAATGTTTATTTCTTTTAATTTTGATGATTATAACTGACAACTAAGGAAAATCCCAAATTCAGTATCTCAGAAAATTAGAATATTGTGAAAAGGTTCAATATTGAAGACACCTGGTGCCACACTCTAATCAGCTAATTAACTCAAAACACCTGCAAAGGCCTTTAAATGGTCTCTCAGTCTAGTTCTGTAGGCTACACAATCATGGGGAAGACTGCTGACTTGACAGTTGTCCAAAAGACGACCAATGACACCTTGCACAAGGAGGGCAAGACATAAAAGGTCATTGCAAAAGAGGCTGGCTGTTCACAGAGCTCTGTGTCCAAGCACATTAATAGAGAGGCGAAGGGAAGGAACAGATGTGGTAGAAAAAAGTGTACAAGCAATAGGGATAACCGCACCCTAGAAAGGATTGTGAAACAAAACCCATTCAAAAATGTGGGGGAGATTCACAAAGAGTGGACTGCAGCTGGAGTCAGTGCTTCAAGAACCACTACGCACAGACGTATGCAAGACATGGGTTTCAGCTGTCGCATTCCTTGTGTCAAGCCACTCTTGAACAACAGACAGCATCAGAAGTGTCTCACCTGGGCTAAAGACAAAAAAGACTGGACTGCTGCTGAGTGGTCCAAAGTTATGTTCTCTGATGAAAGTAAATTTTGCATTTCCTTTGGAAATCAGGGTCCCAGAGTCTGGAGGAAGAGAGGAGAGGCACACAATCCACGTTGCTTGAGGTCCGGTGTAAAGTTTCCACAGTCAGTGAAGGTTTGGGGTGCCATGTCATCTGCTGGTGTCGGTCCACTGTGTTTTCTGAGGTCCAAGGTCAACGCAGCCGTATACCAGGAAGTTTTAGATGCTTCCTTTAATGCTTCCTGCTGCTGACCAACTTTATGAAGATGCAGATTTCATTTTCCAACAGGACTTGGCACCTGCACACAGTGCCAAAGCTACCAGTACCTGGTTTAAGGACCATGGTATCCCTGTTCTTAATTGGCCAGCAAACTCACCTGACCTTAACCATATAGAAAATCTATGGGGTATTGTGAAGAGGAAGATGCGATATGTCAGACCCAACAATGCAGAAGAGCTGAAGGCCACTATCAGAGCAACCTGGGCTCTTATAACACCTGAGCAGTGCCACAGACTGATCGACTCCATGCCACGCCGCATTGCTGCAGTAATTCAGGCAAAAGGAGCCCCAACTAAGTATTGAGTGCTGTACATGCTCATACTTTTCATGTTCATACTTTTCAGTTGGCCAAGATTTCTTAAAATCCTTTCTTTGTATTGGTCTTAAGTAATATTCTAATTTTCTGAGATACTGAATTTGGGATTTTCCTTAGTTGTCAGTTATAATCATCAAAATTAAAAGAAATAAACATTTGAAATATATCAGTCTGTGTGTAATGAATGAATATAATATACAAGTTTCACTTTTTGAATGGAATTAGTGAAATAAATCAACTTTTTGATGATATTCTAATTATATGACCAGCACCTGTGCACTACCGCTAAAAAGATTTATATAATATTTTCAATGAACTTGTGTGCTGTGCATTCTGGATTGCCTTCTCCACAATGGATACTGCCTTAGGTTTAGGCAAAAAATAATAACATTTACTATGCTTCCTTCCTTGTCGAACAGCCATCATGTAATGATGCCACAACATGCTAATTAGACAGCTTACTAAGGTTTGAAAGACAGCTATTATTTTCAGAAAATTAAATCTTTCTCAGCCATCGTTCTGAACTTTAACCCGTTCTAACCCACCTGTATGGTTGTAATGCGTGGCAGAGGCTGTCTGGTGTTGGCACCCCCCTTCAACAGCAATACCCAGTGTACTGGCACACTTAGGCACCCGTACCAGTGTAGGCTCCATTATTCCCATCTAAAAGCAATGAACAAAAGGAACGCTACTTTAGACATCACCCTTAAGAAGACAGAAAAAGACAGAGAATGTGGAGGAAGAAGACAAGAGAGTTTAAGATGAATGAAGAAAAATCAGAGCTACACCAAAACCTTCCTTAAACAGCAGCAGGACAAACTAGACTAAATCCTTACAATGTGACATTAAGTCAAATATGCTTCTGTTTAACAGTTGCTTATATGATGAAATGACACTAAATCATTTTTAACAACAGAACTTGTTGCTGCTCTCTTACCTGTTTTGTGGAGGCCTGTGCGAGTCCTTCCGCTCTGCGTGTGTCACCTATGACCTGCAGGAAGGGAGGTTTACCTGGTCGCGGGCTGCTGTCCTTACTCAACCCTCCAGCCTCTGCAATATCCACACCACTGTCCTCGCTCAGAGTCTGTCCGCTGTCTGACAGCTGGGACAGCGTGGCTCCTGGGAATATAGACAAATGAGCACACAAAGCCATAAATAACCACACAATTTAGCATTCAGAGATTAAAGGTCTGGATTCAGAATTTATGTGAACCTCACACATTAGTTGGATCTGAAAAGAGTTATATAGTTGGATGAATTCCCTAAGTGCTGAACTTCATCAAAGTTTAGATGTACCTACTCCGGCTGTCATTTTAGCATGTTAAATTAGCGTGACTAATTATTTCAAATGAATGAGATGCTGCCTGACCCTATGTGCATTCTGTAATAAGGTATCCTACCATCTGAGAAATTAAAAAGCCTTGGGTACCTTCTTTTATCTTTATATTTGTATATATTTAACATGGCTAGGTATCGACAGAGATTCCCTGATTCATTCATTTTGATTGTGATTCATTTTGGTGTATTTCCATTATGATGTCAATTTTGCTTGCGTATGAAAGACTTTTTGTCTCACAGCTAATGCTGTACATTATACAGGAACAATTCTAACTTGATCCATTACAGAAATAATAACTAAAATTAACAACAGGACCCAAACTATGCAGTTAAATTGTTATATATCATATAACAGATACAGTCCAATTATCAACACAACCAAAAATGCTCTGTGGATACCAACTGAACATTCTGTTCCTGGTTCTCTGGTCTTAATGTTTGATTGTGTTTGTTTATGTTTATTTTTGTCAATGAAACTCACTGCATTTGGATCCAGCTCTCCTTTGTTTTTGAGTTCACCCTGCATTAAAGAAGACTCGACCACAGATGGATCCAGCAGTCAAGCATCTCACTCCAGTACCACATCACAGACTTCATGGACATTGCTAATATCACTAACCTCCCAGACTGTGCTCTACGACTTCTTTTGCCATGGACTAAATAACACGTTACAATCTACATTTATCCACTATGGTCCTCGTGGATCGCTGAGTGAGTTTCTATTATGCCCCTTGGATATGTGGCTCCCCCTTCACTGTGGGGGAAATGGAGGACCCTTCCGCTAAACAGTTTTTTCCCCCCGGTCACCCCAGTCCAGAGTCCCCAGCCGGCATGGCCACCACACCCGTCGTTCAAAGCAACAATATCTGTTCCAAGGCATTCGAGACTGGAGTCCAGTGTGGCGGATCCACTACTGATGTCGATGCGAGTGGCCGACATCCCGGTGGTCCCAGCTTCCAAGTTTGGTGGTCCCAGAGGTCCTACAGCCATCCGCTGTGCTTCCTTTAATGTCAGTCACCATCTTATGTGTTTGGGCCACACACACACCACTACAGCTCCTCCCAAGGCAGGAATGAACACTAAGGATTGATCCTCTCGAAGTAGGGACAATCACTGCTGATCCTCTGGAGCTCCTGAACCTTTTTTCTGCTCTGATATGGCCAATGAGGCCAATTATGAATCACCTGTGCTCACTATTGACTCTGTAACGACCACAGAGGTTGTCCATGAACTTTGTTTGCCCTGACACAGCCACGGATGTTGTCACTGAACTCTCATCCTGCCCTGTCATGGCTAAGGAAGCTATCCTTGAACTCTCTGCATGTCCTGTTACAGCCAACGAGACCAACTCTGAACCTTATGTGCTTCCTGTTACGGCCACAGAGACTGTTTGTAACCTCTCAGTGCTCTCTATTACAGTTGCGCCTGCTCGGCTGTGGTGGGTATCTGATCCGCCGTGGTGGCCTCTAGCTCCACCTGATCTGCCATGGTGGTCTTTTGCTTCGCCTGCTCTGCCGTGGTGGTCACCAGCTCCGCCTGCCCCGCCTTGGTGGTCTTCAGCTGCGCTTACTCCACCCTGATGGTCTCCAGCTCTGCAGTGAAGGTCTTCAGCTCCATCTGCTCCATTGAGGTGGTCTTCAGTCCCGTCAGCTCTGCCTTGGTGGCTGCCTGCCCTGCCGGCTTTGCCCTGGCTCTCTGATCCTCCTCAGTCTCCAGTTCCACCACACTGGCCTGGCCCTCCATCCCTCCCCCTTTTGAGGAGCGTCTGGAATCCACTCCTTAAAGGGGGGATGGGGGGTTTAGTTCCTGTTTGCTTTGTACCTTGTTTGTTTCCATAGTTACCCTCATTTGTTTCCATGACAATAAATCACCTTCACCTGTCCTGTGTTAGCCCCTTGTTATCTTGTGTATTTAAACCCCGGTGTTTTACCATGTTCTTCGTCTGGTGTTGTTTGGTGAACTCATTCTGTTCCTGGTTCTCTGGTCTTCATTTTTGATTTGTTTGTTTATTTATTTATTTATTTTTTTGTCAATATAACTGAGTTCAGCCTACATTACAATTATTATAAAACTATAAACTCATTAAAAAAGTGTAGAAAGTTCATAAATCATTTTCAATTATATATACAAGTCATTTGTTTGTGAATCGAACTTCACTGGTCACACTACATGTTTCTAATTCTCTAAAAAGATTTGGTTTAAAAGGGTCATTTGTGAAACAAAAACATACTACATTGGTTGTGCTGTATGTTTTTGATTCACTAAAAAGATTTTCATTTGTCAAATAAAGACAGACACATAAACAATAAACATACCAACTTGAACAAATAACTAACTAGGGATAACTTAAAGGGATAGTTAGTGAAAATGCTGTCATCATTTACTCACCCTCATGTCATTCCAAACTTGTATGACTTTCTTTCTTCTATGGAACATAAAAGAAGATATTTTGAAAAAAATGTCTGTTTTTTGTTTATGTACCAAGTTATATACCAAAACTGTTTGTTCAAAATGTCTGCTTTTGTGTTCCACAGAAGAAAGTGATTACAGAGTTGAAATTTTAGATGCACACTCATAATATGATTATAATGGTATTGTGGTAATATTGAGATTAAACTTTACCTCATATAAACACAATACTCTGATCAAACTAATGCGATTAAGCTCATAATCATAGTAACCATAATTGAAGTAAACTATGTGGCGTATGCCAATTTTAATCACAATAATCAGGCATGTGAACATATTAATCACATTATTACTGCTTTGACCAATGTGTACATGTGCTCAGATGTACACGGATGCCGTGCGTGTTTTTCACACAACTTCATGAGTGAACTCCATGATATTATTCTGAAGTTTTCCCTCCAATTTGAATCGCTAAACTCTGTCAACACAACTCTCTGTGCAGTCTCTGCTGCTTATCTCTATCCAGAGACAGTGCGAAAAACGGGACGGCAACCCTAGTAAGAGTGGCATTGCTATGTTTATCACATGACGGCAGCAAATAATATCCGATACATCCATAGAAATGTGTTTTGCATTTGATGAAATAAGATTAAAACAGTAACATGCCTACAGTAAGTGAGTTCATCATTTGTGCTGTGGGGTATAATGGCAGTAAAAAAAATAATAAGAGGTTTGCTCTGTCATATAAACATCTTACTGCGATTAAGTCCTTACTCTGATTATTGGAAATAATCGCATTATTGGTGTACATGTAAATGTAGTCAATGATGACAGAATTTTCACTTTTGGGTAAACTATCCCTTTAAGATATAATTTCAGAGTGCCTTCACCTCGTAGCTGGGGCTGGGGCCTTTCCTCTGCTGTCTCTGGCTCAGGGTGTAGTGGGCTGTTCTGGCTGGCACCGCAGCTGTGTGTAGATGGGGAGCCCTCTAGCTTCTCTGGGCTACAGGGAGGCGGTGCAGGCATTAGCAGTGAAGGCGAAAGGGACGGAGAGGAGCGGGGAGAGATCATTGGAGTGCCCTCTTGAGAACGATTAGGAGACTCTGGGTGTGGGGAGAGCACTGCTGCATGCCTGCTCATCAGAAACTGAACCAGATCTCTACACGGTGGTCCGGAGGAAGGGCTAGCGTGATAGGATGATGATCGTGGAGAGCTGTGATGGTGAGAGCAGGGTGGAGGAGTGTGATGGACAGAGCAGGTGGAAGTGGTGTGGTGGATGGTACACGGAGAGTTGTGAGTAGAGCAGGGTGAGTGCGAATGATGTTGGGTGTGGTTTTCCTGGTGCCGCCTACAGGGGGCGGTAAAGAGCAGGTTCGTCTGGGACAGCTTAGACGAAGGTCGTTTGGTTTGAATTTTTGGGCTGGCATGTCGAATAGGTGGAGGGGGAGGCTTGAACGAGGGGGGTGACTCAGATGACGTCTGCTCTTTATCCTGAAATAAAACATAAAAGTACTGTCCATATTTATCTCCTCACTGTCAGTTGCAAATACTAAGACAGGCAATTAAAGAATGCATTATCATTGAGGGAGGTTATGATACTGCTGAGAATAAAAAACACACACAATCTGACATTTTAAAGCTTTTAAAGGTGTCATTTCCTTCGCAAAAGTCAGCACATTATGATATTAACAGATGATAGAGTTGTCAGTGTACAACAATTTAGCACGAACAAATGTTAATATCAAGACGGTCAATTATGGATTCATCCAAGATAATCGTTTATGATTACAGGAGTTAATGTTGAGTTACTGATGCTTAATTAACAAGAAACGAGAAAAAGAAAAGGTGGAATAAAAAAAATCTCTTGAACAAATTCAAATTTGTCAAATCTATTTAACAAATTAAAACTTCACCAAATTGACTGTAGATAGAAAGGAAATCTGTCACATATTCTTAATTTACAAAGAGGTCAAGTAGAGGCATACTGTACAGTATATATACACAACCTCTACTAAATCACAAAGTATGAGACTGATCTATCAATCTTTTAGAAACATCCAAAAACAAAACAAAAATCTTTTGTGATTTTCTTTGGTTTACAGAGGATGTGACAGTCTTTGTAGTTCAGGGATAAATGTTTTGTTTTCCTAGCCCTAAATCCTGTCCTTTCTTTCCTTGTTATACTCAAATGATAAAATACAAAAACCATTTTAATGTTGGTTGATTTTACTTCACAAAAAGTTAGTTCAATTCAATCGAACAGCATGTAGACACACACACAAAACAAAATTATAAAACAACTCACCAGAGCAACATCAGGAAGAGAATTTAGACTCTCAAGTGGCATCAAACTCCCATCCAACCTGCACTCACTCTATAAAAGCAAAGCAAAAAGCATAAACAATCACTGAAATGACTCAGTTGTACACAGCAACAATCACTCCAGAACAAAATACAATCAAAAAGATGTTTGAGTTTAAGATATTCACGCTTCACTTGAGAGGCAGCTCTTCACTTCTCAGCCCTTCTCACCAATTCAGCTCAATTGCCAGCTTGTATTGAGTGAGATTTACAATTCATAATAATATCTGGAATCAAATCATGAAATTACCAAAACTCAGCAGATCAGACTATTCAATGCAGACAAGATAGAAATCAGTCTGAACAAAGTTAGCAATTATAGATCAAAATAATGATCCCTCTTCTTTCAAACAGGCATTTTGAGCTTGAGCATTGAATGCAAATATATAAATATTATATTGTATTTTATTATATTATATTATATTATACACTGCCCAGCCAAAAAAAAGTCGCTGTTTGGATTTTAATAGACAAATACTTAAGAGTCTATGGATGGATCATTATTACAGTGATTATTATTTTTCTAGCATGTTATATGTTCTTTTAACCATAAAAGATGGAGTGTGTAGCTTTTCATTTCTTTAACAACCATGCATTAAGATCATGGCTATATTCCAGGATGACAATGTGAAGATTCATCAGGCTCAAATTGTGAAAGAATTGTTGGGAGGGAGCATGAAGAATCATTTTCACACATGAATTGGCACTGACCTTAACCTCAGATAAGTTTTTAGATGTGCTGGAGCAGACTTTACAGAGTGCTCACCTCTTGCATTGTCAATACAAGATCTTGACCAAAAAATGTTGTGATGTTATGTCCATCAAGAGGTGTATCAATTTTTGGTCAAAATCTTGTATTGACAATGCATGAGGTGAGCACTCTGTAAAGTCTACTCCAGCACATCCCAAAGATTTTCAATGAAATTAAGGTCTGGACTCAGAGGTGCCAATTCATGTGAAAATGATTCTTCATGCTCTCTGAACCATTCTTTCACAATTTTAACCCTGGTGAATGTTGACTTTGTCATCCTGGAATATGGCCATGATGTGTCTTCCTACATGGTCGTTTAAGAAATGAAAAGCTACACACTAGTTGCCAAACATATAACATGCTAGAAACATAATAATCACTGTAATAATGATCCATTCATAGATTCTTAAGTATTTGCCTATTAAAATCCAAACAGTGATTTTTTTTTTTTTTTTTTTGCCGGGCAGTATATTATATTATATTATATTATATATGTTGGTTTTAGTGTAATTTCTTTGAGTTTTCTGTCTTTTTCAATTTTATTTTATAAATAAATAATTATTATTCAACTAAACATTTTTATACACTTTCGATGTCCTACAATACCGTTCAAAAGTCTGGGGTCAGTAAGATTTTTTTTTCTTTTAGGAAATGAATAGTAAACAGTTAAAAAATAAATTGAAATAATATTTCACAATATTGCTGTTTTATTAAGCTATACAAAAGTGAGTGTTGTATTTTTACTCAAGTGGAAATTTACAAAGAGTACTTATACTTTTCCCAGAGTAATATTTAATCCCTTAGCATTCCTGTAAAATTTGCCTAAAATGCCTAAAAAAGGCGTACCCAAAATAAATTCCATGCTGTTCTTGAACCATTTGGAGTATATGCATGCTCTTTTGAAAGGTATAGGTGAGGTACAATGTAATGCTAACAGGTTAAACAGGGCATCAGTGGCCGAATTCACAAAACATTCTTAATAAGAATAAAATTCTTAACTGCTATATTCTTGTTTTCTAACTTAAGGAAAAATATAAGATTATTTTTTATTCACAAAAACTTTTCTTCAGGATGTTCTTATCTTTTTTCGGTTGCACTTTATTTTACAGTGCGTTCACTCGTGTACTTACAGTGTACTGGGTAATATAAAGTAACTACGTGGGTTAGGGTTAGGTTTAAGGGTTTCATGGTTAGTACCTAGTTATTACCCAGTTATTGTAAGTACTATAATAAATACATATGTATATGGGGAATGTAAAATACTAAAGTCCTACCCTTTTTTCTTAAGATTATTCATATTCATGAAAAGAATGTTCTTAAAAACCCTTGTAAATAACTTAAAGTTAGGATAACTTCCAACCTGTCTTAAATCCTCAAAAGTAAGATGTTTAATGAAATGATTGAGTTATGATAACTACAGTCATCTGCAGTAAGTGCACAAAAACAGGCTTTGAGGTGTTTCATTCAGCATGCCTTGTAGCAGGAGACAGCAGGGGTCAGCTGGCAAGCAGAAGGAATGTGACCCTCTGGATGGGTGACGCAGATAGAATCAGGGTGCAGAAGGCCCGGGCCTCCATGCCGAGCTCTCCACGCCTCCATCTCACGATGTAACACCTGCCCATCGAATCGCTCCAGGTCATGCGGAGCAATCAGTGTCCGCACCTCAGCCAGCAAGGACAGCTGGGAAGCAGGAACAGCCAAGAGATCATTAAATGAAACCTGAAATCATCCAAAATATGATACATTTTTTTATTTGAATACAATGCTAAAGAGTTTTCAGTGACATTTTGATGCTGACATAGACCAAGGCGTTATGGTTTGTTAACAATTCTTCTGAGGTTCTTTGCTGTCAGCCTCACCTTGGCATGTGTGTTGAACAGTTCAAACAAGGCCATGGCCAGTGGCTCTACCCCGATGTGTGCGCGCTGGTACTCTTGAATGTAGTAGCTCATGGTCTGTCTCTCTGTCTCTGTTAGAAGCATGAACGCCTGTTCTTCCAGCGAGTTCCACGCTCCTGTGCGTACCACTCCGACTGCTGGCACACCTTTACAACACAATGACTGCAAAAGAGAGAAGATAAAACAGTAGAAGGTGTGTCTACATGAACTGTAATGTTGTGCAGGCATGTGAAACCTCTTATTGTGAAGTCAAATGTTTGCATCTAAGAAGCCTTCATTTGTAATCATATTCTTTTAATTGCATCCTTCACTGCATCTCAGAGCAACACACAGTAGTGTTTCATTATTAAATGAATCTGTGTTTATGAAGAAATCATTTAGGTGAATGATTCAATAACTCATTTCAAAAAGACAGCCATTTGTTTCATTTCTAAATAATTCAGCCATGTTATTTTAGTATCATTGAGATGCTATTATAATTTTTATTATTATTATCATCTTATTTTTATATTTTGCACTTTACTTTTCATTTTAGTTTATTTTGCTAATTTTGTTGTTGTTGTTTAATATGCCTTTTTTATATTTCGGTTTTAGTCATTTTAGTACATCAAGTTAAACTAAATGACAATGAGAAATAAACTAAGATTAAGTTCTTTTATATATATATAATTTTTTTTTTTAAATTTAAACTTAACTGATTTCTACTGACAAATTAGCATGGTAGTCACTAAATGTTTTCTTGTTAATCTCACATGAATTTTTTATATAATTTTGCATGATTTTACGGTGTCTCGGAAGCCTGTCTGAAACCCTTAGGAGGTATCTCGTATTAAAACGCTGCCTTTGAAGTCTGGGAAGGCAGCTGGCTTCGGTTTCGGATACATCCAAGGTTACTAATTTATTTTGTAACTGAAAATAAGCAAATAGTGGCATGTAGTGCAACAGTGATATAAAATAGTTGTGCAATCATTAGTCACACCATGTAGTTGATATGAACTGATGTAATGTGCATGTTCAGGTCAGTGTGTGGGCAGCAGGCACTCATGGGAAAGAGGAATAGCAGCTGCAGGACTGAATCTCCGAGACCTCACCAGTCAGCCATGTCTAATATGTAATGCTACATACCCTGGGGTAACAAAATCTCTCTCGCTCACACTAGCTCTCTCTCTGTGTCTTATTCAGCTAGTCGTGCACCTTTTCTTTGAAAACATTCCCCTCCTCTGATTTCTACTTTTAGACATTCTCCTTAATCAGACCTACATCACAATAACTCCAGTATTTGTCAACAAGCTTCATCTCTCTTACTCTCCCTGCCTCTGTATCTCCAGGTGCTGCTATTGCTATAAAAAAAAACAACAAACACGGAAATACCATGCATTGTATATCCATGCCCCCAGATATCTAGCTGGTGACTTAGTGTGAGAAAAAAAATCTTCAGAAAAGAAACATTTTTAAAGACATTCGATACATGAACCTTCAAAAGTTAAGTGTGAGAGAAAATAGGGACACATTCATTCAACAACACATAGAAGTGGCTCTCAACTGGTAGGTCGTAACCTAAAAAAGGGTCTGATATTGACTAAACTATGCTAAATGCAAATAATAAAGCACATCTAATTATATAATTATGCATAGTTTGCACACTAAAAGAGCCTACCTTTTGTTGCTGACATCAAAATCCAAACTTATAGAATACATTAAATAGAGTTTCACTTGCAAGGAGGATGAATGGTTGTGCTGACCATAATTTACTTTGCGCAATGAACTATTGGCTCCCTGGAACCATCATAATTCATAAAACCGTGATAATTCAATAGACATTTTGAAACCAAACATTCAAACTATTAGCAATGTAAAAATAAGATTCCTATTCTGCCCACATGATGGTACAAATTTAGTTCATGGTGATTTTAGTTCAACATTTGATTTTAAATTTCTTTACTTATAAATAATTTTGGATTTTTATTGGGTCGCCACCTAATGTCTAATGTAAAGTTGTGAAGGAAAATCATTTGAGAACCACTTCATTCCATGTATGTTACTATTTGTGAGAGAAATTATGTGTATATACGAGTATAATATACATATACACATAATCTTTCAAAAGTTAGACCTTTTTTATAAAAGAAATTAATACTTTTATTCAGCAAGGATGTGTTAAACTGATTAAAAATGATAGTGAAGACAGTTACATTGTTATAAAAAAAAATTATATTTCAAATAAATGCTGTTCTCTTGAAATTTCTATTCGTCAGAGAATCTCCTTGCCATCACAGGAATAAATTAAAATAGAAAACAGTTATTTTATATTGTAATAATATTTCAAAATATTACTGTTTTACTGTACTATATTTGTGATCAAATACATGCAGCCTTAGTGAGTAAAAGAGACTTCTTTCAAAAGTACCTAAAACTTTGGAACGGCATTGTATGTGCTATTAAAGTGACATAAAATAGAAAGGGAAAGAAAGAGAAAGATCAGGGAAAGAGAATGAGAATGAGACAGACAGAGAAGAGACAGGTTTGCTCTAACAAGCTCCGGTTTGCTTGCAAAATCAATACTTTTTTGTATTTAGTTGCGTCTGTCCTTGAGTGCTTTCATTTGAAGAAAAATAGGAATGTCTTTCCCTTTCTCAAGGATTTCCTATTCTCTTTCTCTACTTACACAAGGTCAGTGGTACAAACTTCTTCAGACCAATTCATGATCAGACTCAAAATACTCAGTATGAAATAATTATGGCTGTAACACAGACAGCTTAATTCTTTAAATTATTGTCTTTTGCCTTTTTTCAGTGTTCTACTGCTAAAGTGCTAATTTTTGTCCTGCTGCCACCTGGGCCCTCAGTTTATAAAATGCATGTGCGATCAGATTTGATCCCAAATTCAAAGGTTTTCATCATACATTAAAGCATAGAACAAACTGATATTTATAAAGAAAAAAACATGGAAATATGTTAAAGTATGCCAAGTATGTAAACTGAAAAGCATGTAAGCAAATGTTTTTGAAGAAGAGAAGTTCCACACTTTCCACACTGCACAACCATTTTCAACTAACAACAACAACAACAATAATTATAATAATATATGTTTCTTAAACACCAATTCAGTATATTAGAATGATTTCTGAAGGATCATGTGACACTAAAGACTGGAGTAATGACTGCTGAAAATTCATCTTTGCCATCACAGGAATAAATTACATTTGAAAATACATTAAATTAGAAAACAGTTATTTGAATTTGTAATAACATTTCACAATATTACTGTTTTAGTGTATTTTTTATCAAATAAATGCAGCTTTGGTGAGCATAAAAAACTTCTTTCAAAAACACAAAAAATCTGACTGATCCAAAACCTTTGAATGGTAGTGTAGATATATAATGGTAGTGTGTATATATATATATATATATATATATATATATATATATATATATATTTATTATACTGTATATTATGAGGTCCAGAGTCCAGAAATCCAAAGTTTAAAATTGCACTTAAGGGAAATGATATAATTTGCAATACAAACCTTACAGCTTGTACAAACAGATTTTCCAAACCCAGATTTTAATCATTCATATCAACTGAGAAAAAAACATGGGTTTCATTTGGCAAGCTGCTTTGCACTTTATCGCAAAGAGCCTGGAGTGATGATGCCAGGAGTCTGGAAAGGACCATCCATCCCTCATTACTGCCCTTATTCCTGGATATTGCTGACCCACAGCCCTGATCACTAAAACTGTCCCTTGGCGTTCCACTATGCCAACCTTAATCAATAGCTCAGGATGAGGCTGCCTCAGCCAAATTAACTCTTAAGTTTAAATGCACATACACAAGCACCCTCCTGACAGACTCATTCCCCACAACCAACATACATTACCAGTCTCAGCTCCACCAAGGACTATTGCTGAACTGAGAAATATCTAGTTATTCTTTAAGAATGAATAGTCATTGTGATTTGCAGGAAGTATTGTACATTGTGAAAGCGATGACTATGGATGCTGATGACATCAGGTCTGACTTTGTTGATTAAAATTAGTTATGACTCAAAGCTGGATGCAGCACTAAGGGAGTTATGTCAAGAACAGGAAAATGAGGCAGATCCTCTCTGTCATGTTACAAAGTGACACAAAGAAAGAAAGAGATGCTATTTCCTGTAAAACACTGTAATTCCTAAACAGTTCAGTCCTACTTCATGTTAGGTGGCCTTAACTACTATGTACTTGCATCACAAAATAAGTACAATGTACTTGTGTTCATACTGTATTGCAAAATACTTGTGCTGCTATTGATGTAGGATAAGGGTAAGGTAAGGGACAAGTTTGGTGGTATGGGTAGGTTTAAGGGGTCAGTTAAGGGATGGGATGGGTCAACAGTGTAATTACAAATGTAATTACAGAAATTAATTGCACACTCCAGAAATTCCAAACATACTACAGTTCAAAAGTTTGGGTTCAGTACAATTTTTAAAAAAAAGTCTCTTAGGCTCACCAATGCCCCATTTATTCATCCATCCATCCATCCATCCATCCATCCGTCTGTCTGTCTGTCTGTCTATCTATCTGTCTGTCTGTCTTTCTTTTTGTTTTTTGTTTATTCCAACTCCTACATTGAATAAAGTGTCATGAATATTCTTTAAAAATTAACCTTTCATAATCCACTGAGGAAAAAAAGTCATGCAAATTCATATAATCTAATAATTTTAAATTTGGGGTAAATATGGATGCACCGATACCAGTATCAGTATTGGGCCCCATACTGCGCTTGTGTGCTCGTACTCCAATACTAACAGCCGATGCCACGCAGCGTGTACAGTACAGTACTTATGACAAAGAAACACTGACAACAGAGCAAACAGAGAGTAGAATGGACATATCAGAGAAGGATCTCTATGAAGTAAATGCACTGAATTAATAGAATGGTAAACAAATTAAATATTTATGCCTATAGAGCTGCTTTGGGTGAGTTGATAAGCAAAACGTGAAGTGGATTGAGTGCGCAGCAGCACAGACGAGTGAGCTTGTTGAGCGCACTATTAAATCAAGTTCTCTTTCATGTCTTCTTGCGCTTGAACAGACAAATTCACACAAAATTATGTCAAAAAGTCTATCCTTGTGAAACATAGAATGTTATGTTTTGTAAGTGAATGTAAACAGTAAAAGTATGAAACAGTATGTTGGATACATGCAGTTCTTAAAGTGACAGCAGCCTAATAAACCTTCTGCTGTCTTTGTCCTCAATGTTAATCCAACAACAAAAGACAAAGAGAAAATCACTCACTGCTCTTGACTGGTTATGCCCTGCTGGAGCAGCTCTGAATATTCACTGTGCTATTAAATTAAATTAAAGGTAAAATATGATACAGTACAATACATTTTAACAGTACAATACATTTTAACAGGCATAATTAGGAATGAAAATAACTGAAAGAAATCTATTTGCTAAGCCAACTAATTTGATTCATTTTCTTTTGGTTTCTCTGCCCAATATTAAAAAAAAAATGCACTGGTTATGCCCTGCTGGAGCAGCTCTGAATATTCACTGTGCTATTAAATTAAATTAAAGGTAAAATATGATACAGTACAATACATTTTAACAGTACAATACATTTTAACAGGCATAATTAGGAATGAAAATAACTGAAAGAAATCTATTTGCTAAGCCAACTAATTTGATTCATTTTCTTTTGGTTTCTCTGCCCAATATTAAAAAAAAAATGCAATGAAAATACAGGTATCGGTACTGGTATTGGCAAGTACTCATAGTACACATATCGAGCTCTGTGTAGGCTATAGACTAGATGAAACAAGGCAACTCCAATAATATAGACATCATAAAGAAAGTAGTTGACAGTAAAACCTACTGACGCAGACAGAGTTGGCTGGCATGCTGGGCACACAGGTGTATTTTGAGTGACCTACATAAGTCCTATTGAAGTGGTTTGCTTAGGCTTATTGAAGCTCTGATTCTTCAGGCTACACATGATGGACAGCCTGTATTGTATCTGTTCTGTGAAGCCTTCTAGAAGGACACGGCCCTCTCGCCTGCCCGCTGAATGATTGAAGACTCGGGTTCATTCCAACAAAATAAAAGCATGCCAGACCTGAGGCGCAGGGGAGGGCAGCGGGCAGCCCAGCCTAAAGCAGCGTGTTTGGGACTGAGAGGGGTTATTTACGTGTGACCAAACAAGCTAAACAAACTGCTTAAGGCTACTGAGTTAAAATACAATTTGAATCCAGAAACCATAGAAAAGATCTGATGGTCTCTGAACCAATCATTCTTCTTTTGTCCTTTAAGTTCAACTTTTATGCTCCAGGAAATCATGTAATATCACTTAATTCCCTATAATTCCCTAACTCCACAACTTGAATGTAATGAAGCATGACTACGTCGAATCTAAACATCCATTTACAGATGCCGCGATTTGCCTTTTCAGCACAAGGATTAACAACAAATTAACAATTAAATTATCTCTTTATTTATGTTTCAGCATTGATCAATGCATCTATTTTCCTGTCCTCATTCAAATGTAATTGTGTAAGCCTAAAGAAGTTCTGAGTGTAATCGCCTGAGTAACGATGAAGTAGTATGCCTTAATTGTCTTCAATCCACAATTATGATCTAGTTGATTACTGTGAGAGGAAACACAGAGGCTGCTCTGGATAAATCAATGGCTTCATTTGAGAACAGCTTTTAATCTACATTTATCTGAAAAACAGATAATATAAATTAGGATAATACAACAAAAACAGATAATATTAATTATAAATTAGAAAACAGATTTATTTACATAGTTAATAGTGTGTATACAACTCAGATGGCTTAAGCATCATTCAGACTGTCAGTCCAAATCAGATTTTTGTGCATATCCAATTGGATTCTGATCATATTAAGCAAATGTAAACGGCAAAAAAAAAAAAAATCACATGAAATTCGATTTTAACAAATCTGTTTTGAGCTACATTCATATGTGGTTTGAAATCCTATTCAAATTGCATTTCTGGAAATCTGTTTCAGTCCGACCGCTCTAATCAAATTTTTTGTGGTTTATGTCACTTTCTCCAGCCACATAAGATGTAAACATGTCAGATGTTGTTATTAGGAAACATGCTGAAAGTCACTGCAGAAACAAGGTTGTGTTGTTGAGCCAGCTAAGCAGAAAACTACAGAAGACGACAGCATGGAATACAGCAGCGCATACCAGCCTCCTACGTTTCTGGCACTGCCTCAGAAGACGTAGTAGTCCAGTGCTGTGGCTACATATTGTTATGATGTAAATAAGACAACATCCGTATTTCACAACCCTCCATGTTTTTGTTGTTGTTGTTTATGTATGCCTACCAAGTACCAACACAATGTCATTGCCATAGAAATTGCAGATATTCCGGAAAACGAAAGAGCACCACGAGACAGACAAATCAGATCTGAACAGTTGCGACACACAGTGTGGACGGTCAATAATCAGATTCCAATCGGATGCACAAATATAATTGGATTTAGACAGATACTGTAAACATAGCCTTCGTGGTTAGTGTGGGGGGTCCCCCACAACTTTGAACAAGGTATTTTCATGAGGATTAAAAAAAAAAAAAAATCACTGCACCAATCGCAAATTCCAATTAAAGTTAGCCAATTAAAGTTAGCCAATTAAATATTTTACAATTGAGCATGGATAGAAAAATTCTCTATAAATTTTCCTTGATTTAATTTTTTGTATTAATTTATAAATAACTTTAAATATATAAATTAAATATTTAAATATATAAATATAATAAATTTGCTAAATAATGCTAGTTTAAAGGGTTAGATCACCCAACAAAGTAATTTCTGTCATTAATTACTCACCCTCAAGTCTTTCCACAAAGTCACATCACAAAGTCACGTGATTTCAGTAAACAAAGCTTCGTTAAGTGTTTCGAAACGTTGCGAAATTTCAATGGTTCATGTGACTTTGGCAGTTTGCTACACGCTACAAACCACTAATTAAAAAAAAAAAAAAAAAGATTCGTAAAGCGTTGAAGCTTCATGATGCAATGTTTTGAAATCGACCATCCCTAGATATTGTTGAGTAAAATCGTTATTTTGGTTTTTTGGCACACAAAAAGTATTCTTGACGCTTCATAACATTAAGGTTGAACCACTGTAGTCACATGTACTGTTTCAAATATGTCTTTAGTACCTTGCTGGGCATTTGAAAGTGTTAATTATCTTGCTGTCAATGGAGGCCTCACTGAGCCATCGGATTTTATCAAAAATATCTTAATTTGTGTTCTGAAGATGAGCGAAGATCTTACCGGTGTGGAACGACATGAGGGTGAGCAATTAATGACAGAATTTTCATTTTTGGGTGAACTAACCCTTTAAGATTTACCAAAATTTCAGGCTTTCCATGACCATGGGATCCCTAAAAAAGACAACAAAGTTTAAGAAATCACCATCCTCCACAGTATAACGTAATATGCACAACTATAAGCTTAATATGACTGTCCATTGAACATTGTGTGAGTGGGGCTGTATTTCAAGGTCTCTTGAGTGACACTTCTATTTCTCTGCTATAATGGCTCATGCCTCTATATATTTATAATACTACTTCAGTGAAGATTCTTCTCAATCCTGTAGGTCACCTTGAACATAAATGGGTCTCAGAATTCCTGCACTTGTGCCAAAGTCCTCTGACAGGACTTGGAATGCACAGAATGGGAAATGGAACAGAAGAGCGTTACAAGAGAAGGTATAAGGACACACAAGCTCCTGCCATCAAACTCCATAATCATTTCCAGTAAAGGAAGCCATTTACTTCAAAAGCTCATTTTTGGAATGGAAAATTGAACTAAATATGTGACAATCATTCAAATATTGACAGATGCTGCAATTTCCCTGTCGCCCTCTCTTCCACAGGGTCCTCTAACCATTCTTTAGTCAACCTGGATAAAATATAACTCCAACCATGTGGATAAACATCATGTGTGCTCCACAGCTCAGGGAAGGCCACTCAAATCCTAAGAAAGCTTTGATTTGCCCAGCAGGATGCAAGTGTTCCTCCCCGTCTTCAGCAGATGAGACAGATGCTTCACACAATCAAAGCAGTTTGATGTGTCCCAGCTCAGAGCTGTCCTTTGCACTCAGTAATGGAGTGATGTGTATGCGTTAGGCAGAGATCACAGCCTTACAGCTGTGCAAAGACAATCCTTTAACAACCATCAGATAAAATCTCTAAAGACAATAGACCATGCAATGTGTGGTGATGGCACACACGCTGTTAGCAGCCATAGACACAAAGCACACACACACTTTTTTTTTTTTTTGCTATTACAGTGTGTTTGCTTTGAGATAGCAGTGTCTATTCAAATTGCACTCTAAAAAAGCTTGATTGCTTTGATCTCTGTGTAGAAAGCAAAAGAATATGATGTAAAGCCAATACATTCCTACTTTCAATATCACACTGATCTTAATATCAGATTTTTGCATTCTTATTTCTTAGACTCATTACTTGGAAATAAAACCATAAAATGGTACTTAATAATACATATTAAATAGAAAATTAAGCCTGGACTATCTAATGAAATCTAAACAGTTAAAAATTCAAAAATGTTTGTGAATTTTGTACCTCACCTTTCCTGAACTTCCTGCTCCGACATCAACAGATAGAACACTGTTAGGAGAGAGAGAGAGATTTTTATTTGATAGTCAAAAATTTGATAGAAATTTGATAGTCAAAAATTTAACTTTGTCCATTGCGCCATACTTTCATATCTCTCGTACCACTCCATGATTTCTCTTTTCTTAATTGGCACCATACTTGTGAATCAACAAGGTTAGTCAGCAGAAAAAAATTAACTCAGATTGCAGATTAATAATTAATATTGTAATATTGGTACAGTCATCTTGTTGCTGGGCAAGTTAGTTTTCTATATTATAATGGGCTATTTTTATTATCAGAAGCTTTATGACCAGTAAAATAATAAAATAATTTCGAATTAATTTTCATGTAAAGGTAATTTATTTGGCAAGTATCATAAAACAAGCGGTATACTTCACATTAAGGTACTGTTCACCATGCATGGGTTTTTATTTTGTGATGACTGAATGGCTGTAAATTGTAATATTTGAGTTTCCAATCATGCAGTGTCCTTGTCATGAGACAGGTACTTATACAGCAGAGGAAAGTCCGGACACCAGTAATCAAAATGCAGTTCTCCTCAGATCTTAGAAGACAAGACTAATGAAGCATGGAACTAAAAGGCACCTTGCCAGATTTCCAAGGGAGCACTTTAGAAATGAGCACACCCTCCAGAGATCCCAATCAGCCCATTTCCATTTGGGCCATTGAGAAAGCAAGAGAGACAAGATCCCTGCTGTGAGTCATAGTGCTACTGTCATCCCACTAGCATGCACACATTTCAACCATCACTGCCTAAGGCACGTCATCTAACAATAGAGTCTACATCTAGCTTTAAAATCATCTCACTGCTATATTTAGATTCCCTC
The DNA here is from genome assembly GCA_037950675.1 of Hypophthalmichthys molitrix. Lineage (NCBI taxonomy): Eukaryota > Metazoa > Chordata > Actinopteri > Cypriniformes > Xenocyprididae > Hypophthalmichthys > Hypophthalmichthys molitrix. The sequence goes on along the minus strand of CM075496.1, from coordinate 15,392,664 downwards.
TTTCAATCCCACCATCTGTATGACTGGACTCACTGACCTGAACATAATTTAGTAAAGGAGCGCGACCACAACTGAATTTCAGAGGAAATCAGAATATTGCATAAAGTGGAGCTATTACAGTAATGGAAAGAAATGAATTAATTTCCACAAAATTGTCTAAATTACATTAGGTAAAGGATCATTGAACTGTGTTAGCTCTAATTATTTTATTTCATAATTACCTATGACTCTTAAAGTAGATTTCAGCATGCAGAAGGAAATAGTCACATTGATTGTTATTTCAAGTCCTAACATGCAATTGCAAATTGCAACCTTTCTTCCACCAAGTATGACTAGAGTGCTTTATTACATTTCTAATCGTGAGAAAGACAGAAAAGAAAGCAACTCAAATCTAAGGAAATCAAAGGTTTCAGTGTATATAAGGAAAATCACAATCTTTTATATCTAAATTGTTCTTCCTAGAAAGCAATGGGATGAAAAAGGGTTCTTTCCCAAAAAAACTCTCACATGTTTCTTCTAGAGTTTCAGAAGAGCTTTCAACAATGTCGTACACTCTAAGACTTTATTCAAAAATCAGAGACAATATCAATCAAACATTTCTATTAAAATGGGTCCCACTTTATATTAGGTGGCCTTAACTATTATGTACTTGCATTTAAATGTTTCAATTAATTATGTAATTACATCTGTAACTATTTTCTTTAATTACATTTATAATTACACTGTTGACCCATTCCTTTGACCTTAACCCACCCCTAAACCTTCCCATACCACCAAACCTGTCCCTTACCTTACCCGTACCTTACCCGTACCTTACCCGCAGAAAAGTGTTTTGCAATAATTGTAAAATGCAGTACAATGCAATACATTGTACTTAATTTTTGATGCAAGTACATAAAGGCCACCTAAGGCCACCTAATATAAAGTGGGACCAAAATTCCTCCAAAACCACATTACAGTATCTGGTCTATGGTATCCACATTAATTTTATAGCTCTATAAAAGATTATACTATACTGTAAGTAAGCAAGCGAGTGGCTCTGTGGTTTAATCAAAGCATTGCACTTTTTGTCCAGCCCAAACAGCCCGACACAGCAACACTGGCCAATGGTGTGAATTTGCAATTCCATTTGGTGATATAATTCCATTTTGGTGGCATATTAAATGACATACTTCAGCTTTAAATGAATCATAACTGAGAACTCAATTAAGCTCCAAAGCTGAGCTAAGGAAGAAAAAACTTTTCCTATTGAAAAAAGGGTAATGAAGCTTCACCTCTGGGTGTTGCTATTGGCCGAACTCTCAGCGATCTGTGCACTGGGGATCCATTTGGTCTCATCCACCACAGTGCGTGCATGAGGCAGCCGCCCCACGTCCTTTATGGTCATCAGCATGTGGCAGGAATTCTTCAAGATTTGCACGGCCTCATCATGACAAATGCTCCGGAAACTACGTCCATTGACCTCCAGAATCTGATCCCCTACCTACAAAGATGGAAACAGAGAGAGACTTCAGAGATCTGACACTCCAGATAAGACAAAATGAAATGCAAAAATGCCTGGCACAGCAGCGCAGAGCCCATGCACCACAGGAACCTGTTAGAAAGAGCTGACAGAAAAAAAAAAAAAAAAAAAAAATCACACAGAGATTTCAATTAAGCTTAATAAACAAGCCATCCTTTCAGCATGACTTGTACATTGAATAATTTGATTTGTATCGCCACAGCAATTGTTGTTGTAAAATGTGGCAGGTGGACAGTCATTTATGAATATCCCCTGTCTCATTGCCAAATTCCCTCAGTAACAGACTGACAGAGGAAGTGAGGGAATGGGCAATGGAGATAAAGAGAAGATGCATTGCCTGGAAATTATTCAGTTACAAGCCACAGATAAAAGAGCTCAATCTGTTCTCATTAAACCTACTTGGCCATAGCAGAATATCAGTGATGTTCTGCAAATCAATGTAATGAACATAATTCATGAAAAACTCTCTTGAGCAGTTCAGCATAGTGGGACAACAATCAATGACTATAACACTATTGTTTTACTGTGCTGACATAATGCTAGATACCTTCCCTGTTCTAAATCTTCTCTCAAATCTCAGTTAAATAAATAAATTAATTAGTTTACCAAAAAGTTAATATTCTATCATTATTTACTCTCCCTCATATTGTTCCAAACGTTGTGTGCTGTAATTTTTGTAGCTTTTTGGAGATTGACAGATGTGGTCAACAAAAAGCTTAATAAACATTCTTGAAAAATAAATAATGACAACATTTTCATTGGTGAACAATTTCTTATAGCGCAACAAACTGCTGCACTGAGAGAAAGAGAGAGAGAAACAAAAACAGAAAAATCCAGGATATTTACAGTTTAGAGGATGAGAGCAAACCAGTGTTTAAACTGAGGAGTATTTTTTTTATTATTATTATTTTATGATATTTTAGGGAATAAAATATCATAAGAATAAAAAAGAATAAAAAAAAAAAAAAGATGACCTTGGAGAGTCTAGTTCCTTTCAATGGAGAGAGAAAAAAAAAAAATCTAATTATTGACATAATGTGATTTTTGTTTGCCCAACATTTCTTCCATCACTGGTGCAAACCAAACCACTTCAATTCCTCCTTTTGTTCTCCTCAGCAAAAGAGAAATAATAAAGAGAAATTAGTTATCGATGTGTGTCTTGTTTCTTCCTCTCTGTGCAAACGTTCTTCATGCAGTGGAGTCAGCAGCTAGAACACACCATAACTCACTGGAGTAGAGAGAGAGGGGTAGTGTGTGTGTGTGTGAGTGAGAAAGAGAGAGAGAGAGAGAGAGAGAGAGAGAGAGAATGGGGGGGGGGGGGGGTGATTTATAAGCTCCAGGAACTCAAGGATCATTCATTTACTCACAGAGGGGAAACCACTGGCATTCTTCTACCAACCTTTTTTTTGCTTTTATCACAATCTCCAATGCTCCGCTGCACCCTGCATCCCTCTATTCTACTCCTCAACCCTCTGCACCATTACACCACTTTCTCCACCACTCTGCTGCCCCCTCATCCCACTCTCCTCTAATAGCCCTCTGCTGCTCTACATAACTATATACTTTATTAATCCTTTGGGGACAATCAACACAGTAAAAACATCAAAAATATATCACACAAATGTGCAAAATCATTTGCCGTATGGTTAAACAGCTGACAGGGCAAAACATTTAAACAACACAATGAGACATGCATTACATGTTTATATGCATTACCAGAATGAACCTAGACAGTTAAAAGCACTAAAACATGTTAACAATACACATACACTGTGTGCCATAAAAATGTAAATGTACACACTTAGGCCGACGGACGGATGGATGGATCTTAAAGCAGCTTAAGCTCTGTTCTGGGTTCTTTTCAACTTTTTTAGAGACTGCATCAATAATCAAATACTAAACAAAGTGGCTTTTTTAAAAAAAAAATATCTAAAGCACACTTTTTAAACATGGCACAAAAGGAACAGAACATAATTAAAATGTATTTAATTATTATAAAACATATACATTCACTTAAAGGGTTAGTTCACCCAAAAATGAAAATAATGTCATTAATTACTCACCATCATGTCGTTCTACACCCCTAAGACCTTCGTTCATCTTCGGAACATTTTTGATTAAATCCGATGGCTCAGCGAGGCCTGCATAGACAGCAATGGTACTACCTCTCTCAAGATCGATAAAGGTACTAAAAACAATCAGTTCATGTGAGTACATTGGTTCTACCTTAATATTATAAAGCAATGAGAATATTTTTTGTGCACCAAAAAAAACAAAATAACGACTTTTTAACAATATCTAGTGATGGCCAATTTCATAACAGGATTGCGGGTGAAAATTAGCTTTTAGCTAAATCCGGTACAATGCATGGAATGGAAACATTTATGTTAAAAATTGTACATGGTCCCTTTATAAATAAATAAAGTTAAGTAAGTAAGTTAAGTAACACTGCTTCTTGAAGCTTTGGAGCTTTACGAATCAAATCAGTGGATCGGAGTGCCAAAGTCACATGATTTCAGCAGTTTGATCCAAATCACTGATTCGACTCAAAAGATTCATAAAGCTCTGAAGCAGTGCTTTGAAATCGGCCATCACTAGATATTGTTAAAAAGTCGTTTTTGGGTTTTTTTGGCGCTCAAAAAATATTCTTGTCGCTTTATAATATTAAGATAGAATCACTGAACTCACATGAACTGATTTAAATATGTTTTTAGTACCTTTAATGATCTTGAGAGAGGAAGTGTCATTGCTGTCTATGCAGGCCTCGCTGAGCCATCGGATTTAATCAAAAATATCGTAATTTGTGTTCTGAAGTTGAACGAAGGTCTTACGGGTGTAGATCGACATGAGGGTGAGTAATAAATGACATTATTTTCATTTTTGGGTGAACTAACCCTTTAATTATTAGATGTACTGTTTAAAAGAAGAAAAAGGCATTAGTGGTTGTAAGATTTTAGTGTCCATCATAAAATGTGACACCTGAAGTTACTCTGGTATGTCACCTATGTGAACTTGAGGGGAACTGACTTCATACATCCACTAAAAGTTACCTTGAGACAAAAAAAAAAAAAAAAAAAAAAATTGGCACAGAAATCAGACATTTTGGGGCCAGTGTATGTGTTATATAAAGCAACTGTGTCCACAAAGAGAAAGCAAGCTTAATGTTGCCTCATTCTACTTTAACACATTAAGAAGCAATAACTGTGCTGGATTTTAGACAAGACCCATAAAAGTTCTTGTGAGGCTTCTCATTAGGCAAGTTATTATACCACAGACAGGCTTTAGTGTTCCTCCACAAATATAAAAACACATTGTGCGGGCTTCACACATCCATCTGTCAGTTACAGATGTACAGGACACTAGCAGCAGTGAGGTACAGATAAATGTGTCTGACGGACATCCGCCACAGATCCAGGTGAGCCCAGCTTATCTCTGAGGGGAACGGACATTAATTAGGCCCAGTGTTGAGCTATGCAGATAGGACAGATGCCGAGCCATCAGTCAGTTTTACCTCCAGTGCAGCTGAAGTTTAATCTACGTGGCTCTGAGTTAAGCAGACAGAGAAAGGGCTTTTGGGAAAGGTTGAGGGTGCCTGCTTAAAGCGAAATGCGATTCAGAAGAAAGAAATTATGGAATGAGTTCAAAGGCCAGGAGTTTTGCCAGAAGCCTTATATATGAAAAAAAAAAAAAAAAAACTAGCAGGAGGATCCAAAATTTTGTGTCTACACTGAGGCACTTTGTACTATATTTGTACTACTTTGTACTATATTACATGCACACTGTCATTCAAAAATGGGTTCAGTAGGATTTTTTTAAAAGAAATTAATACTTTTATTCAGCAATGATGTATTAAATTCATCATTTTATCAATAATAAAAAATAATAATAATAAATAAATAATATATAAATGCATACTGTATAATAAATATATTCTATTTCAAATAAATACCATTCTTTTGACCTTTCTTTTCATCATAGTATCCTGAAAAAGATTTATCATGATTTCCACAAAAAAAGCAGCACAACTGTTTTCAACATTGATAATAATAAGAAATGCTACTTGAGCTCCAAATCAGCATATTAGAATGATTTCTGAAAGAAACTTGACATTGAAGACTGGAGTAATGCTGCTGAACATTCAGTTTTGCTACCGTAGGAATAAATTACACTTTAAAATACATTAAAATATAGAACAGATATTTTCAAACTGTAATCATCTTTTTTTTTTTTCATACTTGCCCAATAAATGTTTTGATTAAGACACACACAAAAAAAAAAAAACATTTACCTCTGATTCCCACAGCTCTTTAAACTTTAATCAAGCACTTCATTCATGGTAAGTGTGTCTAGTGTCCTTTCATGTCCGGGCTTTTTTAGCTCTGCTTCTAATGGCTATAAGAAAGAGAGTTTTTCAGTTGCAGACATATTGAAGAAGAAACTGGGGTTTATAGGGGTTCATTATGGAGTGGAACCTCTGGTCCACTGATGAGATGATAACAATTATAGAGAGAGTAAATCTAAAAGCCTCTCTAAAAAAAAAAAAAACATAAGCAGTCAATCTTTCATCTCCTCATCTCAACCACCACTCTCCATTAGAGAACACTGTTGAGCCCAGTGGGAGATTTATGTGTTCTTGCAATACAGTAAGGTTCAAATCCACAAGGAAAGACTCATAATTATTGGGGCCGATAATTGCATTATGCAATTAAATGAAAAAAAGTAGGACCGTCTCCCAGCTACTTCTAGGAAAGCTGCAGTATGGAGGTAGACATTTCTGTGACATTCATAGCATGTGGTATAAGTGCAAGTGTGTATATAAAGGTTGTGCAAGAGCCCTTTTTCATAAGCTGATCAAAATATTAGCAGACAAAAATGGTTTTGACCTTTCAAGTCATTTAAAAGTAATATAATAGTCATTTAAAAGCAAATGTTCTTTTACCACAATTTCTACTGCCTGCAGGGTGGATGTCTTTTAAATTAGAGACATCGGTTGGAGCTGTGGCACAGCAGTTTCCATGTGTACAGGATACAACTTTGAATGAACTCACAAATAAAAATAAAACAAAAATTGACCCTCTAGCACTCATTTTTCATCTTCCCCATAGCCCGTTTTGAAAACCCCTGCTCTAGAGCAAAAGAAAAATGAAACTGAAAATGTCATGACAGCTAATGGCACCACAAAAACACAGTCCCAAACCACTAGCAACTCTCCTGAGCTGTGATGTCAAAGGCAGCAGACAGGGAACAACATCTCTAACAATCCATTTTGAACCATTAAGTGCCCTCCAAAAAGAACTCGTAAAACATTTGCTAGGTCTAAAATAATAACATACCAGCATATATGCAATTGTTGAATAGCCATTAATGGAGAAAGATGTTCTTTGCAGCCAGATGGTGTAACTGCAACATCTATTACCAGGGAGTAAACAGCCATGCTAGCCAACAAAACATTAACCCTGTTGGTCTATAGATGTTCTAGTTTTACCTAGGCTAACCATTCTGTCATCCCTGTCAAAATCTTCACATTTACGTCTTCAGATGAGTGATCCTTTTCATTTCTCTCCAGATACACTATATCTTCTATCACTACCATTCTGATGCTGAATAAATTCTACAAGACAGTCTCAATGTTGTGTTGTCTCACTATCCTGCCAAATTCTTAGAAATGTCTGACTTTTTATCACCAGCAAAAGTAAACACCAGCCCTGACATGAGACGATTTCAAATCAACCCTTTTGTTAATATTTTTGCCATGCAACAAAGCAGCGTGAATACAAATGAACGGTTATGGACATGCAGAAGCACGGAGTTGCATTACCAAAAAGGTGATGTAAAATATTTATCTGTCTCTGGTGGGGCAGAGGTAGTTGCTCAAGCCCAATCACTGAATAACTCAAACACGTATGGTTACAAAGAGAGACAAAGACTGAGCGAGAAGTCTGGACTGATAATATCATGCAAAATAGACAAAAAACAAACACAAAACATTAATTTTTATGAGCAAAACAATTCATCTCAAAAGATTAAAGCAAACTGATGCTATGATGAAGGCTCAGGCAAGTGATATTTGTGATATCCAAAAAGCCTGGCCGGCCCATTCTCCAGCTGACTGGAGAAAGAAGAAGCATCTTTCATCTTTCTGTCCGTGGATTGATGCCAAAATGTTAAGAGCTTGCTCAATCTTTTATGAAGCCAGCTTTAGATTTAGTGCCGCTTTGTTTCTACATCTTCTCGTTTGGCAAGGGCCACCTGAACCAATATACTCACACCACAAATTTAATTAGACACACTAAATATGGTCATGCCGAACCCCAGCAACACTTTTGGCCGATAGTGGCTTTTAAAAAAAATAAAATCAGATATCAAAATTTCTGAAACAATGTGTTCGTTTTAAGCAAGCAGGTGAAGAATATTTCCAATGACTTGCAGTTTCAAACATGATTAACTTTCCTGTCAGATGTCAGGTGGCATGTAAATTTTGCACTCAGTAAATGAGCCGTTTTCCACTTTATTCATTATTGATGAATCACTGATTGACTGAGTTCCTCACAACCTTAATAACAAATCACTTCACACTGCTCCCATCCAAAAGGCATAATTTAGACTGAAAAAAGGAATCAGCTCACGCCCAAGTCAAGGCACGATTGATTGCGATAAAGTCAAAGTGGGCTCTCAAATAGTCTAAAGTTTGCTAAGCCATGTTCTCAAATTGTGATTCGGGATATTTTACCTTTAGTCCACTGTACTCTGCAGCAGACCCTTGGTCCACTCCGGTGATATAGATGCCCAGAGCATACTCAGCACCTCCACGGATCATCAGACCCAATGATCGCCCGTCATCCAGTGAGATGTTCACCTGGGGAGCACACACACACATATATATTATTTTGTTCATTTCACTTATTTATGCATACACTATCTAGGAACTTAGAGTGAACTGGTGTATAAAGTACTTGAAAACCATACTTGAGTAAAAGTATAGATATCTTACCAGAAAATGACTTTGGTAGAAGTTAAAGTCACTGTTTAGAATATTACTTGAGTAAAAGTTTTAAAGTATGTGATATTTTTTATACTTAAGTATGAAAAGTATTTTTTTGATATTAAACGTACTTAAGTATTGAAAGTAAAAGTACAAGTAAATGTAAAATTCAAAAGGAGCAAAAAAATATAAAAAAATTGTTCTATACACAGTTTGAGCAGCTAGACTGTGTTTAATTTTAACTCTTTCTTACATTTTGTTTTCTTTGAATTAAAAAAATGGCAAAATGTTTATTGTAAGTTTTAAATATAAAAAATACTAATATATTAATTATACATTGATCATTCATGTTATTTCATAGTGCATTATAACTAATGTAAAAGACATAAAATGTTAAAATGTAAATGTTGAAATTAACAGTGAACAATACTTTTATTAACCTTATTTAATGTTACAAATGGAGTCTTATTGTAAAGTGTTACAATTTCATATAAATCCAAACAGTCATGCTTAAAAAATTGCCATCTTTACACACAAAGGCATAGCATAGGTATATTATATGTATACTTTTACACATTATTTGCGTCTATTTTAGAAAACTTACTCGGCAATACGTTTCTGATTTGTTATGTTTCTGTCGCTGCATGATGAGGATACAGTTTAAATATGCAACTTCGCTGGATAGTGAATAAATAACAGCAAACAAATGGATATAAACTAACGCAAATGAATGGTAACAATCGTGACATTAAACAGTTGGTGTTTTTCTCACATTGTTTTAACCGCTTGAGGTACTACTAATGTTAGCATCCTCTCAGCCCTCGACGGCAAACATACTACTGTTCTCCACTAATGCAGCATCTAGTCAACAAACTAATTACTTTATAGTGATATGAAAACATGTACTGTAGTGTACACTGTATAATATACCGTTTTGTAGTCTATGTTTTAAATCCGTTTTTGAAGTGTCCCGCTTTGTGCAGCGCGCAGCCTCACGTCACGTGTCAAAACAAACTCTAAGTTTTTATTTCGCCTCTAGAGGTCGCTCTCGTACTGTATAATTACAGCGCACTCTTCTCAGCCGCTCCAGCAACGGACGCAACCCGGAAAATTAAATCAACTGCGGTTGTGCTACCACTTGTTTGCCTGCTTGCAGTCTGTTCTTCCGCCTTTACGAAAATGCTTTGGGTAAATGTATCGGAGTAAAAGTATACATTTTATTTAGGAAATGTAGTGGAGTAAAAGTTGACAGATTCTCCCAAAAAATACTCAAGTATTGTAACGAAGTATTATTACTTCCTTACATTACACCACTGTGAACAAGACAGCAATGACTTGATCAGAACAGAGCCGAATTCCAAAGCAACACTCAGGACCATAAAATCAGATAAGATCCTGTCCTTTTAGGCATCATCCAGTCTGAAACTAACCAAGTGGCAACCTCCCCTAGTTTCTCGTGAAGCCAATACGGAAGTGACTTAAACTGCAATTCACAGGCTGCAAAAGAGAGCAGAATCTCATTGAGTCCCATGTTAAAATGGCCAAGTTTACAGCAGAAAAAAACATGTTTACAGCCTGGATCAAATTGTGGTTTTGGTCTATACTGCTAATTTTGCCCTTCATGACAACTCTGAGGGGGGTGAATATTTTTATAACGCATCCATTTAAATTATATTAAGCCTTAAAGTTCTGTATAATTAAGGGCGTGGTCACTTGAGTGACAGGTAGATTGCTGCTGCTGTCTGTGAGCCGTCACTTTACCTCAGCTAATTCCAGCCGCTGAATTTGGCATCTCAGCTGTATTTGTGCTTTTTTCAGGATTATTTTATACAATTATAAAATAATATGGCTTGCTGCGTTAGTCGAGACTTGAGACGTGCATCTGTGTAGATGTGCACGCACACAGAAGATAAACAGTACATACGTTGTTGGATCGTGGCATTGGCTTAAAGTTTTGTTTGTGAGATTTACTACAATGACAATGGCGGGAGAATATTAAACTCCGACAGCACTGCTTGGATATTATAACTAAAACTGCTGCACTATTTTGAAAAATTATATTTTGGACGTGGGCTCATTTGTTTGAGAGTCTAATGTACGATCATATACAGTTTTACAACATAAACGCTGCTCAGGTTGCATCATTTCTTGAAGAATGATGATGGAAAGCAGATCATTCAGAAGAAATATGATGCAAACAATGGATAATATATCAATATTTCATGGATTTAATGCTTTTGTGGACAAAAAGTACTGTTTTTTGTTTTGCAATGGATACTCATGGACATTTTACCCAAGTGCCACGGATTGGATTGATCTCACGATCGCTATTTCATTATAAAGGTATGAAGTCCCGTTTGATTTTTTGTGTTGTTATTTGCACACCCGACACAAATTAATTACTGGTGCTGGAGCATCTGTATCTTAAAAAAGACTCCGTCGATTGACAGTAAACCTTTAGAACTTTCTAATAATATAACTTATCTTCATTAATATTTGAGATAGTATCTAAGATAGATAGATAGATAGCTCCTTTGCCTGCTAACATGATCACGTCAAGCTAGGTGGGTGTGGTTTCAGCACCTCAGTTCCAGAGCCGTTAACCACATCCCGCCTCTTTGCCCATTTTCAGTTATCCGGGAGTGACGTGTGGTGACGCGCAGCTAAGATGGCAGTGGCCTCATTTTCGCTTCAAAAATGCTCTTCAGAAATCTACGGGTGACGTCACGGACACTGCGTCCATATCTTTTTACAGTCTATGAAACTAACTCCACCAGAGCGTTGTCAACTGTTAGGTAGTTAACCCAAGACAAATGGTTGAAAAGATGACACATCTTGAGTCTCATGAGGAAAATGGGGGGTGATTCCCATGACAGAGGCCTAAAACAGACCTCTTCTTGAGGTCTCAATATTATGTTGTAATCACTTATTGTTTATGTCCTTTTTAGTAACTATTTATTAATGGCTCATAGGGAGCATGGAATGCTTGATATCGGCGTGAATGGTTTTCCATTTCTTGAATTGTGGGATGAATCAAATCTGTGCAAAATGTATCAAATTCGCATTATAGAAATCATTTCTACGGAGCCCCGGATATGACATGCAGGAAAAAAATAGTAGGCTAAATCGTGCGCATGATTTACTAATTCATTCCCTTGATTTACTAAAACGTGCACACGATTTACTATTTCATTCCCTCGATTTATAAATCATGCGCATGTTTTAGTAAATCGTGCGCACGATTTAGTAAATCAAGGGAAAAAATTAGTAAGTCGTGCGCACGATTTAGTAAATCGAGGGAACGAATTAGTAAATCGTGGGCACGATTTAATTTTTTTTCTTGCTCCGTACATTTCTAATTTATCCCCTGCTAAGAGCAGAAAAGTTAGAGTCCATGTGACTAATAAGATACCATGTTGATTTATGAATTGGAGGAGAAACAGTTACGCCCCGAACTGAAGACTATGTCTAATTGGTCAGCAATCCTCCAAGGGTTGTACAAATATCTGAGTTTAAAAACTCAGGACACGAACAAAGCATTAGGTTAAGCATCGGGAGACTTGTAAAATGGCCAAGGTTAGAGCCTAAAACAGCATCATGCAAGCCACCTAACTACTCCCGTCTCACTTCTTTTTCTTTTCCTTCTTTACTTAGTTTATTTTTTTTTTCGTTGAGAGTCGCCTTCTGAGTTACGTTTTGCTGCAAAGTTTCAGTCTACGACTCTATAGTTTTGCTCGCGTCAAACTTCAAACTTCAACCACGAGAGTCCTCTTCCATTCTTCGGCCAACACACCAACGTGATTGGCTTCACCGAGATGTGTGTGCGTGTTAATGTTTTAGAAAAGTTCAGTAAAGTCTTGTTTGTATTTGAAGAAAAGTGTCTTGTGTTATGTGCTTACGAATTTAATGTCTTAAACTGCTAATCTTTTTACCTTGCTAATAATAGTATTTTCACTATTTTGGTTTATTAATATCTGCTGCAGAGTTGATAGTTACTGCCCGTTCAATTGAGCGCTGGATGATTCATTTGTTCAGCCATAAAACAAATGATTCTGTCAAAATTCCCTAGAAAATTAATTATCAGTTACCTTTGAGCTAAATTATCCTGTTTCCCTTACAACTAACAAGTCCTCACAATTGCACAGCTCCTAAAGCAATCTAACCATACATGTCCAATTCATTCTTTACAGGAGCTGAGCACAAGGCTCCCACAGGATATTGCGGGATTGACAGCAGAGAAAGGGTTGAGAGTTTCAAAAAATTCAACTTAAACAAATAAGGTGAAAAACAGCAGTGATGTCTGTCACAAGCATTTCAAAACTTGCAGATAATGCTGAAGTTTCTGTTGGATTCAATACTTAAATCACAATTACATATTGCTAGATTTATTTCAGATTTCAAACTCAGATTTTCATTGCAGCTATACTGCGGCTCCATTAACAAAAGTGTATTATATTTATTCTGTAAGTATAATTTTGGCATTCTGAATTTTATTTTTTATAATTAATTATTAATTAATTTACTTGCTTATTTATTTTGAAGGTAATGAAAATTGTCACAGTGTCATTCCTGTTACATCCCAAATGAGGCATTGTGTTTAGTAGCTTTTTTTTTTTTTTTGGTCAAAATGACAGTAATGAAAATTTTATTTTTATTATTTATTGAATAAAAAAGCCAACTCATTTGTCTAGCAATGGGTTATTTTATAGTTGTCACCTTAATAAATAGACACAATTAATAAATATTTTAACACATTTTACATAATTTGACAAAGTTATGGTAGTTTAATGTGACCTTCATAAAACAAAACAAAAAGTTGAAATCTGGAACATGAAGTGCCTAAAAATTAAAAAAAAAAAAAAAAAGAAGTCAAAGACCACACTGCTGGACATTTTACATACACACCTCTAAAGCAGCAGTTATCTAGCATTTTAAACTAGGACACAATGTTTTATGGGTAAGTGGGTGGGATATTTACCCGAGTTTGCACATTTCATTTTGCTTATCAGTTATGGACGCCCCATTACTAAAGGAAAATGCTGAGGCAATGAAGAGGAGGTGACTATAAATTGACTCACCAGCCCATCAGAATTCTAGTGATGTTCGACCTGAATGAAATACCAGTAAGATTCAAGTCTGGGATTCAGCACAACCAACCACTGCGGCATCGAAACCCCAATGAACAATTATCAACATATTTTAAAAAAGCTGTGATTATTACTTCTCTGTGGACTTGACTGTGGGTTTGATCTTTGTGGTGATTATGTTTTATCAGTTCTCATTTGTTTAGCATTGTTTAGCCAGTGCTTGAAGTGGAAAAATAAAAGTGCCGGTACGTACTCCCAATGCTTTGTTCAAAACGCGTTCCTGACAAAGGGAGGGAGATGTGGGCTTCCGTATGTGCAACATGTCGGAAGTGCCGGTGTGTCCCAGCTCACTTCAAGCACTGCGTTTACCACTAAAACAATCAACAGATTCCCAAAATACAGATAGAATTCTTCTCAGCTTATTCAGACTAACTATGAGGGTAGATTCTGTGTGTATCTGTAGCAAAATTAAAGGTTTAAGATGAAGCAGCCAGTTTCTGACCTTTTACAGAGCCATGCACATCTTACCAGCCCTAATAGATGTGTCTGATTGGTTAAACTGAATGTGATGTAATGTTGATAGAACTGAATGTGATAGATGCAACTAAATGTGATAGATGTAATGTACTGGTTACTGGTAGGTTAGTTTACATTACATTAAAGGTCAGCTCTGCAGACAGTGCTAATATATATATATATATATATATATATATATTATTAAACATACAGTACATATATTATAAACATGTAGATTAGTAAACAAACATCCTTATTTATACCTCATGCATTCCACGTAGTGTGATAAATGGGTAATGGATTTGGCTAGTTCATCTGAACTCAGATGATAGTTCAGATGGGTTATATCAATCACACTGACATAAAGAGCATTTCAGGTGAGTCGGGCCTAAAATGTGCCTGAAATACTATTTTCAGCAGCCCCACAGCCAAGCCAAAACGGAACAGACTCCCGCTAAAGAATCTCTGCAGCTAACATGCTCCACTGCCTCCATCCAAAACATATAGATCACTGTCAGTGCTTGTAATTAGGGCAATCTCGAGTCATCCATAATCAAATCTCAAGAAACAAACAGTTTTTGTTGTTGAAGTAACCATTGTCTAGAGTTTAGACAGTTATTATGAGCAACAGGAACAGATCAAACAGAATGAAAATGGAACTATAACAGAACATAACTGATACTGTTATGTCCTATACTTCCATTTTCACACTGTTTGATCTGTTCCTATTTTATTTCCTTGTTTGTTGGTCAGTCCCACCTGTTCTGTTTCATCCTGATCACTTTTCCTCATGTTATTTTGAAGCTCAATGCAGAGAATATTTCACATATGGCATCATTGTCAAAAAACCCTTTAGGATTATGGGGGAAAAAGGATATTTATATATGCAATAAAAACATTTTGCACTAAGATAAAAGTTGTTAGTCACTTGAGTCATGACAGATGTTGTATTTAGTACTGTAACTTGCATTTGGCTGCAACGATTTTGGACCTTGTCAGCAGTGTTGTGATGGGTGACTGCTGTCCTTTGGGTGTTTTTAGCTGAAGAGGCAGAATTTGGGATGAAGGTGTAAGAGGCAGCCATAGTGAGCAAAGTTGATGAATGTGTGTGAGTGTGTGTGTGTGTGTGTGTGTGTTAATGCACCTATAGAGAAAAAAAACTGCAGAGCTGGTTTGCAGTAGTAGAGAGGAATCACTGAGGCATTACACTCATTTCTACACTTGTTAGAGCCGTCATTTCTAATATGAATAAACTGAGTGAAATAACACGTAGAGGGAAAATCCACAGATGTTTAGAACTTTACAACATCACTCACTCAATCACTTTTAATTGCCTTAAGTTCCAATTAATCTGTCATCACAAGCACTCTTTTACACTTACCTTTTTCTCAGCATCCTCGTGCCGTATGTGTGTGTGTCCAAGTTGCTGGATGTCTAAGTGTTTTCCTCCTGAGCCATGCTGGTCCACCAGGTCTGGGGGCGGGGACACACTGCGGCCCTGAGGGTCCACCCATGTGTACACGTGATTGGTCACATAACCACCTGGGATCCGTCCCATAGAACAGACTGACATGGAGAGTTTCTTAGAACCTTTCAACACCTGTGAATGGAAAACAGATAGATGAGGACAAGAAAGGAAGCAACAAAAAAGGGACTGAAGAGGATATGTATAAATAAATGATCATCTTAAATGATCATGTAATTTCTATTCATATGTAGAGAGAAATTGTTAGTCCTGCCACCAAATTAGTCATTAGGGATACACATAATATTTGAGATTTTTAATTCATTTGATTCTTTATTAGATTACCTTTGCTGTCATCTAACAAACACTTAAAGTTCATTATTAAAAACATTAAGAATGTAATAATGCTAAATGTAATCTTTAGCACATCACAAAATGTATATCTATTTTACATATTGTACATTATAATGACAGATTTTTTAAACATTTTATTTTTAATTTATTTAAATATAATAGTATAGAAATTTTAGCCATAATGGTCTGCTTTTCAGTATGTCACGCTCGGTTGCAGGAACAAAGGATCTAATTGCAGGCATTAACAGTTTTTTTTTAAACTTTAACACTAAACAAAACAGTCAGAGCAAAACAAGAACAGAATAACCGGATAACGTGATGAGAATGGACAATGAACTGAAAGAAACACAGAGCTTGAAGACAAATCAATCAACGAAATGAACAACACGTGCACATGATAAACAAATCAACAAGAAACCATAGAAACAAACCAAAACACAGGAAACTGTGTCAAACCCACTCAAAACAGAAACAAACACAGATACCCTGTTGCAGTATCGTCCATAATTATTAAAATATTGGTCAATACTTGGTATTTAAGGAACTAGAAACAGTGTTGTTACTGTGAACTAAAATTAAAACTATTAAAATTGTTTCAGGTAACTAAAATAAATTTGAAATCAAATCAAATATAAATATTATGAACATAAATAAAAATTAGAAATGTTGATTTGGGAACTAACTGAAATAAAATAGACTAAGCTTAATTTGAAATTCTAAAACTACCAAAACTAAAAACAAAATAATAAAAACAAACTAATAAATACAGAGCCATGGACATGACATGCATGAAAAAAAATTGTAGGCTAAATTGTGCGCACGATTTACTAATTCGTACCCTCGATTTACTAAAACGTGCGCACGATAAAATTTTTTTTTCTTGCATGTCATGTGCAGGGCTCCGTAAATAAAAATGACAATGAAAATGAAAGCCAATTCAAAATAGTAATAAATACTAATAATATATAAATAATTCTAAAATACTGACTAGTACTAGATTCAAAGATGTTGATAAATAATTTGAAATTAAACAAAATAAAACATAAATACACAAATAAATATAATAAAATATCTCAGCTGTAATATTCTTCTCCTAAAGACTGTGATTTGACCTGCTGGAGAGGTAA
The DNA here is from genome assembly GCA_037950675.1 of Hypophthalmichthys molitrix. Lineage (NCBI taxonomy): Eukaryota > Metazoa > Chordata > Actinopteri > Cypriniformes > Xenocyprididae > Hypophthalmichthys > Hypophthalmichthys molitrix. The sequence goes on along the minus strand of CM075496.1, from coordinate 15,375,611 downwards.
TTCTTCGTTCATGGCCTGTACAAGCCAAACAAGTCCAATAAAAGATCTCACTGACTCTAATGCAGGTCTCTTGTGGATTGTCTCCAGCCATATAAATCAGTCCCACCACCTCCCTGAACTGCTCTCATCTCTGAAAATGTCCACAGACATCCATCTCTGACATTTAATATGCTTTATAGGGACAGAGCTGGATGTCCCCAGTAGGGTGTGGGGAGTTATTTTTTTCAGTGTGACTGCAGATACAGATATCACTTCCCTGTCCTGAGCAGAAGGTTCCGACAGACACTTTCCCTTGGAAAGGTTGGATCAAATTACATAGAAGTATTTCTTTTGGACATGCAACTCTGTGTTTGGGCTTCCTCAAAGCAGACAGAGGAGGACAAGGAGAAAAAGCAGAATAAAGAGAAAGACAGGTACAGAGAGGCAAGCTTGCTGTAGTCAGTGCTACAGAATATGAACAGTAGCAGCTGATTCTCTTTGGAGTTTGTTCCTCAAGCTCGGTGACCCTGACTTCAAATGTAAGAACATTTACAAAATATACAGACATCTGCAGAACATGCCAATCTACAGAAGGCTTCTCAACATCAAGACAAAAAGCATTTATTGGCATAAATTTATGAGCAGACAGAGCCATGTTAGTGAATGAAATCCCTCTGGCTCGCTCACAGAGTAGCACCCATGCTGGTCATTTACATGGATCTACATAGATTAACATAAATGTTTAATTGGAGCGGAACAACACATTCAGTGTTGCTTTTTCTAACCGCTGCTGCATGAATTATGAACAATGGCATGTGTGCCCTGGTTTAAAATCGCTCACACAAACACTTTTGAGCAAAACCCGTATTTTTAGCAGGGGGCTAAAAATACGAGCACCAAACCTGTAAAAGCGTGTGGAGCTTTTGATCTGCAGCCTCTGAATGGAACACTTGACCAAATGTGGTCAGCTACATAACAACACCTCAGTGTGCAAAAAACAACAGCACGGACATCTACCAGAGCTACCGAACAGATCTCTTACATAACAGGCAGTATGTGGGGAGTTTAGAGCCATTGAGTAAGAGAGACAGAATAAGAGAGAGACTCAGTGCTTGTGTGGATGTACAGCGGATGAGTCACATTATTCTATCTTGAGAAAGAGTAAGAGCGTTCAAAATATATAAAATAACAGGCTTTTCAGATGTCAGATTTATCATTTCACCAAACTAGTTAACCATACCGGAGGCATTATACTGGGAGGAGACTTTGAATAAAAGAAATGGTAAAAAATGGCAGCTAAAAAGAGAAAAAAACAGCTCCATGTAGCGACTATAGGAATGGAATTGGAATTCTCACATTATAGCTAAAAGAGCCAATCACCTGTTTGTTTATTCTAGAATATGCATGAGCATACATTAAGATACATTTATTGAGAGATTTGTGCTAAAACAGCACACTATACGATACCTAAATAATATAATATGAAATATATTGTTGGAACATGATCTTAAACATGTCTTTCCCATTAGAGCTGTATTTGCATGACTGCATATAATTATCAAATGACTGCATCATGGACATTTTTGACTTTCTTTATCTAAGAATCCTAAAAAAAAAAAAAAAAAAAACTCCCAGAGCCAAAACACCAGTCAAGCTTCATCAAGAGAGTAACAAACACAAAAGGTGAGAAACAAGGAAATGTAGGCAGATAGGAGAGAGAGAGAGAGTGAGGGCGTCTGACAGGGCTTTAGTGAATAAACCATAAGCCAGTGTCTCTTCATCACAGAGGCAGAGGACACACCTGACATTTCTGTGCTGAGCCTCAGCAGACGTAGCCCTCTTCTGATAAGAACGTGTAACAATCCTATTCCACGCTCCTTTCCAGCCACCTGAACAGACATCAACTGAGACCTGTGGTGACCTGGATATAATGAGTGGTGACACAGCTGGTGATGACTAGACAATGACCTCACAGAATTAAAATAGACGGGTTGCTCATTCTAAGAAATGCAAATCTGCTTCCACAGTTGCAAACATTGAAAGCTGACAGTAAAAGGATTTTTTTGAAATTATGGTTAAAAGGTTACAACCAAAATGAACAAGGTTTGGCTTGTTTGCCCCTCGTGGTAGATGCTATAACTACACCATCATGGAAGCAAAATGTATTTTTCTCCATGGACGTTCATTCACAATTTGCAGTGTATTCTGATTAAACAAAATTTAATGCAAGCAATATGTTTTTGTCACAGAGACGAACTCCACGATTCCCTCCTCTGGCCATCAGAGGGCGCCTTCACCAGAATACTGACACACATACACTGATCCACTCACACACTACATTTCCCATCAGCCCCGTACCTTGGCGCTAATCACCACACCCAGCTGCAGCGCATTACCTGGACTATTTAAGCTGCTTGCATCCTCACATTCAGTGCGAGGTCTTGTATTACTACGGTTTGCATTTCTGAGCGGTTATCATTGTGTTTGCCTGCCTGTTGTTGACCCTGTTTGATCCCCGTTCATGATTCTCTGCTGCCAGCCCTTTGGACTCTTTGCTTTTGACTTGTGATTGATATCTGCCTGCCCTGACCCATTGCCTGTGATACGACTACGATCCTGCCTGTTCTCTGCTGTACCTGTCTGTTGTTGTATGACCATTGCCTGTCTGACTATGAACACTGTCTAATAAAGCCTACTTATGGAGTTTTACATATATACACATGAACTACATTTATATTTTTCTCAGTCTGCCACCTTTCATTCACAGTTCGGGATAATCACTATGTTATATGTTATTATGACATGTCATTCAAGTTGGAAACATAACATGGAAATAGCCTCAAAAAAGAATATTGTACATTGTGAACAATAAATCCAAATATCTACATATGAATTCAAAATTATAATTAATTATAATTCACTACAGGCTTGCTTTCTGTTCAGTGATTTCTGTATATATCATAGAGATTGATATCATGTACTGTACATTACAGATCAGTGTTTCCGCAATGTTTAAATAGACATGCCCTTTCCAACTCGGCAACTCTGAATTCTAGAATTCAGCTTTTCTCTTGTAAATATTATTTCGCTTATCCAATCATGTGTTCAGAACTCGTAACTACAACACTTCCGACCTTACATGAAGTCACATGGAATTCATGGTTCAGAAAACTGGCTCAAAATTTCAGGACAAATAGCAGTTTTCATGTTGTAATGTGTGAGAGCAGGAGAAAATATTAAAATATATTCCAAGCTTTATATTGAGAGTAAATCGTAACCGAGATTTTGAAGCCCAAAAAAGCACATCCATCCATCATAAAAGTAATCTCCAGTGGATTATTACAACCAATGCATTTTTGTAAGAAAAATATCCATATTTATAACTTTATAGACCATAATCACTACCTTCCGGTAACGTCCGTCCGTGCGTTCACAGGGAGAGTCGAGTTCTGGCGTCTGACATGGGATGTAGGAGAAGCTTAAGCTTAGTTGAGAGTAGACGCCACAAGACGCCTCTCGTGGTTCAAATAAACAGGGCTGGGCAACAAACTTAAGTTCCTCCAACATTTCTATGTAAAAATTCTTGTTTTAGACTTCTAATTTGTGACTGGTGTTTTGTTTTGCTCTATCCTCTGAGCTTCCGCGTTTGTCAATACGTCATGCATCAGGTCAAAGTTCACTCTTCCGCCGGAATTGACTCGTGTATGGAAGCCAGTGATTCTAGTTTATAAAGTTATAAATATGGATATTTTTCTTACAAAAACACATCAATTCGCTTCAGAGGGCCTTTATTAACCCCCTGGAGCTGTATGGATTACTTTTATGATGGATGGATGTGTTTTTTGGGTTTCAAAATATCAGTTACTATTCACTCCCATTATTAAACTTGGAAGAGAGAATATTTTTAATATAACTCTGATTGTGTTTGACTGAAAGAAGAAAGTCATAAACACCTAGGATGGCTTGAGGGTGAGTAAATATTTGGGTGAACTAACCGCATCATCTGCAGCTCTTGTAGCGCTTTACGTCTTTAGCAGAAGAGAAAAGCAAGGCACACGGAGTGGAAAGTGCTTAAATGAAGCACGTTTGGATAGATAAAAATATCTATATAGATATATCGCTGAAAGATCATTACCATAAATGACCTGATTACCTGAGCGCTTGTGGTGCATCCCGCTTTGTTGTTCTGACACACTGCTCGCTTTAAACTGTAGAAACGGTAAGATGGTGCTACCATTGTCATTATCTCTTGCGGTCCGGTTGGAACCACTATTTGACAACCCCTGGACTACATAAGTGGACATCCTCTGGGCTTATCTGAGCTTATTCTGCTCTCAGTCTCATTTTTGCCTCTAAATCATCACAATTATGAATCATTTGCATAAAAAGCACTGTAATTCAGTTTTACAGGGGATTAATAATTAAGCACAATGTTTTCTATCGCAGTTTCAGTGTCCTAAACCAAAGGGATCTGTGGACAGTTCCAGAACAGTCCGTAAAAGCTTTGGAATATGTGCACTACCCCCTGAAGACTTCAGACCTAGAAACACCATTAAACAGTAAAAAACTAGGTCTGAAGCACAACACTGAGAAATGTCAAGAAAAGACATCCTTCACTTTTTAACATGAGGAACTTTTTGAACATATGACTCAACCTTCCTTCTGTCAGATTAGCTTATCACTAAAACACTCTGATGGTACTAAATATCTTATATAAAGATCTTTAGGGACATTGAAGCACTAAACCTGCCATAAAAAAGCAAAACATGAAAACTGGTTTTCATTCCTTCCTCTCAGTTTCATTTCTGTTCCTTAACTCATTTGTCAAGCAACTGTCACTACTTCATATGTCACTCATTCTCTGTAAATCTGGATGGTGAGCTCACATTGTGTTGAAAGAAAGGGAAGAGAACTTTTTTGAAATTTCATGACCCATTCATGAAAAAGGTCAAGAGAAGAACATATGCCTCCGGGGAGGCACAAAAATATCTCACTTGAGAAGTTTGAAGGCAGCAAAGGTTGGTGAGATAAATATAAACATGTTATTAATGTTCGCAGAGAAGGTATACCACTGCATGTTCATTTTTAGTTGCTGAAAAAATGTGGCAAACCTGCCCAACAGGAGCTAATATCACAAAGGTTATTCACTATGAAGTCTGAAAACAAGAGAGATTTACTTTAAAAGAAGAGATTTGAGAAGCACAGAGCGTATTTGAGTCATCCGGGGTGCCAATATTTTAATTTGCTTGTTTATTGTTCCATTAACTGTGACAACGCAGTGTGAGGACAAGCAAATAAAAGAAGCACACTCCATTAAAACACTGATAGCAGCTATTATTACCTCAGTATAAATTTTGATGATTGATGTGTTCAGTACACCATCACACATCGGCACTGGAATAATATGGTAAGGACAGTAGTTTCCATAGATGAAAAGCTCATCGCTCTCCACAGATTTCTTCAGGGTTCATCATTTTTCAGCATAGCTTGCTTTAGCTGCTAAACTCAGCAACGAATTGTATACTGTATATAAGGTCACAAACACACTGTGGCAGGGAATGATTGCGTTCTAGATATGCACTGCCATATACACTGCCACAGACAGTACATTAAACATGCTTTAAGCCACATGCAATCAAATTTTACATTTCGCAGAATACAAAAAAAGTACAATTTACCCTGACCTTTCCATTCATTATACATTGCGGGTTTGATTCTCAATACCAGCAGGAAATGTCTGAGATCCCTTGAGCAAGGCACCTAACCACCAATCATTCCCCGGGTGCCACAGTAAAATGGCTGTCCACCTCCTAGGTTAGCACGGAAAGGCAGTTTTGTGGTACAGTGTGCGGTACAACTTGTACAGTGTGAAACGATGCAGTGTTAGAATGTTACAGCTAGATGCTTAGCGACAGACAACCAATTGAATACTCATATTTGCCTGCTTTGGACAATCACGGAAACACTGTGCATTGTATATAAACAGTAAATTCAGCGTTTGAGAGGAAAAGACTGTTTCTTTCTTACCTTTATAGTCCGAAATGTCCATTCAGTATAAACTTGATACAATCGGCAATATGAGGATGCGCAATGCTAGAGCTATGTAAACCGGTCGCATGCTGTGTTTATCCAATCAATGACACTGACACTGCAAATAAGAATGTTAACCCAGGGTTTAGGAATGTACAGTCAAAAGTCATTTTAAGAATACCCAGGATTAATTGTTAACCCCGGATAAATTATAAGCAGAGTGAAACATGAAGCAAGATAACCCAGGATTCTGTTTACCCAGGGTTTAGAATGACCCAGGGTTAACTATTTCAAGTGTGAAAAGCCCTTATAAGTCTACTTAATCACTAACTAACACAAACTCTCCATGTCTCTCACTGTATGTACATTCACACTGCCTATAACACAAGACTCTACAGCTCTGCTAAAATTTCCTGTTTTTACATCGACAGTACTGTCAATCATACATTCCGGAAGGCTCTTCCTTACCTTTTTGTTCTGCTTTTTGAAAGCAATCTGACAGACTGAAGACTGGATAACACCCTCAAACAGCAAGAGAGTTTTACACTGAAATGCACCATTTAGAAAATGCAGAACATGAAAGCATTCAGCTTTCACTCCTCAAAATTTGAACAAAAAATTTAATTATTTCAGGCAGATGCCTGACAGCTTTTTCTGCTCTGAAAAGTATTGGGTTAAAAATGGGATTAAAAAAAACTAGCTTAGCACAGGTACATAAAGCTGGCTAGGTTTTGCTCCTAAATATGGTAAATAAGAAAGCATATAAATTTGCTGTCACCCTCAATATGTATGGAGAATTACCTTTGTCCACCATTTGCAATCGCTCTTTCTTATGGCTTCTTGCCTTAAAATCATTCTTTTCAATTCAGTTTCAATAAAATGAACAGGGCTACTGTGCATCCTCGCAAACAAACTGTCATCTCACAAAAAAAAAAAGAAAAGGAAAAAAAAGTGCTTCACTGTTGATTTACTGACATGATTCAATGCAGTAAATGCAGCATATGCACAGCCAGGCACTTAGTACAGATGGAGTATATGTCATTTCCAAGGGCAGCAGTGAGACACGTTCTGATACCTTGAATCAGACGTCTGCGTGCTGCGAGATTGATCTAATATCTGTCAAGGCCACCAGGCAGCAACAATAGTAGACAACTTTACCAACTCATCAGTACAAAACTGCTGTCCTCACTGTGGTAATAGCTGTTTTGGGGCTTGAATAGAGAGAGAGATCAAAGTGAAGCAAACATAAACAGAAAGAAATTTAAACGGGCAGCAAGTGTCACGACAGAGGTCGAATGGTAGCTGGTTGCAGTGCTTCATTTCAGACAATGTAAAATTGTTTTGTTAGAGCTTTAGAACAGCTCATTAGTGAGGCTACAGATGAGTAATGCTTCTCAGTCTGCTATTCTAAAACACCCACAGTTTTAATTATTCAACTTTGTAAAGCAGTAATGAAATAAACTACATTTACAGTACCAGACAAAGGTTTGGACACACCTTTTCATTTTGCATTATTACTAGTTTCCACTACCAGAGCACAAATTGTAGTATGGGAATTATGTAGTGACTAAAATGATTAAACAAAATCTAAATGATCTTTTCTATTATAGAGCTTAACAAACTCCTGACATACTCCGTTCTCATTCATGCAAAACTAATTCACTAAAAAAGAAAAATAAATCAGTTCATCCCAAAAAAGGGGAGGTGCGAAGGAAGTAAAATGTTTTTTTTTTTTTTGAGGAGGTGACAGAAGTACGTTCAGATGCCTCATTATCCCAAAATTCAGAGAAACACGTGCCCAGTTTTCTAAAGCACAAAATGTACAACATGCAACACAAGCATGCAGTGACAAGGGACTATTAATATAGATAGAACTTCAGATAGACAGAAAGTAGACACATACATACATACAAACATATACATACATGCATTTATTTAATGGTCATATGGACTGTTCATCACACACTATTTATTTATTAATTTTATTTATCTATAAAAAACGGTCCCGAATGTTTGAATAAGCACATGCACAAACAATATTTCAGAGCTACGGTTCAGAGCAAATTTTCAGAGCTAGAAACTGGTCACTGTATTATTTCATTGAGCCTCATTCATAAAAACATGAGCAGAACAAATATTTTGTGTACATTCACGAATGGTTTTATAAATGAGGCCCATTGTATGGAAAAGAACGGCTCAGAGATTCTAGAAAATATTTTATGTTAATATTCTTGTGTTAATATTCTGTGTTCAAAAGGTAGAAAGTCATACTGAATTGACTTTTGGGAGACAAACCTCCGGTTTCAAAGACAAGGCTTAAGCTAGTCCCGGACTAAAATGCAAGTTTGAGCTATTTTAACTGAAAGCAACTTGCACTGACATATCTTAAAATATATCAGTGCCATTGTTTTATCTCAAGATGCACACCAGTAATGTTTTTTCCTAAGGCACATTTATAAAAGCTACTTAAATGTCTTAATTGAACTAAGGCATAGTCTAAGCCCTGTATGTGAAACCAGGCCTATGTCTTTAAGGTTAGTAATCAAGCAAGCAGTGTTACAGTAAGGTTTTAACAGAAGTTCTAACAATATTCTCTATCGCACAAATAGTTCCTAAGGACATTTGTAACTCCATAAGTTTCTAACAGCAAAGAGCAATATAAGCCATATTCTTTGACATAATAATTACTCATCATCACTGTCTGTTAAGAGAGGATATGCATTTCTATCTGCTAATACCAAAGACTGCCCAAAACATGTTTAAAATTACATGGGAAAATAATGAAGCACAATGTTTAAAGTATGAGACAGAGAGAACGGTGGAATTTGTATTCTAAATGAGTGCAGAGTGAGATGGGGTGAGATGTAGTCATTCTCCAGGGATAACAGGAGGCAGAAGGAGAAACAGGGCAAGCGTGCAAACAAGAAAGAAAGAAAGAAAGAAAGATGATCAACTACTTCATTCAAACCCAGCAGGAAGGCCGGAGATGCGTGCACAGGCAATCTATGACTAAAAACTCCAAACGTTCATGCTCAACAAGAAGGTAATTGTAAAGAACAGGGTAAATTCCCCTGGAGCAGACACAGACTCACTGTGATTTTTAACATGTTTTCAAACCTAACTGAAAGTCTTTGACATTCCCATTACCCCATGAGACAAGCTTGTGGTGGTGAATAATGTAGAATAATCACATTGTCAAGCTTTAATGTTCATACAAGGTCTTGCATTAGAAATAAGCTATTTATTCATACTTAAAGTATAGGTCCATTGTGAGTTTTTGTCAAGAAGGAAAAGCACTTTGCAACATCTTGGTGGGTCTATACTAGTCTCCTTGAAGCCTCTCAGCTAAAACTGCGGGAGGAAGAGGTCTCTAATTGACTCTACATCTATCGGTCCTCCGGCATCCGTTTGGCCTTTTAAAATCTCCATGAAAGTGCAGCAGATGGACTATGTAAAACTCCATTCCCATCACCCTCTGCCCCTCCCCTCTCAATATCTCTCACTCTCCCTCTCTTCCTCCAAGCTATGACAAAAAAAACCCATCTCTTGCGTTGATAAATTGAACCATCTTATCTTCCACCAACCCATTCACCACTTCTGTCATTGATGATTCTCAGTGGTTGGAAAAACAAATCAGCTTTTCATTATTGTGACACTTACATAACCACAAACTCTCTCCCCTCCACTGCATTATCTCTGACTTTCCCTCTAATTTATAAAATGGAGAATGTGCAACAGTGCCGTTAAACTGTATTTGTTCCAGAACCATCAGCTATAGAGTGCACTGTTTTGGGTACACATACTGTGTGTTGGGATTGGGATGGTGTAACAGTTCTGTTTTGTTTTTGTTTGCTCTGTTTCAATTCGCCTTGTGTTCCTGATCATTAGTTAATTAGTTTATATCTGCTCTGTTTTTCCCTTGATTACCTCTAGTGTTTATAAGCCCTGTGTTCATTCAGTTCTTTGTCCGATCCCGTTTGAGTTTGAGTGGTTGTAGTTCTCCTGTGATTATATTAAAGACTGTTGTTAAAGCATTCCCTTCATTGTGTGTATCTTTGCACAGCCACCACATTACAGATGGGGCGTCGTTAGCTATTCACATAGGGAAGTCTCAGTGCTTACTGCTAATTCTACTGACAGAGATCGAGATAAAGATATACAGTATCTCACAGAAGTGAGTACACCCCTTACATTTTTGTGAATATTTTATTATATCTTTTCATGTGACAACACTTAAGAAATGACACTTTGCTACAATGTAAAGTAGTGAGTGTACAGCTTGTATAACAGTGTAAATTTGCTGCCCCCTCAAAATAACTCAACGCACAGCCATTAATGTCTAAACCACTGGCCACAAAAGTGAGTACACCCCTAAGTAAAATTGTCCAAATTGGGCCCAAAGTGTCAATATTGTGTGTGGCCACCAATTTTTTCCAGCACTGCCTTAACCCTCTTGGGCATGGAGTTCACCAGAGCTTCACAGGTTGCCACTGGAGTCCTCTTCCACTCCTTCATGAGGACACCATGGATCTGATGGATGTTAGAGACCTTGCGCTCCTCCACCTTCCGTTTGAGGATGCCCCACAGATGCTCAATAGGGTTTAGTCCATCACCTTTACCCTCAGCTTCTTTAGCAAGGCAGTGGTCGTCTTGGAGGTGTGTTTGGGGTCATTATCATGTTGGAATATTGCCCTGTGGCTTCAGTATGTCACAGCACATGTTGGCATGCATGGTTCCCTCAATAAACTGTAGCTCCCAAGTGCCGGCAGCACTCATGCAGCCCCAGACCATGACACTCTCACCACCATGCTTGACTGGAGGCAAGACACACTTGTGTTTGTACTCCTTACCTGGTTGCCGCCACACAAGCTTGACACCATCTGAACCAAATAAGTTTATCTTGGTCTCATCAGATGACATGGTTCCAGTAATCCATGTCTTTAGTCTGCTTGTCTTCAGCAAACTGTTTTCAGGCTTTCTTGTGCATCATCTTTAGAAGAGGCTTCCTTCTGGGACGACAGCCATGCAGACCAATTTGATGCAGTTTGCGGCGTATGGTCTGAGCACTGACAGGCTGACCTCCTACCCCTTCAACCTCTGCAGCAATGCTGGCAGCACTCATACATCTATTTCCCAAACACAACCTCTGGATATGACGCTGAGCATGTGCACTCAACTTCTTTGGTCGACCATGGCGAGGCCTGTTCTGAGTGGATCCTGTCCTGTTAAACCGCTGTATGGTCTTGGCCACCGTGCTGCTGCTTAGTTTCAGGGTCTTGGCAGTCTTCTTATAGCCTACGCCATCTTTATATAGAGCAACAATTCTTTTTTTCAGATCCTCAGAGAGTTCTTTGCCATGAGGTACCATGTTGAACTTCCAGTGACCAGTATGAGAGAGTGAGAGCAATAACAATTTAACACACCTGCTCCCCATTCACACCTGAGACCTTTTAACACTAACGAGTCACATGACACCGGGGAGAGAAAATGGCTAATTGGGACCAATTTGGACAATTTTACTTAGGGGTGTACTCACTTTTGTGGCCAGTGGTTTAGACATTAATGGATGTCTTTCGAGTTATTTTGAGGGAACAGCAAACTTACACTGTTATACAAGCTGTACACTCACTACTTTACATTGTAGCAAAGTGTCATTTCTTCAATGTTGTCACATGAAAAGATATAATAAAATATTTACAAAAATGTGAGGGGTGTACTCACTTCTGTGAAATACTGTACATAGGGGATCAAGTTAAGACTTGAAATACAGAGGAGTACAAGCAGCTGCATCGCCATTATTTGCATTGCCAGCACAATTTGTCATTGAGAATAATTACTTAAGACTGGAAGGTCAATAGGGGTGAGACTCCAACAGAGAGAGCAGACGATGTGACTTTGCCCACTGTACTTCTTTGTCAAATCCCCTGTTATTCAGCAGTTCTCTTTGAAACCAATGATCAAGCTCTAGTTATTCAGAGTTGGATGACTGAACAAGAGTTGAATGTCTTTTTTGCTAGGCTGTGATCCCTTCTACTGAGTCTAAGAGTAATCATACTAAATTGGTGTATATGGAAAGACAATTCACACAGTGATTAAATTAAATAAACGAATCCCTGGTGCCGATTTAATCCTTTGATTTATTGTTCCCCACCCATTGACGCACCTCACCACACGCCAAACTCTCTGTCAGAACTAATCAAACCTCACAGTTGAAGCCGCTACAAGTGTGTTCTCCAGCTTAAACACTGTCTGTTTAATTAAACGATTTTATGAATTATTCAGCTCCTAATGGGAAGCAGAATGGATCCAATTAATAAATGAGAGCGGGAATCCCAACAGGATTGGCTCTGAACACCCCTATTAGCTTGGCATGAAAACAGGAACTACAGCAATTAGCGTGGAAAGATGGCACTGGAAGAACTGCCGGAATTCAGGTACAACATCAACATTTACTATGTAGAAAAGTGTTATCAGTATTGTTTCCTGAATCATGTAACTATCATTTTAAAAATGATAATTATTTTGAAAAGCTAGGACTGCATGATTAACCAAAATAAAATAAATGGTAAATGGTGCTCCACAAGAACTTCATCTCTGGAGTTTTTGTGGAACAGCATGCAGCAAATATCTACCCAAACATGTTTAAGAAATGTTTATAAACCGGCTGTTGTCAACAAAACAGAAGCTTTGAGGGCTCCCTGCAGTTTTACACCAAAATAATAGCTTGATGGCTTTAAACAATCTTGAACATTTGAAAATTAAGACATTGAGACATCCATAAATATTAATATTGTACAGAGCCCCTAATGGCACATTTGCAAATATAAAAAATACAGACTTTCGCATGTGCTCAATGACTATTGTCTATGGTGCTGCTCGCAATAAGTGCTGTAAACTTAATTTAGCATTTCTCAGAGTGTGAGGATGTAAAGTGGTTTAATAAATGGTGTATTGATCTTTTTATATAGGATAAAATAAATATACTGCCCTAAAGAAAGACAAAATTTGAGCACTTTTTACTGTACCAATCGGGGCCAGTTCTAGGCATGGGCAGGGGTGGACTGAGCCCACCCAATCAGAATTTAGGCACAGACAGTGTTAATCTGTTTTTTATGATTTAAGAATTGATTAAAAACAATCTGAGGTGGGCTGTCTGTTGAGAAGTTTAATGAAGGGCTGTAGAATGCCCCAACCAAACAAAAAACAACACCAGAAAATTACAGTATTTTCCTTTCAATTGCTGAAAGTAACAGCGCGGCATGTTAAGGTGGCTTTCAGTCTGTGGAAGAAAAGCAGAGGCTGATGATTACATGAGTGAAAAATGGCAGAAATATTTGCATGTTATCAAGGTGCGAATAATGGTGAGTTTAAGGTATCTTCATGAATATCTTCATATTAACTTGTAAATATGAATATACATTTTTATAGCTCCGACTTAAAGTCTCATTTGGCCACCACTAAAATGGGTCATACCATGAGCAGATGAAATACACTAGAAAACTTCACTCATTTATTGCATGGACGGAGCAAGAACATAATGTAAGTATATAAAATGCATATGCATACTTCAAACCTTGAAACCTTGCCCTGGTTTGCTGTTAATGATGTTAAATTGAATGTACAAGGCAAACTTGACACAGATTTTTGTATTTACATTTTACATTTACAATTTTGACAGTTCATCCGGTTGGTCAGGTAACATGTTGGTCAGACCAATTAGTGGATAATGACCAGAATAAGCTGATATGACCAGAATAAGAATAATAATGTGGACAAGCTTGCCTTAAAGCTAAAGGCCATGTCATCTTCCATAAGATATTATGTTAATACCTTATATAACTCTGATACTGTCAGATCAGCTCAATTCACACCTCGGCCTTATGGTAAACTATACAGCCAATGTGAGACAGCCAATTCTCACCTCACCTATTTTTATTTAGAAATGCTTACAGACTGGCACTTTGAGTAAACATGGTCAATCACATTTAATCCTTTCCATATGGATCCTGCAATCAAGACAGACTGTCTCACTCAATAAAGATTCACAAACAAGCGTCAGGCCCTTAGCTTCCATGTAACTATTTGACTCACACTGTTTTTTTTTTGTGGGCTTTTTTTGGTTTGTGGATTCAATTCTGACAGGCAAACAAGATTGCGACATGAGTAAGATAGGCAGTACAACAAAGCAAGGACGATACAAAAGAACACTGCACTTCCCTCAGCAGTCTAACGTGAATGCTCAAAAAAACAAAAACACAAACATAGAATGAGCCTGCCCACACAAATAGTCAAAGAGAGAGAGAGAATGAGCGAGCAAAGAGGAGAGGAAAGTAAGATTGAGTTGGCTGCCTGTCATTGCTCTTCTTCTGCAAACTGTACAAGCATCAATTGTTATGTAACCTATGATTTAACTCTCAAATCTAGAACTAAAATTAGAGATGATAAGAGATTCCACAACCGGCAGATTTCAGCATATGTCTAACTGGACGTTACAGTTGATCAAACACCAATACCTCCAATTATTTTCACAAGGCCTGAGACCAGCACCAGCTCCAGTGGCATATTTTGAGTCAATTATCCAATTTTCTGAAATTACCTTTGGACACACATGGGGAAATGAGAGCAAATGTGTTAAAAAGGCCAAGATTAGGACCATGTGAGGTATGGTGTAATCAAGTGGGCAAAACAAATTAAAAAAAATTTATTTTAGCCTTGCTAAAGCCAGTAACTCTGACTGGGACTGCGGCCAAAGATTTTTCTGCAGGGCTATGACACTGGTAAAGGACTTTACAGGATGAGAGGAGGGAGGGGGAAAGCAAATTGGACTATTTGGTACAAAAAAAAGAGAGTCAACATTAAAAAAAAACCAAAAAAAAACTTTAGGACACCAATTGGGGTTCCACAGACCGCCACACTGATTGATCAATCTAGAGCGCTGATTACCAACCAGGGGTATACACAAGGATATACATTTAGGTTTTGCTTTGTTAAACTGAAATGATACTTTCTTTAACCATTTTAATAGAATTACACCAGGGCTGTCAAACCATCTGTACATACTGTATATATTAGTCACTGTCATTTTTGTATACCTGCTCTTATCATTTTCTTTATTTTCTTTTATGTCCTTATTTTCTTTATTACTGTTGCTCTTTTTGATTGCGTACACATCTTTATTTAATATGCAGTTTAGTTTTGTTTGTTTGTAGATAGGTATTCTGTTTTTAATTTTGGTACTCTTCCCAATTTCCCCTTTCCCTGGATCAGTAAAGTCTGTCTGTCTGTATCTATATTCATGGTTTTGTTGCAGTTAATTTCTTAACACATTTGTTTCAATTTTGTTTAAGAAAAAATAAAATAACATAGACTGTGTATAGTAAGTGTTCAGTTTGGTCCATTCATATATGAAATTTTATGCTTGAGGGCCTTTGATAATTAAATTCGGTTACACTTTATTTTAAGGTGACGTTGTTACATTGTAATTACTAAAATAAGTACTGAGTAATATTAATTAACTACAAGTACTTACTATAGGGTTACAGTTAGGGTTAGGGTTTGGTTTAAGGTTAGTTACTTGTAATTATGCAAAATTTACTGTCGTTTGTATGTAGTAATGTGTAACGTCACCTTAAAATAAAGTGTTAACTTAAATATTAATTATATTAATTTCATTGAGTCACTCCATGATCACCAGAAGTTGAAACCTGTGAATGACCAAAAATCTCAAGTGCAAGTGCATCAAAACCCTTCACTTATAATGGGTTTACTGGAGGAATCATTGACAGTTTTTAGAGTTTCTGCAGTAACTTGTCAGAGAACTGCCCTTTTTGATAAGGGTCCTATAAGTTTTCTATAAGTTTCCAGCAGTGTGGCAGTCTGATAAACAAAAACATGGTGCATCAGTTGTCTTTTTATTTTAAGAGTGAAAGAATTTCAGACTTAACAGATCCACATAAGATGTTGAGGATGAGAATTGTTTAAATACAATGCCCACACCTACTCATCCACACACACACACACACAGACACATAAAGAGAGAACACACATCACCTTGACTGCCTCTCCATGAGTGACTCGGTCAAACACCATGTTATTGACTTTCATGATCTGATCTCCAACTCTCAGCCCCTCTCTCTCAGCGGATGATCCCGGCTCCACCAAAGACACATAGATGCCAACTCCATGCTCTGACCCACCCCGTATGCTGAATCCCAGGCCTTCGTGGCTCTTGCTCCTTTTCAGCGTAACTTGGCGGATTTCATCAGGCGCTTCCAGCATCAGCGCTGGTGCTGTCCCATCAGCTGTGGTGCTGAAAACAGGAGCCGCGCGCACAGAGCCGTGACTGGGACCGGCCTGCTCGGACTCGCGCAGAAAGCGCACCGAGGATGCTCCTGCATGCGCGTTTGTGCTGCTGATGTCTTCCGAGCACTCATGCTTGACACTGCCGGTCAGCAGATCCGTTTTCAGATAAAGCCCTTCCGACGTGTACTGGTCGAACAGCAGCTGGTCCGAGCGAGGTATGACCAGGCGTAGCATGGGTAACAGTTGGCGCTTGTTGGGTGTGTTGAGAATGACTTTGAGAGTCTGCACGAGATCGAATACATTGCGCTTGGCGTGGTAAATGTTGAGGCAGTGGATGAACTGCTCCCTTTCGAAGTCGTTAAGCAGCACGTTGAGCGCGTTGTGCAACTTCTTGACGTTAACAGAGAGCGCGCGGCCACCGGAGCCCAGCGAGTTCGCGCCCGACTTGAGAGAAGCGCGCTCCAGATCCGTGCTCATTCTCAGACACCTCAAAACCACACGGGGATTTCACATCAGGCATTAGGAACTGAGCACGGTCACTGTCTCTTGCTAAAAACAGTAATGCACCGCGATTCGTGTGTTAAACCTGTGGTCAGGCGCGTCATACTGAGTTAAGTCCTAGTTTGAGAGCGCGTGCAACAACAATGATACAGTTAAATGGCAGAATAATTAGTGCAATACAGTTTCGAAACTTTTTGATCATGAATGAAATTTGTTTAATGGTCACTTTGAATGCTATATATAGTAGGAAAAAGTCCTCTGTTCTTCCAGAGACAAACAACAAACCCGAATTAAGTCCCGCGAGGATTTGACGTCCGTAATAGTCACTTTAATCCTTTTGCCAACACATTGTGCGAAAAGAAACGGGCGGTGAGACTTCCTGCAACGAGAAAGAAAACAAACAAACAAAAAAAAAAACAGCACGAACGTGTCAAGTTTGGCAGCCGCGCTCAGAAGAGGAGCGCGCGTGGTCAGTGTGACTCGCTCGGATTTCTTGCAGCTACTACTGAGTCCGTAGTGAGATACCGACACAGGCTCTGTGGAGGAAATGACGCACGCGCGAGGCGCCTCTGTTGCTTAGGAACAAACAACTGTGAGGAACGCATTTGGACAAACAAAACCACATCTTTCCTGCGCGTGAGCTATTTTTACTGTTCAAGGCCCGTCAGGCCGTTGACGTTAATCAATTGAAAAGTTGTTTCCAAAGAGCATTGCGCACATGGGGCCAACGTAAAAGTTTATAATGGTAAGTGTTTCTTACAGGGAAACACAGTCGAAACCACATACAATTGATCTCAACCTTTACAGTTATGTGCCATATCCTCTACGTGTGATGTGTTTATAGGCCCACGTAAGCCTGTTAGTATTGCAAAATAAAACCCAGGACGCGTGCTTCACGTCTTATTTCGAAGCAAAACTCCAAAAATAACTAAATAAATAAAGCATTAAATGTTGATTTCATCTGTAATAAATCCATCATCTTGTAGATTAGCCTTAAGTTTCTGCTCAGAAAGATAATCCTTTGCTACGTGACCTAGCAACAAGTACAAAATACAATTTAATATTTATTAAATATTATTAATGTATGCATTATAATCAATCTGCAATTAAACATGAAGGTTGTGCCAGTATGGTGCTAAGAACAATGGTGGAACATCCAATTTAGAGATCAATCAAAATAAATCAGAATCAAATAGCCTATTTCAGAGAGCCATTAAATCAAGAAAAACATAGTAACCTAAATATTTTTTTTTAGTAATAACTAATGAAAAACAAATTTGATTCTTATTGACGTTTTCCTTTGGAACACTTAAAAAAACATCTCAGATCAGACGAAATTTTAAAGGCCCTTACATTTCAATCTTTCAGCTGATGTATTATCTTAAGTTAAGAGGTAGTGGAAGCTGTTTTGAACAGATTTACAAAAAGAGGACAGTGTTTGGATATGTGTGTGCTTCATTTGAGAGTGCTCCATTGATACCTGAAGCTTTCTAATCCTTTGTGTGTGTGCAAAGAGAGTTATATCACATCTTAAACCCAGCTCTGCTCAAATCAGCTTGGTGTTGTGAGAACCCAACTCTCAGATGCTGTGTCTGATATTGCATCTGCTGGGAAAAGCTGCATAATCCATACTGTACAATCAGGGCAGTCCATGAATTGTTTTGTATAAACAATAATAATTATCCTTATTATATTGGTTCAGTCTATGCTTCCTGATGTGCTAAAAAGGCAACGAGCAAGGTTTTAGGCCAGACTGTCAGCTACTGTGGAAGCTCAGTTAAAACACACATGTCATCCTCTAAGCTCATAAAGAGGAATTAGAAAGGCCTGTCAGCAGACCACTACATACAGTACAACAACCATAGTCTCTCTGAGAGCTATTAATAATCTTATATGGACAGACTGTTGCTCCCTTTAAGGCTGCATTTAACCTCATCCTTTTCAAGTCTACCTGCATTGACCCAATTCATTTTCAACATACTTCAAGCAAACACTTTAATGGCACAACAGCAACAAAAGTGTATTTGTTTTGCCAAAGTATTGACAACATAGTTGTATACATTGGTGCAAAATAAAATGAAGTAATTTTAAAGTTGGGAGTCGCAATAGTCTGTTCTTCCCTATTGTGACATATATCCAAGTGAAACGGCTTCTAAAAACAAGAAAAAAAAAAGTAGGGCGGGACTTGAAGCAAATTGATTGGATGGTTGTGGTTTGCTATTACTGTGATTATTTACTGTGAAAAAATAAACGTCAACAGAGAACAGATGTTATGAGGGCACATTAACTATTAAAAAAAATAATGATGCACATGAATACATTTATAATAAATATTACAATATTCCATAAAAAAGTCCATTTTGATTGCATGGTGACTTTAATAAATAAAACAATAATACAAATGAAACAGAGTGCAGCACAATAAAATAAGAGAATAATAATTAAAAGAAATAAATTACAATCACATCAGTAGCTAAATGAGTGCTTAAAAAAGGTAAATTTAAGATGAAAATGAAACTAAACACATGTATAGACCTTCTCAACTGAACTTTCTTCGTCCTTCTGGATCTCCAACCCACTGATTCACAGCCCTTTAAGATGGTGGCATTGGAGCAAAGGAGTCAAATTCATTGTTAATTTGCAATTACAGCTCTTGGCATCAGAGCATGGTGGCAGAAATTAATGAACAATTAATGGGCCTAAATGAGACAATCGAGATGCTCACTGATGTTTATGCATTGCAGAAGATAGTGTACTACACCTTAGCTGTAAGTCACACATAACTACAGACTCATCAACCAAACAGACACGCTTAAAAGTGCTCCAAACTGTCTGCCAGTAATTCAGTTAGGTGCTGAAATACCAAATATCTTTCCCTGTCCTTTTTTTCTCTCAATCCATGTTTGAGACACTGATTTAATAAAGATGCGTGATTTGGATGGTTTAACCTAACTTGAGTAATTCTTGTTCTCTTGACTTAAAACCGAGACTCCAGATTTCTCCCTGTACCACCACAGGTGGCCAGTTTATGCTCTCCACTTTCTGGATAAAGAGTCCTACATAATCTTTTGAGTACCGAGCGAGTGATGTACTAAATAGACAAGTAACTTTTATGACAGGTTATGCTGTCAAGGCCATTAAATTGCCACCATTGATTGCACTACATGAAGACCAAAATACAATTCCCTTACATCCCCTATAAAAAACAGACAGAAGGTCATTTTCACACTGAAACATGTTAAACTGTATAACTCCCTGACACTTATACAATGTTGTTTACAACAGCTCATAAATGCAACACAAATTTTCACACTTCAACAAATATAAACCAGGGACAGAAGACAGGAGGGGAAGAACTGATCGGTAAACGTTGGTTCAGAATGCGGTACGGCTTTGATTTATAGCAGAATGTTTAATGGGAATTGAGGGAAATGTGCGTCACGCTGAGCTCTGCCAACGCCATAATTACCGCAATATAAAAGAGCAGAGGGATCGTATGCTGCAGTGCCATGCCCCAGTGCCCACTCTGACAGAGCACACCACGCCATTAAACACTGCATTACGGATACCTTGCTGAGGTGTATTTAGCTTTCACTACAGGACAGGGGTGATTTAAAAGCCATTTTATGACATCTGACCAAGTCTGGAATAAAATCTGCCAGCAGTGTATATTGTATGGGTGTGATTCAAGTTAAATTATCTCTTTCTGCTGCACTGCTGTTCAGTTTGTATATGATAGATACTGTGTCAGCTGCAGGTTAAGAAGAAGTGGGTGGTAATGATATAAACTTAAGATGACATCCTATGGAGCACTATTTAAAACTCTGGTTTTGGCCTCTAGCCGCCAAGTTTTGTGATCTCAAAATTCTCCCTCTTCTATTAATATTAAATGAACTCACTCTGTAAAGAGAGCCAAGAGTTTCCATTTGGCATCTAATTCAAATAGAATTTAGGTGTTCCAGTAACATTATACATAATAATATATTTTTTTAGACAGCTTAAATTTTCAAACAATATTATTTTCCAGTTAAAAGCACTTACAGTGAGCTGTAATTTCATTAAGTAAAAGGAAAAATAAAATCAAGGAAAATGCTATAATGGAAAATTCATTTTTAAAGACCTTTGTAACATGAAAAATTACGGAGAGGAGAAATTAATTTGATTTAATCTCTCGAAATCTATGCTCAAAAGTTATTGTAATCATGTTCATAGAAACAGCAGTCAGGAGTAAAAAAACTTCTGATAAATACTGTCATTAATTTCGGCAGATGGATGCCTCTTATACTGTCGCTGCACATAAGAAAGTTCTTAATGATTGAATGCTAACATGGCAACTGTAGATGTTTAGAGGCTGTGTCAATCTGCTGATGCCCCACTGATGCTCTCTGTATCCCCATGAGCAAAACTTCTAGGGAAGATGCCGATTTTTCCAGCAATGTGCCCTTCTAACCACTCCTCATTCACTGCAAAATGGAGGAAAAAATAAAAATACTTTTCTTACTCTAACACTAGTGTGTAAAACAAATTAAAATTCTCTAATAATAAAGAAAAGACACCCCTGTGTTTACGTACCTTCACTGAGAATGTCAATTGTATCGCCTTCGCTAAATTCTAAATCCTCTGGGCCTTGTGCATTGTAGTCATATAGTGCCACCATCTGATAAAGAATGGTCCTGTTGGCCAGAGGGTCCTCATTCTTGGGATGAGATGGGGGGGTGGGGGTGGGGGAGAAATGTTAAAAATTGCCAAATTGGTGTAACTTTCATTTGTAATAGAACAAAGTTCAAGCTGATGATGGGTGTAATTTTTCCTCACAGTTTAACAAACAAGTAAACCATGCATAGGATGATTTCCTAAAACACTATGTGACTATGTGGTGCTATTAAAACACTGCTCTGTTTGAACATACAGACACTAGCTCAACCAGAGGTATGAATTTTGGGTGACCAATTGCAGACAGCGGTGTGCATGGGAAACCTTTTTGAAAACTACTCCGTTTGGTGACAGTACTGGTGCAGAAATTACACACAATTAATCTCCTTTAACAGATGTCAGTTAGAGCTGTCAATCAAAAATGGTAGATAGTAAAGTTACCTGACACCAAATTTTGGCACGTCCTGATTCAGCCACACCCTCTAAGCTATCCAGTCCATCGTCACCATTTAGGGGCATTAGTACTCTGGTACCATGCCTTCTGTGTCTGCAAGAGGAAGTAGTATTATGTGTTAAAGGATGGTGTGGGGGTTTGTACGATCGAAAAATGTGAGCAGATTATTAACATACTTTAATGCTGGGAATTTATGGCAACTAAAAGCAGGTCAGCCAGACTGCAGGTCTGCAATATTACCTGAGGCGAATGTTCGTCACAGGCTGTCCTAATTTCTGAGCGATTTTCTCTTGCAGATCCCGGAAAGGAGTTTCTAAAGGGACTCTCAGAGCTATGGTGTATGTATAGTGCACCTTGACTACAACTGTTCCAGACTCCTGGGGTGAAGTTTGGGCCTGAGAAATGGGGGTAACATCTGAGGTTACAGCTGAGACAACTGAGAGATATATCTGAATCAGATTTTTGCATTAAACTGATCATAAGAATAAGCAAAGTGAATGAAGTTATAATACAAGAACATAAAAAATTAAATCAAAAGGAAGCTGTTTTTTTTTTTTTTTCAATTTCAAAGTACCCTTTTTCTATTACAAAGTTCTATCATGTGCACAAAGTATTGGGATATTCAGGTATAAGTTTTGTCATAAGGTAATCAGGTTTCTCTACTAGGCAGTGGCCTTAAATAGTCTCCTCTTCAAATGTTCAGCTTTCTTTTGCTCCCTTGGGTGTATTTCTGACTGAATCAGGCCAAATCAAAGGCCTGCTGCCTCAACACTCCACTTCTTGTCTGAGTCACAAAACTCATTCAAAAGATCTCATCTCACACAAAAGATCAACCATGACGGCCACTGCATTAATCATGCTCTGCTTCCATTTCCATCTACAGTACATGATACTGTCAGAAATATTGGCTTTCAGGCTTGACAAATTGGACAAGGAGATAAAATGAATTTGCAGAAGTATATAAAATATAAGCACTGAGGATCTAACCAAATATTCAAGATTAGGGGGCACCAAATGTTAACCCATGAAAGGAAAACCCATGTTTATAGACCACAAATCTGTTCATTTTAATAAACATTTTAACTATTTAAATAAGCTTCTAATTATTGGTGAAAATTTAGTAAGGTAATTCTTAGCAAAAAGTGAGTTGTGCGGTTGAAATAAAACGTTGGAGTTACATACTAAAGGGATCACTGATTTGTCCTTCCACAAGGTGAGCATTCTTTCATCTTTTTCAAGTGTGTTTTATTACTCACCTGCTGCGTAGGGACGCTGGTTGAGTTGCTGGTCGTTGGAGGAGTTGTGTGGGTAGCACCTTCAGAGGTGGGGTGAAACTCTACAGAAGAGAGAATGAGACTTGCATTCTTCAGAATACTGGTACAATCATTTTATTTATTTTTAGGACAGTTGAAGGAGAGACAGGAAATGATAACTGCATCACGTAACATGCAACATGTGCTCTACTTAATGGCACCGCATTTGTTATTAGAACATTTTTATTATGTTTAGATATTAGAAAAAGATAGTTTAGAAATTATAATTTCTTTCTTTTTTATAATAATATATATTTTATAAATATAATTATAAAAAAATTATAATTTTATAATAATAATAATAAAAAAACTTTAATTATTAACAAACAATTTCAGTTTCAATGTGTCTGTTATATCTGAAAATATATTTTCTGTACCTAATGGACGTTGAGTTGGACCTTGAGGTCGATTTGGGGGTTTTAGGGTTGGTGGATGTGGGATGCCATTGGCGAGTTCCTTCCAAGCAATATGCAGAGAAAAGCACTCAGAATATTACTGCCAATAACAACTTTAATTCAGATATTGAACATTAGAGGCTGAAGAACAAAGTCACTGCTCCTGCCTCCTACAGTATGCAAAGCAAAGGAATGAAGATCCCTTGCTCAATTAAACATCACATCTCTGGAAGTAGGGGTAACAAGAGGCTATAAACGTTTAAATCATTTTTATTTTCATCATAGCTATTTTCCTTATAACGATACTAAAAGTGACAAAGAGTGATGAGGCATAGCACAGTCTTTGCCAAATCTCTGTGGTTTGCAGAGTGCGTAGGCACATTTTTCACTAGAATTAAAAAGCTGTCAGCATTCATAAAATTCACCATTTTACACAAAGCTCAACATGTCTAAGAAAAAGGCTGGATGAGCCTGGGCAAATAACAATATAAGCAAATAACTATTAAAACCCATTAATAACATACTGTGGGAAATGAAAGAGGTCATACAAAAAGGTTATAAAAAAAATAGAACACTTACAATTCGCTTGTATTTAGCCTTGTTTTTCTTGCCCATTGGTTCAAGCAGGAATTTGGGAACCAGACCTCTCTGACATTTTAAAAGTAAAAAAAGAAGAAATAGCCCAGGTGTTATTTAAAATTTTGTTATTATTTTTATATCACACATCGACGTTGCCACTCAAACTCATTTTGTGAATGTCTGAAACATAATTAGAATAACCGCTTGTTAAGTCTGACCAGTTTTCGGGTCTAAACGTTCAGAATCCAAAAGCAAATGGTGATAATATAAACTGACCATGTGATGTTATACTACTGAAAAATCATGATCCTAACCGTTAACCCTATACAGAAATGATGGCCAGAAAGTGATTCATCTTTTATGAATCATTGAAATATTGGTGTCCAGGATGGCATGAGCCCGGAGATTGTGGTGTATACTGTTTTAAATGCTTAGCATAAATATGATATGAATAAATAGTGCTTATAAATGGCTGTTGAGATAGGATTACCAACTTAAAAGAGAAGAGGCTTGGACCTGGAAACAGTTATCCTTATGCCACAACTTAACAAGCGGATTCTTCATTTTGGGGGACAACATTCAATGTGCCTCCAAATCATAACAAATCCTCAGTAATCATTCATCACATTTAGAAAGAAAGAGTATCCCACCTTTCCATCATAAATGACTACTGCCAGACCATCCTTGTCTTCATCACTATACACAAACACTTCTGCTCCAGCAGGCACTGTTAGCTCCCCTGCCCCTTTTGCCACATAAGCACTCTTCATTACCATGTAACGAGTGTCCCTATGCAGAAATGATATATTATCTCAGTGTCTTTAGCTGGTCTTGTAACAGTCTTTAATATTTTCTGAATATTGAATACTTACTGGCCGACTATGACCTTTGGCTCATAGTACCCTGGTTTCTGCAAGAACATACATAATCGGTGGAGTTTAGTTAGAAAACAAAAGACAGTTAAAATAGCAGGACAAAATTTTGAGGATGTAGCATCACAGGTGGTAACTTTACCTGTGGTCTGAGAGGATCAAAGCCCCTGAAGTCATCATTTGGAATCAAAGAAGTGATGACCTGTGAAGAGTTTAGTTTCGTTGAACATTTGTCACATTTCTTGTATAGTGCTTTTAGTACAGAATTATAATGTTTATATGAGATTACAATCATTTTTTATATAAAATGAATGGGAAATCTGCAGATGCATTAAGTTCTTTTGGGCAGCTTTTAAGTTCTTACACACATATATTTCTATATTTTCAACAGATGCTCAAATGTTCTTAACCAGATGGCAGGCACCCACTAGGGGGCCTCAAGATGATTAAAAATTTAAGACCAAACAAGCATTAGATTAAGCTAAAATAACTAAAAAACAAGATGTTTCTTATTTTAATTTACTTCCTCAACATTGTTTTTTTTTTAAAGAAATATTAAGCATGATGTAGATCTGGAAAAGTTAAAGAAAAAAATAAAATATTGTTAATAAAATCATTAATAAAACTCCATAGGCATTTTTATACATTTTCTGAATAACAATTTTTTGTTATACCAAGCTCAAAAATATTTTATCAGGTAGAAATTGTGAGTAAATCATCATCCTTCCTCTTTACCCAGTAAATCATGAACAACTGGAAAAGTAATGACCTACTAACTTAGAGCATGCAACTTGAAACATTAACAGTTTGCTTTTTTTAATGTACTGCATACGTCATTACAATTTATTTGTCTGTAATATTTTATATTGATAATTGATCCAGTTTGACCGCTCCTTTTGTGTTCAATTGTTGTGTACTTTACTATTATTGGATTATAGTGAAGTGTACCATATAGTTATTTTTCAAACAGCTATAACGCAGCAATACAGCGTGAAGATGTGAGTCACCTTTGCTTCACCCAAGAAGTCCCTCGGTTTAAGCTGGTCTACTTCCTGTTTCCTGGGACGGAACACTTCACCCTCAGGCACCAGGAGAGGCTCCAAAAACTCTCTCCTCTGGGAATTAAATTGGACAGATACATAAAGTGATGATTACAATGTTTAGTGGAGCATTGTTCGCTGAAAACAGACTTCAGAGGTCATTGCAAACCACTGTGTTCAGTGATACATTACCAGTAAAAGGGCAATAAAAAGGTAGCGGTGGATATCTTGCACTATGAAAAAGCTTTTCAGCCTTCTCTTTGTATTTTCTTAATATAAGTATCACATATGTCTTACATTAATAGCCTCTAGAGCTGTGTCTATTAGGTTGCTTCGGCCTGCTCCTCTCTCCTGTGAGACCGCCAGCAAAATCTCGCTGGCTTTGTCCCATTGTTGCAGTCTAGAGCGAACGGCTGCTGCATTATAAAGGACCTAAAAGTGAACAAACCCACACAAGTACTACACACTGTACATTATATAATATCAACAGGACAACAAAAGATTATACACTACTGTACTGTTCAAAAGTTTGGGGTCAGTAAGGCTTACTTTTGATACTTTTATACTGTATTTTTTCAAATAAATGCAGCCTTCATGAGCAGAAGAGACTAATTACAAAAACCGCCCTCAAACTTTTGAATGGTAGTGTGTGTCTACACATATATATTTTTTACTGCCCTCTTCTGAATCTGTAAAATGAATAATTTCTTGGAGCAGGATCATCCCATCACCCAATGAGTAATGAGGAGTTACTTCTATTATTCTTCTAGTAAACCACATAAACCATACATAGAACATAAAACGTGCACTTATGTCTAAAGATGGACTGGTGGTGCAAATTTTGCATGTGGTGGTCATATATTGACTCTTTAAATCTTCTTCAAAGCAAACTCTTCTGTTTTTCAGCTAATATGTGTTTGAGGAACAGAAAGGTTGCTTGATCTGTTCAGGCTAACCTGGGCTTAACCAAACAGCTGAGGAATGCTGCATGTCTTATCTTTTTTCAGCCTGGCATTTGACATTGCATAACTATGGAGCTTTTTTACTCAGCCCTCAAAGAGCCCTTGTGATAGCTATCTGTGCAGGTGAACTCCACCAATGTTCATGTCTAATGGCAAAGTTGACACAAAGCTAAACAGAAAATGTCAACAATTTCCCAACTTGCAATAAAATGTTACCAAAAAACTTTCACACTAAATCTAGACAATCATACTTTTATAGATGGTTATGTCTTACTTTTTTTTTTACATAATCAGACAGAAATATGCTTATGTTCTGACCTGCCAGCTGTACATTTTATAGCGAAGACCCAGCTGTTTGTAGTCAATGACAGGGTTTTCCCTCATGTATTTCTGAGCCCATATACAATCAGACAATGCCTCCTCCAGCCTGGTGTTAGAAAAAATTACATAGATAAAAAGAAAGAAAGAATGACAAGAAGACACGGAGAGAGCAAGAGAACAAAGAGGCAGTGTCAGATGAAAGTGAATCAACTGTCCAGAACATCAACTTTAAACAAAAGAGGTCAATGTTTGTGTCGCATCACGCTGTGGCATACCAGACAGACTGGTTTACTTATTCATAAAGATCTACAATATGAAAACTTCGAAGAATATTTATCACCTATTTGCCATCATATGAACAGCAGACCTCTGAAAAAATCCCACAGCAAGGCATGAATCCTTTGCGATTACCTGGTCGAGAGCCTAAAAGGTATATGACATTGTCTTAGACATCAAACAAATTTTTTCATCTAACTAAAACATAACAATCATGACCTTTGTAAAATGTAAAAATTAAATAAATGTCATTAAAATAAATAAAAAGTAATTAATTTAAATATTCTTTTTTAAAATTATTATAATACATACTGTACTATAGTGAGTGTGGGGGGGGGGGGGGGGTGTAATAATGTAATGAAATAGAAACTAAATATTTTCCAAATAATATTTTAAACATTTATATACACTCATGTGAAAAAGAAAGTACACCCTTTTGAATTCTATGGTTTTACGTATCAGGACATAATAAAACAAATCATCTGATTTTTGGCAGGTCTTAAATTTAGGTAAATACAGTCTCAGATGAACAACAACACATCATATTACACCTTGTCATGGTATATTTAACATAAATGGAAAAGCCATGTGTGACAAACTAAGTACACCCTTACTGCTTTCATAGGAATTTGGAGGGTAGTAGCAGTCAGGTGCTGCTAATCAAATGCCTTTGATTAATTGATCATCAGCAAGTGTGACCAACTCTATAAAAGCAGAAGTTTTGGCAGTTTGCTGGTCTAGAGCAGAGCATTCAGGTATGTAACACAATGCCAAGAAGGAAAGACATCAGCAATGATCTTAGAGAAGAAATTGTTGTTGCCCATCAATCTAGGAAGGGATACAATGCCATTTCCAAACTATTTGAAGTCCATCATTCTACAGTTAGGAAGATTATTCACAGGTGGAAAACATTCAAGACCGTTGCCAATCTTCCCAGGAGTGTAAGTCCCAGCAAATTCAGAGAAACTGCAAAAAACCCAAGAGCTACACCTCAGACTCTACAGGTCTCAGTTAACATGTTAAATGTTAAAGTTCATGACAGTACAATTAGAAAAAGACTGAACAAGTATGACTTGTTTGGAAGGGCTGCCATGAGAAAGCCTTTTCTCTCTAAAAAAGGTTTGCAAAGATGCATCTGAACAAACCACAAGACTTCTGGAACAATGTCCTCTGGACAGACGAGACAAGAAATGGAGAAGTTTGGCCATAATGTACAGTGCCACGTTTGACAAAACACAAACACCTCATACCAACTGTCAAGCATAGTGGTGGAGAAGTGATAATTTGGGCTTGATTTGCAGCCGCAGGACCTGGGCATCTTGCAGTCTTTGAGTCCAGCATGATCTCCTCTGCATACCAAAGTATTCTAGAGTCAAATGTGAGGCCATATGACAGCTAAAGCTTGGCTGAAATTGGGTCATACAACAGGACAATGATCCCAAGCACAACAGCAAATCTACAACAGAATGCCTGAAAAAGAAAAAAAATCAAGGTGTTGCAATGGCCCAGTCAAAGTCCAGACCTCAACCCAATTGCTGTGTCAGGACCTTAAGAGAGCTGTGCATAAACAGATGCCCACAAACTTCAATGAACTGAAGCAGTGTTGTAAAGAAGTGTGGGCCAAAATCCCTCCACAACGATGTGAGAGACTAATAAATTCATATAGGAAATGATTACTTCAAGTCAATGCTGCTAAAGGTGGTTCTACAAGAGATTAAATTATAGGGTATACTTAGTTTGTCACACATGGCTTCTCAATTTTGGCTTTATTTTTGTTAAATGGTGTAATATGTCATGTGTATTTGTTCATCTGAGGTTGTATTTACCTAATTTTAGGACCTGCTAAAGACCAGATGATTTTTTTAAATTATGTCCTGAACACAAAAGGATGTACTTTCTTTTTCACATGACTGTATATATAAATTTATATAAATATATAGCTTTTATACATCCTAAATATATTTTAGGATGAGGGTCCCTTGCACAAGGAAGATCATATTTGGGGATCAGTGGCATCTAAAAGACTGAAAACCCCTGAACTAAACTATAGCTCTGGCAATTGCTATTTAACAACTTAAGACAAGGATAACTGTTTTGGAGTACCATTATAGATATCCTACATTTCTATCATTTCTTACATGGTTAAGTACCAAGATTGTGGTTGTACCTTGATGGCCAAATCCACTTGACCCAGGGCGATGTGTGTCGACGCGACCACAAACATAGTGCGACAGTTGTGATCTGTGATCTGGTTTAGTTTAGTGAGAGCGCCCTGCCAGTCCCGGCTGTCTATAGCCCGCACGGCCTCATCCCACAGCCTGATCAATTCTATGTACAGCATGGCCCTCTAGAACAAAACAAGATTAAATGTTATTTTTCTAATCACTATATTTATTCAGAAAGAATTTAATAGATTAATACAAAACTGTACTGAGAAAACACCATATTTTTGGTCACTAATAGCTTGGAACGAAAATAATCTGACAGCTGCCTACAAGTACAGGTGAGACTAGCTATGCAGGTTCTTTTAAGACAGTAAAACTATAAAAGCTATAAAACCCAATACTTGTACAATGACAGACACTTACCTCTGCACAGAAACAGACAAGAGATAAGTCAGGAACTTGAACTTCTTTCTAGAAGTGATCGATCAGATTTGAACAGGTGCTCCTGAACAGGTGTAATCTAGAACTCTTAGTTGGCTCACAGGGAAGTAATATTTGTAGTGTGACTCACATCTGTGGTTCCCACCCACTTGCCATGCCATCAGGAAGTCTTGCATTCTTAAGAGAGAGAGAGAGACTTCTTGAACAGAAGGTAAGGCACGTACACAATGGCTCAATTAAACAAAAAGATGTTGAGTAATTCAGGGAAATAGAAGAAAGACAACGTGCACACTAACATGCTTATCTTCAGCACCTTAAGGACAGAACATTAAAGGTTGTCCAGCCAAGAGTTACAATACCAGGGACCATTTAGTTTTCACCTGACATTTATTTTAATAGGGAAGCAGTCAAGAAAAAGACTGGAATGAGGAAATAGCAGTATTGCTATATTACTATTTTTTTCCACCACACCAAGTTTTACTGCTTTAGATTTTCCACCAAATACTTGAGGCATTAAGGTTATAAAAATTGCATTTTATTAAAAAATATTTTGTTAAAAATTTCATAGTGTCTTCAAAAAATAAATAATAAATAAATAAATAATAAATAAATAAAATAGACATTTGCTTTCTACAAAATGGAGACACATTATGTGTTTTTGAGCATATTATTTCCACAAATAACTTTAAGACATATAGACACCATAAAAAAATATTATTTGAGATAAGTGAAATATCTAGAAATGTGTAAATCTACTCTAATATAATCTTCAGTGTTATCTATCTATATGCATATATTATTTACAGTAGATGGCGCTACATATTTTGGCAATCCATCAAGGGTTCCTCCAACGCTCTCACGGCATTTAAGTTAAACCAAAGCCACTGGAAGGCAAGCCTGCAACCTTTAGCCAAAAAAGCGTAACGGCTAATGCTAACGCTCCGCCTCTGGCGGTATGCAGGGAAGGAAACCAGAGGCCGTTTTTTGAATGGATGTCAATGGATGAGAGGTTTCACTATGCTGATTAAACAGCTTTTGTGGGGAAATAGCTAATAAACAATACTTTCGTTGGGAACTATATGTAGATTTTAACTTGATAAAAATGTATTTTTTTAAGAGAAGGCAGACTAGGGAATGTTGCGACTGATGTCACTGCCATTACACGATAGGCTGAGAGGTGCTGCACGTGATTAAGTTAGCCGTTACGCTTTATCCAATAGAGACAGAGCGACACGCGTCATAATATGACCCGTTGCGCTCTGTCTCACTGCCTGTATCCACTTTTGTGTCCTTAAACATTCGTTTTTGGGGGTCGACAGCTTATAAAAACTTATTTCTGGGTTTTTAGCTTGTTAGCTGTACACCTTGTCACACAGCAGCTTTTAGGCATTGTTCTGTTTTTTGTAATAAGTCAGAAATGACAAGGAGGCAGTCTTACGCAATACAAAGTCAATGGAGACGGTTGGATTGTTTTCCCTCCCGGTGGGCGTGGCTTTCAGATTATACTAAATGCGCTCTGTCTCTATGGTAAGAGATACAGACCCTCTCATCTCCCTATAATATACAATCTCTGCTTAAACTACACATGCAAACATTTTCTATAGTGTACTGAGCTTTTCAGTCTGTAGTCCTAAAATTCTTTTCTATCGTAGTAATGTAGAGAAGCAGCTACAACCCAATTTTCCTCCGCGGTGGACAAAATACATAAGTCTCTATGTGCGGACGACTGAGAGACAGATTCCAAGGGACCGTCTGCAAAGTGCAAAACCCGAAAAGCGAATACTACAAAAACAGTCAATAACTTCACTGTAATACACTGTACTGTCACCAAATTCACCGCACACATCACTGATGTCCTGATAGTTATACTACAACACTTATTTGGGGGAAATGTCTTTTTGTATCATTTTTATGATTTTTCATAATGAAAAAAAAAAAAAAATAACGACTATTATGGAAATTAAATTCAATAACTTCACTGTAATACACTGTACTGTCACCATATTCACAGCACATCACTGATGTCCTGATAGTTATACTACAACACTTATTTGGGGGAAATGTTTTTTTGTATATTCTTTATGATTTTATTAATTTTATTTTATTACAGTGAAATTATTGAATATAATTTTCATAATAGTCAAGTTATGGAATTATTTTCATATTAAAAAAATCAAATCAGGACATCAGTGATGTGTGAGCTGAATTTGGTGAAATTCATATTAAAAAATCAAATCAGGACATCAGTGATGTGTGCGGTGAATTTGGTGACAGTACAGTGTATTACAGTGAAGTTATTGACTGTTTTTGTAGTATTCGCTTTTCGGGTTTTGCACTTTGCAGACGGTCCCTTGGAATCTGTCTCTCAGTCGTCCGCAAATAGAGACTTATGTATTTTGTCCACCGCGGAGGAAAGCTGATTTTGAGGAAAATTGGGTTGTAGCTGCCTCTCTACATTACTATGACAGAAAAGAGGTGTTATTTGTGTAGTAACAGCGTTTAGCTCAGGAGTTATTGACTCAAGAAATTCGAATCTGTGAATATGCGGCCAATACGATTCGGGGTTTGTGAACGAATCCTTAAAATGAACAAATCCTTTTCATTTGAATGCTAACAATTTATTTATTTTTTGTCCTTCTATATAGTTACTGTTTATAAGCATTTATAATAATAATAATAACATTTTGACCGTAACTTATTTAAATGCAAGAAGACTTTTACTTTGAAATGGTTCCTGACTTTTACTCTGACTGAAACTATTATTGTGTAAATAATTGTTAAACTGCCAAATTGCTCTTTTCATTGCTCAAGACAACCTTTAACTTTATAACGGTGTAAATCATGTACTTTTAACCCAACAGGGATAAACGACTGTCTGTAACGTTTGCAGATGACACGAAAGTCACATGACAGCTGACGTGATCACATGACAATAAGTACTAGTCCTGTGAAGATTTCATTAAACTCCACTGAATTTCTGGCTTTATATGGGGTCTCTTTGAGAATGGCTGAAGGGTGGCTTTTCCTTGGATTCATGTTGCTGATCCTCGGTGGAAAGACTGAGACACGTTCATCTGTGGCAAGTTCTGATCTGCAGTTGTTTTGTATTTTGAAATTGTTTTGTTACTGATAGGCTCTTCCAGTTGTTTTCATACGGTTTATAGACCATTCTTTGCTCTGTTATTCCTTACTGTTCTTTTGAATTTTCTTTCTTTCTTTCTTTCTTTTTTAAGGAAAAGCTCAATAATGAGGTCATCCCATCTCACAGAGACCTTGCTGCTGATTTCAAGGAAATGTATTTTAAACAGATTTTAGACCACTTCAATTACAACAGCCTTGGCAATGGCACATATGATCAGCGCTACCTTATTACAGGTAATTTGCCACACTTTCATACTCTTAGTCTTAACTTTATCTTTTTAAATTCTATCCATCCATACTAAATGCATCTTGTGTTTATTCTAGATCAGTACTGGAGGAAAGGCTATGGACCCATTTTTTTCTACACTGGCAATGAGGGGGACATATGGGAGTTTGCACGGAATTCAGGCTTCATCACAGAGCTGGCAGCAGTGCAGGGAGCCCTGGTGATTTTTGCTGAGCACGTAAGATTTTCATGTTAAATCATATGACTATGGAGGAAGTTAGACAATAGGAAATTTGTAGATGTCCACTTTATGCAGTCAAACAATCTATACTACTGGTCAGAAGTTTGGAATAAATAAGATTAAAGATGTTTTTGAAAGAAGTCCCTTATGCTCAATGAGGCTGCATTTATTTGATCAAAAATACAGTAAAAACAGTATTTAAATTACATTTTTTTTATATTTTAATATATTTTAAAATGTAATTTATTCCTCCAATGGCAAAGCTGAATCTTTCATTACCTCATTCAGTGTCACATGATCCTTAAGAAATCATTCTAATATGCTGATTTGGTGCTTAATTATCAGCAATTATAATTGGTGCTCAATTATTAATTATGTTTTTCATAATTATCACTGTTGAAAATATTGATTATTGTTTGCTGCGTAATATTTTTGTGGAAACCATGAAATTTTGAAATGTGATTTTTTTTTTTTTTTTTTTTTTTTTTTTTTTTTTTTTTTTGGTAACATTATAAATGTCTTTACTGTCACTTTGGATCAATTTAATGTGTCCTAGCTATAATAATTTCTTTAAAAAAACTCTTATCCCAAATCTTTGAATGGTAGTGTTTCCACAAAAAACATAACGGTTTTCAACAACTACAACAATAATAATAAGAAGAAGAAATGATTTATATGCACCTTATCAGCATATTAGAATGATTTCTGAAGGATCATGTGACGTTGAAGAATGGAGTAATGACTGCTGAAAAGTAATGTTCAGCTTTTCCGTCACAGGAATAAATAGCATCTTAAAATATATGAAGAAGTTATTTTGAATTATAATTTTTACACAATATTGCTGTTTTCACTGTGTTTTTGGTCAAATAAATGTAGCCTTCTTTCAAAAACATTTAAAAAAATATTATTTATTATTTTATAAAATTATTCAAAACTTTTTCTTTTCTTTTCTTTTTTTTTTTTTTTTTTTAAATAGTGTATAAATGTCCACTAATGATTACCTTTGCTTTAAACTCTAGAGGTATTATGGGAAATCTCTTCCATTTGGGAAGGATTCATTTAATATCCCTGAGGTGGGGCTGTTGACAGTGGAGCAGGCTCTGGCTGACTATGCAGTGATGATCACAGAGCTAAAGAAGGAACTGGGAGCTCAGACATGTCCCGTCATCGTCTTTGGTGGAAGGTGGGGTCTCAGTGAGCTTTATATTTACCCATCATCCCCTGACAGACACACACACACACATATAAATAAATATTCATATACCAACTGGCTGCATTATATTTCATTGTTATTAAATTAATTAAATATCATATCTAATAGTATTTTTTTATAATGCAATAATAATTGCTAATAATAATATAACAAATAATATCTATATGTTATGTCTGTTTTTATGTCAGCTATGGAGGAATGTTGAGTGTTTACATGAGAATCAGGTATCCGAATATTGTTGCTGGCGCGTTAGCCGCTAGCGCTCCCATCCTGTCCACTGCAGGTCTTGGAGACTCTAGACAGTTTTTCCAGGATGTTACTGCTGTAAGTTCATATTTAATTCTTTTAAGGCACTTTAAAAAACTTTTAAAGGCATGTTTTAAAGCTAAAGAAGATTTTATTTGATTTTGTATTAGAGTAATATTGATACTGTTTGTGTGTTCAGGATTTCGAAAAGTTTAAACCTGCCTGCAGAGATGCAGTGAAAGGAGCTTTCCAGAAGCTAAACACTTTGGCACAACAGAAAGGTATCCATAGCCGTTCACTCAGGATTCTTGACCATTTCACTCTGTGTTTGTTGTTGTTCCTAACCTAATTTCATTCTCCTGCTCCTTGTTCATACTCCATAGACTACAGCCGCATCCAGGCTGCTTTCTCCCTGTGTAAAACTCCCTCCACCCAAAAGGACATTCATCAGCTGAACGGACTCTTACGCAACGCCTTCACCATGATGGCCATGTTGGATTATCCCTACAGCACTCAATTCATAGGCAGCATGCCAGCCTTCCCTGTGAAGGTATTGGATTTCTCATATTCCATCACCAAATGGGAAGGGGATAGCATGAAAAATAAAAGCTTGCCACAGAAAGGCTTTAATGCAGAAAGCAAAACCTAATGGTGTTAAACAAATGTTTCCCTGATGCTTAGAGCAAATGAAACCATTCCACCCCATCTGGTTCCATTTAAAATGGCTTAGTAGTGCAGTTCCTGCAGTTGGAATGGAACAATTATGATTGTGTGTTTTAAAGATAAAGTTCAGTACTTTTACTTTCACAGGTGGCGTGTGAAACCATGCTGAATGGCACTGATCTTATGTTGGCACTCAGAGATACTGTTGGTAAATGACAGCAGCTTTGCAGAGATTTCGATTTCATTTTCTATTCCTTTTTGTTGTAATCCCTCTGGTCCTGACAAGGCTCAAAAGACTTTTTCATTAATGTTGTGCCACCCCCACAGGCATTGTGTATAATTCCACTGGACAGCTCACATGTTATGACCTCTACAGTCTCTTTGTGGAGTGTGCCGACCCCACCGGCTGTGGCCTTGGCTTTGACAGTTATGCGTGGGATTACCAGGTACCTAGATTAGTTCTCACTAAACCCTGAATATTAGTTTTTGGTACTTGCTGAAAGTTCACTGTAATATTAGAGCCATGATCAATGATTAGAGCATATCAAAAACATCATTTCACATATTAATGTTAAAAACATTTAACAACACAAGTCTTCAGTAAAACATTTATTTTGAGACTATAGAGCGGGGGGTGGCGAACTCCGGTCCTGGAGAGCCACAGTCCTGCAGAGTTCAGCTCCAACCCTGATAAAAACTCACCTGTCGGTAGCTTTCTAGTAACCCTTCAGACCTTGATTATCTTGTTCAGGTGTGTTTGATTAGGGTTGCAGCAAAACTCTGCAGTTCTGTGGCTGTCCAGGACTGACATTCGCCACCCCTGCAATAGAATGCTGCATGTATGACATAATTTTGTAGGCTAACCTGGAAGTTAGCATCACCCTGGTTCCCTCGCTAAAAAGTCAATAGGATTTTTTTTTCTTTTGGATTACTGCATAAAATAAGATCTATGATGAACAAGTTTATGATTCTTACACGTAAATGTTGAAATTAATATTAACTAAGATTAATAAATGCTGTAGAAGTATTGTTCATTCTTAATGTTAACTAAAGTAGTTAACTAATGAAACCTTATTGTAAAGTGTTACCTATGAATTTTGATGTTTAAATAATCCCCAGATGTAAAAAGCTAAAGTTAGACTATAAACAAACATCACATGACCACTAAGCTTTCAGGAAATCTCTCAATCTTTATTTAAACGCCATGATGATGTTTAATGCCCCAGACCTCTGTAGTCCCATTTAGCCACTTGTTGTCAACCGCCTTTTTTAAGACATTCAAAAGCTTAAAAAATCATGAGGGGTGGGTATTACTGATGTATTTTGTCGTTGAATAAAACGTGAAAATATATTGTATTTAACCACAGATCTCATTTTCGGCATTTAACCAAAAGCCCATTCAAAAACCCGTTGACTTCAGGACAATGGAACTCATTTTCAGCTTTTAGGACCAATTTCTGCAGCACACTGTTCAGTCCAAATACTTGACACTGTGATTTTAAACTTTTAAAGACCTCTTTAAACAACTTTTTTTAAAATAAAGTTTGTAGTTTAATCTGATCTATTAGTTTTGGGATATTCACATGTAATGATATATAAAAATATTGAATCTTTATTTTAAGTTGTCCATATTACAGTGTAATTATACATTTAAGTACTGAGTAATAATAATTAACTACATGTACTTACTATAGGGTTAGGATGAGGGTTTGGTTTAGGGTTAATTGCATGTTATTATGCATAATTTCTAGTTATTACTACGGTATTACATGTAACGTGTAGCAATGACACTGTAAAATAAAGTGTTACCAAAATGTCTTTTATATAAAAATCTTTTTTAGGCCTGCACTGAGATCGAGATGTGCTATGAGAGTAACAATGTGACAGACATGTTCCCACCTATGACATTCACTGAGCAGCAGAGGGAACAGTACTGCTCAAAGAGATGGGGGGTGGTGCCACGGCCAGGGTGGCTGAAGACCCAGTTCTGGGGCCAAGGTAAGCTAGAACTACCAAACTGTGTATAGGTTTGTCTTTCTTTAAAAAAAAAAAAAAAAAAAAAAAAACAGCGAGTTTTACCCCAATGATTATGCATCTGGATCCACTTGTCTTTGATCCTTTTAATATTCATTGGATGTTTGCAGTGAACTGGGAGCTAAATGTTGCATCCATTTAAATTCTCTCTTCTAGATCTCTCCACCGCAAGCAATATCATATTTTCCAATGGTGATCTTGATCCTTGGGCTAATGGAGGGGTAAGTTTCACTTTTAAAATTTTGTAATTTTATTATTTAGTTATTAAAATATAAAAGGTGCACTCTGTATTTTTCCTTACTAAAATGATCTGAATACTTAATTTAAGTAATTCCCTTGTTAGTAAGTTGTTACACTGAGTGCACTTTTATTCATGTATGCAATTTACAAATAAAGAGTATTTTGTTGCGCTTCTCTGTAAAACATTTAATGGAATTATTTTCGCCTGTAGATCAGGAAGTCACTCAGCCCATCACTGATTGCAATCAACATACCAGAGGGAGCTCATCATCTGGATTTAAGGTGCCAGTTAAACTTAGGCTATTTTCAGACTGCAGTCAAATCGGATATTTTCTCATCTTTTCAGGCAGATTGTCTGCACTATTAATAGCAAGTGAATAAAATTTGTCTAGACATAACCAACCTATCTCCATGAGTTGCTTTGGTAAAAATCGTAGGCGTACATACGTACGTGACGAGGCTTTCAAAACAGATGTAGAGAAAATGGAGGTCCATCATTTCACTCTCCTGTCGAGTCACGGTGCAGAACTCTTCCACCGCATAAGAAAAACTCAGCGACGGAGGAGACTGATATTGTGACGTTCCATGCTGTAGTCACAACCGAAATCTTTTTACATACCATTTGAATACTTATCGTTGTGTTTCACGTTGTGACGCAAAAGACCATTTAAAATCTGATTTGAGCAGCCAGAGCATCCAGACTCAGACGCATCAATAAAAATCTGATTGGAATCGCATTTTAGACCACCTCCAAATGTGTTTTAAATCATAATTTGAAAAAATTAAGATTTCATGCGTTTGTAAAAAAAAAATGGATTTATGCTGGCAGTCTGAACATAGCCCATGTTACATATGTGATGTGTTTAGACCCATGAGAGATAAAGACAATGAAATGCTATATTTGGCTTCATCATCTGACCATGCTTCCTACTTTTTCTTTTTTCTTCCCAGGGAGTCCAACCCTGCTGATCCTGAGTCTGTGATTCTGGCTCGGAAGAAGGAGTCTGAAATCATTGCTCAATGGGTGAAGGCGGCAAGGAAGGAGCCATCATGAGTTATTTTTATGTACAGTTTATTTCAACATTTGTAAACTTGTAAAATATTGAATAAATCCATTTATTTTCCACAGAAATGGACATTAAAAAGATTCCAGAAATATGAATTTGTCAATTAAAAAAAAACATTTTCATTATGTACAAGCTCACTCTAATGTCTAACTCATCATTTACAAATTGCCAGATTGCACTGGGGTACTTCAAAGGAATATATACAGCTGTACCACATTATTATTGCCATTTTAGAATATTCTTTGAAATTTATGGCATATATCTTTGGTGTATGAATGAATCGGAACTATGTTGATTTGTCAATATGCATGAGGCAGATGATAATTTAAGACATTTGCACAACAAATAAGAGTGAGGCATGAAAAGCCCTTCATTTTAAATCTGATACACACAAGCTAGCAGTCTTCAATTTCTCACACAATGAGAGAAAAAACCCCCCCCCCAGAAATGGCATACAGATAGCAAGTTAATTTAATGCTTACACACTATATTATAAATATTCACAAAAAAAAAAAAAAGGAATTGTAGTTTCACAAAAGGAATGAGATGATTAAAATAGATTGATTTCTCATAAAAACTTGCTTCTCAGGATTGAAAATAGACAACATTTGTCATCACTGCTCTGTATGTAAAGGCACACGCGGAACAGAACAAACACCTCACCACAGCACGACGTCGAGAAACCAGCCCTTGATGAACATCTGCAATGGCTGTAATATACACAGTACTAAAACAAAACTCTGGATAATATTACTGTAAGATTCTGCACCGTGATGTTCAACCAGCTTTTCAAATACAATGCACATAATACATTTGTGATCTGTGTAAACAGCAGGTCTATTCTTTGATGGTCAAAAAGTTGGTATCCCTGCTTGTTATCGGTAACATTAAGACATCCTATACATTCTATTCTATTTAAGCTCAGGCCACAAACTGATCTGCAATCAGTAGTAAAGAATGAATAATTAAACATTCCATTTTTCTTCCTGCATGAAAACATTTGGAATTTTGAAGATTCTTTAAAGTTCTAAGAACATACACATATGTTCCAAGACCAAATGAAAATACTAATGACACAATCTCAGTCTGATGTTGGTCCCGTGAAAGAGTGAGATAAATACATGTGGCATAATGTATTATAGACCTTATTTTTTTAAAAAAACAAAACACTGTGCTTGATTAATGTTCCACTTAAATACTTATAATTCTGCAACCACAAAAAAAATGGGACAAAACTGAATAAAAATCTAATAATAATAACGGTTCATATGACCACCTGCTAATGAGTTTTAACATCAAAAGGAGATTTTTAATATATATAAAATAATAAACCCACTAACTGACACCAAACTCAGCACAAAAATGTACATTTCTCCTATTCACAGGGATGGCATTAAAATCCTTCACAGCAAGGTTGGGGTATTAGGCTCAAAACAAAAGAGAAATATTCAAAATAATTAATAAAAACAAATGTTTCCCCTTGCATGTGCTTTATCACAAGATAAAATTTATACAATGCTGTCTGATAATTCTACATTTTTGGTAGCACTTTACCATAAGGTTTAATTTGTTAACATTAGTTAACTACATTAATTAACAAAAACTAACAATGTAGAATACTCCTACAGCATTTACTAATCTTAATGTTAATCTCAACATCAATTTTCAAGATCAAAAGTTGTATCTGTTAATATTAGTTAATGCATGGTGAACTAAAATGAATGTAAATTTTTATTAATTAACTTTAAAGGTTAATATAAATATATTGCTCACTGTTAGTTCATGTTAGTTAATGCTTTTAACTAATGTTAACGAATGAAACCTTATTGTAAAGTGTAACTACATGTTCTGGAAACCAAATAAAACCATGTAAATATTTATGATGCAAAGAAAAACAAATTTACAAAGCTAAATAGACCTTCAGATGGTGAAAGACTCCCCACAACTCCCCTAAATCCCCACAACAAAAACAGCAGTTGTTCTTTCATTAAAAGAAAATATACACGCACACTAAAACCCCAAAAAAACACACCATAAAGTGCTTGCAGTCCTTATAAGGTTTCACAGTATGTTTTTTTTTTTTTTGTCTGTGTGCTTGGGCAAAGAGACTGCACATACTGTTTCAGTGGGCTAAATCAGCAGCCTAGCTGATCGACAGCAGCATAGAAGCATAAATAGAGAAACTCTATTAATAGAAACATACAGATCACCGGTACACTTAGAAACTATGCATCTACAAACAGATTTTTGTCATGGCTCTTGTAATTATTTTACCAGTTAGTGACTTTCAATTACAAAAAGGGTTCTTAGTGTACAAAAAGATGGCAGTTTGGATATCAATTGTGTTCATGGCCCTGAAAGAGGTGTGTTTGGCAACGCACGTGTGCTTATGGGTCCATCACTCTGCTTGTGGCCATATGGGCAGAGGATGGGCCTCAGTGTTGAAGACGTACTTGTCTAAGCTGATAAGGTTGGGGTCCTCAGAAAAAAGCAGGTAGAAGTATTTGAGCGTCTCGCCCAGGAAGAAGCTCTCCATCTTGTCTCGAGGGCTGGGGTAGGCCGGGTCACAGACGTTGTTTATGGATGTATAACCTCCAGTGGGAACCTGTGGGGAGAGTGACACATGAGTCAGTACTGACAGTTGTTTGGCAACATCCTTGTAAACTGTTGATATGAACTGAATGCTGAATGTGAAGTTTAGAGAGAGAAAGTGTAAGTATTTAGAAAGGGAGCAAGGCAATGTTTGTATAAACCAAGCCAAATAAGAGAAGCCAAGTAACAACATCTGATATATGAAAGTCAGAACTGAGCCAATAATATCAGACTTTCATTCTGACAGAGCACTAAGGTTTGGCTTTGAGCCAGTATGAAAAACAATCTTATGACATTTTCTGACTTTCCATAATTATTTCCATGATGAATGAACAAGGATTAAGGAAATTTTAGACATCTCACTCACAAAGAGTATTTCAAATGAAAGAAAAAATTAAAAACTGAGCATAATTGGAAAAACTTATTTTGAATAAAATTGTTTGTCCTTTTAAGATTTTATTAATTTCAATGATTTTTCCTAAAAAAATAAATAAATAATAATAACCCTTCTAAAATTCCCTGATATTTATTTTGTAGTTCTGTTACACACTAGAATTTTGCACTTTAGTAACAACTTGCTTAATAAGTACAGGGACACACCGCCACATCATAAAACTGCATGTTTATACTAAAACGTTTACATACACACTACTGTACAAAAGTGTAGGGTTGGTAAGATTTTTTAAAAATGTTTAAAATGTTTTTCCAATAAGTCTCTTATTCATATTCAATTTTTCAGATGATCCTTCAAAATCATAATATGCTGATTTTGTGCTAAAAAAAATAAAAAATAAATAATAATGTTGAAACAGTCTTGCTGCTTAAAATCACGATACATATTTTTTCTTCATGATTCTATGATTAATAGAAAGTTCCAAAAGACAGCAATTATTTTAAATATCTTTCATATGAAGGGGTGGATTCTGGAATCCACTGCTGCTTCAATATATATCATTTAAGTTATTAATCAACATTTATCTTTCTGTTAAATTATTTGAATGACTTCTGCAACGTATGTTAAAGCATTTCTTTTCCTTTTCAAACACTAGAAAATTATTTCGAATATTGTCTGTACCTCTCACTGAGAGAAAAGAACATGTTATCAGTATGTTTTGGGAAAGTTTCCTGCTCAGAGCAGAGCTCAGATCAACTTCAACCTTGAAGAAGCTGTGAATCATGTGTATCTGTGTATGTGCGCTAAGTGTTCTGCGCAGGTCCTGTGTACTGGTGGACAACTGGGACTCTGCTCGAGACCAGCAGACGCCATGTCATGACCCCAAAAGGACATCCAGTACCTAAATCCAGGGTCCCCTCGTCAGCATCTTGACGAATGTAGATATGCTTCTGACTATCTGTCCATGTGTGGAAGATTACCAAATTTGTCTATTTTTCTTAGCCAATCAGAATCATTCAACCTGAAGTAATGACGTAGTTAGTTGACTCTGTTAGAGTATAATTGTTGTGGAAATGTGAATGTACGCAGAGCGGCCTACGAACTCCTTGTGAGACTTGAAGCTGGCTTCTGCTGATGAAACTGCAAACTATTCTTCAGTAAAATTTTCTTCAATTTATTATTTTTTTAAACTTTGACTCCGGGTCTTCATTCATCATATCTGGTCTTTTGGGTCTATAACTGTAAAATTCCCCTACACATAATATTATAAAATGTCTTTATTATCACTTTTGATCAACTGAATGAATCCATGCTGAAATTTTTTTTAAATTTGTTTTAAAAAAAAATGCTACTAAGTTTTGAACAGTAAACAATTAACATATAGCTAAATTTATTAACATTCAATCTCTAGCAATTTTTTTTTAATTAGTATTCTTTTACCTTACATATACATTTAAAACCTGCTGTAGTAGTTGAAAAATTTCAACTGAGCAATGCGTTGTGGGAAATATTATCTGAAAAGCATTCACAGAGGCACACACTTTCATCCACCGGAAACAGTACACCATCTGGACACCTTTGGCAAACTATTTTCTATGAATGATTTACATTATTTTGAATCTCGCATACTATTTAGAATGGAAAACATGTAAATTTGGATGCATCTTCCTTCCACTAGTTTGCATGTTCTAAAAACACTAAAAACACCTCAAGGTAACAGTGGAACCGTTTCTTTCTCTCTTACATACCCTTGTGTACTTATTGAAGTTCTGTAAGATCTCCCAGCCCCACTGCTGGTACTTCTTATCCTTGGTAAATCTGTACAAATAAAAGAGGCTTTCCACGGTCTCTGGCCGCAGAAGGTTGTGCCGGTCAGCAATCTGCAAGATATTACAATATCATAAAATCCATTTTATTTCAAATACTGAAACAAACATGCTTCACAACTGCCAAGTGTAGTCAAAACTGAAAGCTCTTTCTCAGCTCACCTTTACATCTATATCCTTTGTGCTGCCTTCATGCATGTTGAAATGAGATATCTCCGGGCTCAGACCCGTCTCCATCTGGGCATACATCTGGTAGCAGGTCTCAATCAGCTGTTTTGCCAGCTCCATATGATCAGCAGGAAGGCCGTAATGTGCCCCCAGAGCCAGTGTGCCAGGCAAGAAACATACCAAATGGTCCTAAAAGAAACAAGACAGGAGAAAAAGGGGGCTACATGAACAATTTGACTTTGCTGAACTTGAATTCTTGTTATTCTTTGAGAACAAACATACCATTTTGGGACTGAAGTGTCCATGGGACAACTCTCCTACAAATGTAAGGCCTAGGGGAGTAGACTTCTTCAGCAGGTTCTTCTTCACCCCTTCCACGGCCTGCAGGTAGTCATCCAGCAATCTGAACACATGGGAGCACAAACAAATCTTGCTCTAAAAATGCTTCAGCAATATATATATATATATATATATATAT
Organism: Hypophthalmichthys molitrix; assembly: GCA_037950675.1. Classification (NCBI taxonomy): domain Eukaryota; kingdom Metazoa; phylum Chordata; class Actinopteri; order Cypriniformes; family Xenocyprididae; genus Hypophthalmichthys; species Hypophthalmichthys molitrix. The sequence continues at coordinate 15,330,799 of CM075496.1, read as the reverse complement.
ATATATATATATATATATATATATATATACCCTTTTTTGACAGTCACACAAGGCTGTTTTTTTCTTTTTGATTTGGTATTAATACCACAGGCTGTCATCATTCCACAGCCATAATTCTGGTATTGACCCAACCCCATAAGGAATAAACTATGAAGTCCAAATATACACAGTCCTCTACTCACTCGTTCTCCGTCTTGCCTCCCTGTATCCACTGCTTCAGCAGATACTCATAGTAGCTGTCAGCCCTGGCACCCAGTGTGTAAATGCCCTGATGGGTGAACAGCCCGTTGTTGGTATTTATAAACATCGGCACCAGCCCATCTTGCTTTCCGTCCAGTTTATGCACCTGCTTCATCACCTCCATCACAGCCAACTACAGAAAGACATGGATGATTAGTAACCACCTGTTCTAATGAGAACAGAATTGTTTAAATTGTGAAAGATTGTCCATTGTCTTGACCTGGTATTTGGGGTCTCCAGTCAGTCGGCTGAGCTCTCTGAACTCCAGCTGAATGCTAGTGACCTCAGCTACGGTGCTGTCTGAAGTCCATCGTGGAGGATGAGCCGTTCCCTTCCCAATATTCACATCAGAATAAGGGATTTTAGAGGCAGTGTTGAAGGCGGGCATCAGTCTGGAGCCTATATCTTTCTGAAAAATTATTCACAAGATAAAAATAGCACCAAATCACCAGAACATAGTAACAGGAAGAAGAGATGCTTTAAGCTACCCGGGGGTGGTGGGCTTTACTCACAGCTTTATCCAGGAACATGGAGTCTCTGGTCAGATGATAAGTACTCAGAAGGCCCCCCAGGATACGAATGGTGCTCTCGAAAAGATTAACATCCACGTTTTTATCGAAGGAGAGCTCTTTGGCCACCCACTCCCTGGCCTCTGCAAACTCTGTCAACAACATTTATGCAAATTAAGTAAGCCCCATTACATACACAGTAAACTGCTTCAGTGAACATCATAAAATGAGTAGATGAAGGTGAAGTGTGTATTTTTTTCTATGTTATAGGTCTATGTCTTCATTTTAAATCGGTTGGTCGATTTCGAGCCTGACATAGTAACATTGGTTAAACTAGTGCCTTAAGTTTGGTGCTAACCTGTTGTCCAGCCAATGCAAGATATTATACAAGGAATATACACACACATGCCACAAGGCATTTTAGATCTTGGGAAAAAAAAAAACAGGAAAAAAAAATTGGTCTGTGTTGGCTTCTGTAATGTATTTTCTCTAGCAAATTAAATTACCCTCTTTGAGACCCAGGATCCACATGGTATCCAGAGCATCAATTAGGGTCAGCCCAAGTCCAAACCACTCTCCATATGATTTAGAGATGGGTTTGAGCTCATCGTGACCCCAAGCATAGTCCTTGTAGCCCTTCCAGGCATGTCTAAAAGCTTCTCTCACAGCCTCTAGTCTGCTCTCAGCTGAAAGCAACAAAACACAGGAAACAGCTGCTTCAGTGCAATCCAGAAAAGAAACAAATGAATTCAGGCAGATCAGCTGCATAAAATGTGTTTATATTTAGAAAGTATTAATTTAGCAGCTGGCTCTTTTCCTGTTCGATATCAAAGGAATAAAATGTAGTTGACAAAATAACAAACCAAGTGCTAATGAAGCTGGGTCGTCTCGGTTTTCTGTGTCTTTGGTGTCAGTATCAGAGGCCTGTTCTTCTACTATCACAGCTCCACGCCAACTACACTCATGTAAGAAATAAATAATAAATAAAATAATAATAATAAAAAACCACAGGAATATCTAGTCCTCTCTATACTCGGATAAAATGCACGCTGTTGTGTTTCAGTACAGTTGACAATTAAATTCAAACCTAATGATTGGCTTTCCTCCCTCAGATCCTTTATCTGCATTCTTTAGGTCCATTCCATGATTTTCTTCTCTCCACAGACCCGACACATTCGTTTTGGATTGCAAACGGCTCTGCAAGAAAGGCGGTCCACGTCTACGGTAGTCCTTTCTCTGTTTTTCAAAGGAAAACATACATTACTGCCGCAAACTGCAAAAAGCAGCACAAAGCACAGCCTGTAACCTTGAGTTATCAGGTTACTCATTAAAGGAGGCCATCCAAAAAGCAAGCAAGAAACAAATGGGTCACACTAACCTCAGAGGGTGCCTCAGGAAGAATGGACTTGAACTCATTTTTCAGGTCAACAACAAATGACTGTTTCCCATCATCCCTGTTCCCCCCAAATGCACCACCTGAGAAACATGAACACAGAGGAGGTATAATTAGCTTCTCAATCAAACCTTGATAGAGATATTAGGTTAAAGTTGGCATGAAATGGAAATTCAGTTTTGTAAATGCATGTTATAGATCTTATTGAGAATGATTCATCCATGCACATTTCAATTTTTTTTTTTTTTTTTTTTGACCTTGTATTTTTTAATCAAAATGTTAAATAGAGTTGGGGAATATGCTCCATAGTCAGACTGTGAGACTGCTGATACTCGATATTATCGTGTGTTGTAATTATTTACTTGCTTCGTTTTATTAAAGCAGGAAATGGTAAATTGGCGATGAAGAAATGTCACGTCGCACAGAACTATTTCACCCAAAAGGCAAGACTGTGAATATCTCGAAATCTCTGATTATCATCTATCAGCACAACCGTAGCGTCAAAACTGGATCTTCAACAACAGACATCTCTCTGGTGACATATTCAAGTCTTCTCCAATCATTTAGTCCTCTTAAACCCTGTCCCTTTCTTACAATCCACTGCAAAGCTTGCATTCAGATCTGCCTCTATTCAATCAACAACTGATGGATAGAAATCCTAATTTTTTCTTTTCTTTTCCATAATTCATTTTGCTCTGATATACATCATAATGTGGAAGAAAAGATCTGTCTCTATTTCTGTTACATTACAACTTTAAAGCGTTCATAACATACATTTTTGTGCATTATTCTCATTTTTTTTTTTCAACAAGACAACTTCTCAGTTTCAATAGTTTTGTTTGAAATATAGTGGCTAACCTCTCCATTGTCCTATGAGAGTGGGAGAAGTAACGATTCCACAAACCAACAACAGCACCAATGTAAGCAGAATCAGGTTGCGCTGCAATCTGGACAACTGTTTCCATTTCTGGAGAAAAAGCAGAGGTGAATTTTTACATCTTTGCAATCAAATGCTACTAAATAAAGACACTTACACTACAGAGGGGCCTTGAAGCTACTCATAGATAAAACCATCATGTAAATAAATAAATGACTTGAATATTAAACTCACCCTCCAGCAGGACTGCTGGCGCCACTGCTTGCTGTTGGTGTAGCTACTGCTTTCGCTGAGAGTCAGAGATACAAAATCCCTTCTTGATGGTGGATGCATGATTCCCTGTCTCTCTCCAGACTGTTCATAAACTCAGTGACCAGGTCTCTGGGTACAGAGAAAGAAAACAAGCTTTGTGTCAAAACCTAGAGAGCTGCCTACCTGTACAATATGTCTGGGCTGACTATGACGTTCATATGTGCTGTCTAGATAGGCAGTTCACTAGGTGTTGAGAGACAGTCAGTGCTGACAGTAGCTGCGTGGGTAGCAGACTGGCACATACAGCACTGATAACACAGAAAAACGTTTATAACGTTAACATTTTACAGTTTACAGACGTCTATGGCATAAATAAATTAAGATGTAATGTGATTAACAAAATATTTACGCTTCATTCACAGAGAAGGTCTAAAACTGCTTCAAACGATCAGCTGATGAGACCCTGTTAATAATTAACATCAAAAGACATTGTCCAACCAATCGAATTATTTAACTATACATTATAGTAAAAATATCGAACTATACATTATAACAAAAATATTAAAACAGAAACGGCTAGCTTATTTCAATTGTTCTATATATATTCAGCAACCACTTCGAGAGTGTTTGATTCATTTAAAAGAACCGACTCATAAGAGTCATTCGTTCTAATATCGTCGAGAGAATAAGAAGTTCAGAAAAAGTATTTCAGTACTGTGTTTCCGCCACAGCGGCAGAATATCATAAATATAAATGAGTAAAATCGAGGAACTGCTCTTATTCAGAACCCGTTCTCGGTTCCCAACTAGACGAACCAACTGTCAGTCAACGCTTTCTCACTGATTGAAAATTATGTCTGTTCTAAAGAACCCTTAAAACTATTTAGATTTTATTTAGTACAAAAAACAGGCCAGTTTCTCGATTTAGTAATACAATAAAACTCACACTGGGCTACATTTCTCTGGCACATGCAGGCTTAAGCGCAGAGATCAGAAAAAATAACTCATTCACCTCTCTTCCTGGACTATGTCGAGCCACCAGCTGTGTGAAGCGGAGCTCTGGTCGGCTCAGGATCTCACGACGGTCCGGGGCATCACTGAAGGGCCTAGAGCTCACCAGCGATCAGTCTCACTCACAAAAATCTAATTTTGTTGCGAATACCATGCGACTTTCCCAAACGTCTGAAAACCGTGAAGGATTAACTGGATAATATCGCAACCATTTTCACAGCTGATGTTTCAAGTAATTTCCTGGAGACGAAGACACATCCAGCTGTAAGGAGGCGTGTTGAACTGTAGTGTACACTAGCAACTTGTGGCTTTTCCAAATAATCCTCTAGAGGGCGCCAGAAACCTACATCTCATTGTTTGGACTATTTATTATTTACCACATAGGCCTACAGGTTATACCATGGGTTATACCATATATTATTATTGACAAAACGCGTTTTAGTTATTTATAGTAGTAATTATATATTTATATATATATATATATATATAAATAATTATAATATCACAATATTACTGCATTTCTATCAAATAAATGCAGCCTTGCATTTAAAACAATCTTCAAGTTGAAAAAATCGTACCGACCCCAAACTTCTGATTGGTAGTGTAGTAAGCTATAATTAACTCATATATTTATATTTAGCCGTTTAAATATTTATATGTGCTTTTATGTTTTGATCTGGGTTTTACATTAGTAAATATGTATTTGTAACATTTTTTTTTAACATTAACAGTCTAATTCAATAAATGCATGTACAAATCAGTACATTTGAAGACCAGTCCTGCAGAAATTAATATGCACTTCCTTTCTGTATAAGCTCAAAAATGCAGTTATAATTCATTCTGAATGCACCCTAAATTCATATAGGAATCTGAACAACAACAAAAAAAAAAATCCTTTTTTTTTTTTTTTGGCATACACAACAATTAAAAAACCCAAAAAACACTCATTTGAATAAAATCAGTTTGTTATTAAAACAGATTGCAATGAGTTACTTTACAATAAGCTAAATTGTCATTTCTAATGGGACTGTTTTTGCAGTTTGCGCACAAGAACAACTGACACTTAATTAACAAATTATGATGACCATTATTAAATAAGATATAGCAAATTCCACCATAAACAATGGGCTCACAGCAACTGTCTGACAGCACTAAGCTTTGTACAAAGTAATTCATGTTATTAGACTTTCATAAGCAGTGCCTGATATAAGTCTGAGGCACATTGTTTAAATAGTACCAGATTTGGTTTCCACATACACCACATGACCAATAGTGACAGCAAATTACTGCATCCATGTTTGAAGCTGTTATAGAGTGGACAAACTACCTGTTAATGCCAATAGTTTTGAAATGTTCATCAAGTACACACAGGTGTGGTGTTAAAGTGTCCACAAACTTTTGACCATGCAATGCATCACAGTGCTCTTTGCCATAAGGTGCAACAAAACCTGAATTAAAGGGGCTTTGAGGAAATCATGGTTTGTGAAAGTTAATTGCTTCCGAAATTGTGACAAGAGTACCATCAAGACATCATATAAATAATCAGTTATTTAACATAAAACAAGCATTGAAAAAACCAATATACAACAATATATTACAACTCCTCATGAGAAGCTGTGCACCAGATTACTGTTGCCAATAGACAACTAACCAGTTCATTGTACTGAAGGTACACTGTAAACTGAAGGTGAAAACTTCATTAGGAACCTCCATTCCCACAGCAGATGGAGAACAGTAGAGTAGAGAAAGTCCTGATTTTCTCAGCAGAGAGCTACTCAGTAAGAGTTCTGCAGAACAGTCCTCAAATGAGAGAGGATTTATGTCTTAGCTGAAGCATACATGTCCTACAGTAAACTGAAACTCTTCTGTTGTGTCGCTGTGGCCAAATAAAGCCACATCTCTGATTGGTAAAAGCTCCAGGTCTTCAGTCTCAAACTGGAACACAGACTCCCGAGGGCCTGTATCCAGCGCCTCTGTATGCTAAATACAGACAGAAAGGGGACATAATAAATTCAGGTGAACAGCAATGCAGTCCATTATAATTTAGTTATGGTTGTCTTACTTCACAATCCAGTAATGTTCCCAAAAAGCTCTGTCTTCTTGAGTCTGCAAGGAACTTAATATCTCTTTCATTGAAGCCCTGGTAGCTGTTTGGCTGGCATGAAAATGTGATGTTCTGCTTCGCAATCTTGCTGTTCAGTCGTAGGAATCTCATTTGTACCACACCAGTTTCAGTGTAATCAAACTATAAAGTGAAGATTTACTCAGGAGGGGACATAATGGCAGGAGGATATTCTAGTTATTGGTTCAAATAACATACCTGAAAGCCACCATCTATAGTGCTTAACCATGTAAATGAATCCGAGATGGAGTCTTTGAGCCAGGATCTCATGGGTATCTAAAGCAGAGAGGTGTCTCATTATCAGCCTAATATGAATTAAACGAAACCTAAAGTGGTCTTTGGTTTAACGTGGAGTCAGTTTGATTTTTATTTTCATTTCAAAGAAATTAATACTTTTATTTAGCAAGGATGCATTAATTTGATCAAAAGTGACAGTAAAGACATTTAATATTCATTTTATATTACATTTTACTTACCTGTGGCTGCAGGGGTGACAAACATGTTTGTCCACCTGCACTGAAGTTACAATATACCAGCAAAGCATCAGCAGAACTGCCCTGATTTGGGTCGATATAATACATTCCTAAGACAAGAAGAGTCAAATAAAAATAATTAGCAATAAGTAAGATTATTCATGAAGCCCAGAATAATATATCTATGTCTACAGATTAACAATAACATTCTTGAGAATAACTCTGACCACTTGTTAAATTAGGATGACTGAGCATCAGCTCCAAGCAGGTGGTGGCAGGATGCTCCTTAGTGCCATCTGGAGGATCTATGAAGAATCGCAGGTCTTGCTGAAGGGAGCCCAGCAGGGTCCTAATAAGTGGGTAGTTGGCCTTGTCAGAGAGGTACACGAGGTCCTGATTTGTGTGAACAAAATATATTGTCACATTACAATTAAGTTTAAACCTGTGTAATTATGCATGTGATATGATGAATGGATCCTGAGCAATAAATAAATCAAATGTAAAATCAATCATCAGCTACTTACTTTTATCTGAGTCAGTGTAAGGTTCAGAGATAAGCCCGGTGGACCTGGAAGACCTGGTGGGCCCTAAAATAAACAGCACTATTATAGTTACTACATCACAGGCATTAATGAAATGTTTTACATATACCAGTCAGGTAATGTAAATGAGTACTGTCAAACTCACAGTAGGTCCTCTCTTTCCTTTTAGACCAGTAAGTCCTGGATATCCTTTTAAACCCTGATTAAAGTTGAATAAAACACATTTCATTATCAACAAATATTAATTGGAAAAGTGAACTAGATAAGAGAACAATTTGTATTTAATGAAGGTCTGTATTTAAAACGTCAGTTCCAAACCTTTACTCCAAACAGGCCCTGTGGAGTAAGCAAATGGACATAGTGAAATCTTATCTTGAGTATCATGAGTGTATGAAATGCTACTGGATTTTTTTAAATAATTCATACTATGTAATTTAACTGTCAAATAATTACTTTATCCTAAATGTACACTACCGTTCAAAAGCTTGGGATCAGTAAGATTTGTTTTATACATTTATTCAGCAAGGACACATTAAATTGATTTTGATTCTTGACATTTACATTCTTACAAAAGAATTTCACATTTTAAAATGCTGTTCTTTTGAATTTTTATTGAAATAATGTATCCTGTTTTCACAAAAATATTAAGTAGCACAACTGTTTTCAACATTGAAAGAAATGTTTCTTGAGCACTAAATTAGCATATTAAAATGATTTCTGAAGGATCATGTGACACTGAAGACTGAAGTAATGACTAGCTTTTCCATCAAAGGAATAAATTTCATTTTAAAATACAGTAGTCAACAACATTTGAAGTGGATCGAAACCTTTTTTGATCCACTTCAAATGTTGACTACTGTATATTCAAAAAGAACACAGTTATTTTAAATTGTAATAATATTTCACAATATTACAGTTTTTACAGATTTTGATCTTGTGAGACTTAAGACATTAAGATTTTTTCAAAAACAATAAAACTTTTTTTAACTAACTCCAAAATTTTGAACAGTAGAGTATAAAAATATGACATTTTAAAATACCAATGCAATATTTTGGAATTTAGGCACTTATTTAGGTAATTATGAATTATATAAGAATAATATACTTGAGATTTGCTTTTTCATTTTGTGTGAACCTGTGTAGCATTTAATAAATAAAAATCAAAACCTAAAAGAGACCATAACTTACAGGCAGCCCTGGTAGACCTGGGGTTCCTCTTTGACCTGTTGGGCCAATATCCCCCTAAAAGTGACACAAATTACTCTATTTTCTACATGCCAACAGTCTCATTGATATGATTATACGTACAATATGTCTAAAAATGTCACCTGCTCTCCCTTTGGCCCATGTCTCCCCTTCTCCCCATGCTGGCCCTGCTCCCCCTGAAATAAATAAGGAACATTTACTTACAGTATGTACACAAAATACTACTAGGTGCCTTGAGTCTGTTTCCCCTGCCTTCTGAAATGATTAAGTTTCTTCTAGTGTTTGACTGAGATGAATGAAGGTACCTTCAGTCCATCTCCCCCTGGAGGACCAAGTGGCCCAATTTCCCCCTTCTCTCCCTTAAGACAGAAAGAAAAGTAAGCCTCAAGGTTCTCAGTTTTGTCTCTCTACTAGTTCTAATATGACATTTCCATTAATGTCCCAAACCTCAAAGCCCTTTACACCGCTCTCTCCTTTCTCGCCTCGAATGCCTGGTAAACCCTGAAACAACACATGTAGACCACTTATAAATATTCACATCGTCTTTAGGAATTCATAAAACCAGATAAGGGGAAATTTGTGTATTCATTTACATATTGTCCTGGTCTGCCAGGAGGTCCAGTCTTTCCCAGCGATCCCTTCTGACCCTGTTACACATCAAACAAAATCTGGTAAAACTTATTATAAATTGTGGAAAGCATCATGCCTTTACAGGTTAAATGACATCTAAAAATGAACAATGAATAAATGAGTACCTTCTCGCCTCTAGGTCCTCTGAGACCCCTCTGACCAGCTTTTCCTTTTTTCCCCTAAGAGTGAAAAAATGACTCAAATTGTTCTTCTAATGCTGAAAATGTTTCCTCCAAACCCTAACAAACCTTATCACTGTACTTACTCTTTTCCCAGCATGTCCAGTCTTTCCAGGAGGTCCATCTTGACCATCATTTCCCTGAAAATTTGCAAACATATATAAGACTTATTGTTTTGTAAATTAATAGAGCAACTGAAAAAAGAAAGATTGAATGCAATGATATCAGATTACAAATTGAATCATAACATATGATGAAAAGAGATTTAGACCACCCTGACCTTCTGACCTTTTGGCCCCTCCCTTCCCTGAGGCCCAGATTTCCCCTTTGGTCCCTAAAACATTTAAACAGAAATAATACATAACACCCAATCTTCAGGAAGTGAAAGAATATTACCATTTAAATCACTGACAGAGATTTTTACTTGACATTATCACACAAATACTAACTTGTGGTCCAGGTGGGCCAACAGGGCCATCAGGACCCATTTCTCCTGGAAGTCCCTGGAAATAACAGCGAAAAGCAATTAAATGCATATTATATTATATATATATATATATATATATATATATATATATATATATATATATATATATATATATATATATATATATATATATATATATATAAAATAAACATATTAATTAATAAAATAAAAAATTAAATACTAAATAAATAGTATGCATACATACACATATATGATACATACATAACTTTAGTGTATTGTTGAATTTTGATAATACACAAAGAAATAATGCCCCTTTTCACAAGATATAATATAAGTCTCTGGTGTCCCCAGAATGTGTCTGTGAAGTTTCAGCTCAAAATACCCCACAGATCATTTATTATAGCTTGTCAAAGTTGCCCCTAATTGGGTAACACACCATTTTGTGCGTGTCCCTTTAAATGCAAATTGGCTGCTCCTCCCAGGCCCGCTTTTTCCAAAAGAGGACGGAGCTTTAACAGCTCGCACTTCGTTTTCTCAACGAAAACGATGCTGGAGAATCTTACGCAGCCAAAATGACGATTGTCAGTAATAGTGCTCAGCCTTACATTGTTAAAAGTCGGACACTGATGGAGAGACTCAGGAATAAGTTATAACTTTTAGAATACAACTGGACATTTCTGAATGGTTAGTGGATACATTTATTTAGTTGCAGTTGAGTTGATTTAACTCATTGACTAGCATGTGCGTCATGTTAATCTTTTGTGCAAATCCAGTGTTGAATTGACCCTCTTTGTGAAGCAGTCCGGCGTAAAATGATGTCATGGGAACAACTCTTCCTCTTCTCTAAAGCAGCCCAACATGGCCTCGCCCCCTCTGTTGCATGTTCTAGGAGGCAGGGTTTATGTACATTTTAGGGTTAGTGATGTCACTAACCCAGGAAAATGTTCGTTGTAGTCCTTACCAGCCATTTGTTGTAGTCCTTAAACAGCAAATTATTTAAAAAAAAAAAATCTCCATTTGCATTGAACTTTGAGCACCCTAACTTTGCGGATGTTGTTTATGCTCTAACGGGAACATTACACACTAACTAAAGTTAAAAAAGTGAAATCATAATCAACCACCCCTATAAATAGTCTCAGCCTCAGACGTCATGCCCACGGACTGTTGGAAACACTTCAGGAGTTTTGAAGTCGCCATCTGGTCGGTTGAATTCTACAGGATGTCCAGGAGACGTGTGTGTCGTGTTCTTTAACGGTCCGCCTGGAAACAAATGCCGTGCCCGTGACACCAAACCCCCATGTGGAAGAAGAACGCCATCGTGTTTACAACTGTGACAATGAACGCTTACCAGGATCAACTAAGCGTTGGATTTTCAAAAGTATGTGACATTTGCAGCTCCATTGTTGCAGTGAACTTGCACAACTTTCTTAAATGAATAATTTATTAGATGCATGCCGGTCTGTTATTGTAGGGACATTGACTTTACATGTCACACCCCTAAACATGACGCGGACAAAACAAACTGTGATTAGTTGCGTTACATGTCAGTCAAATGTCCTCTTGGGCAGTCCTTGACCTATGAAAGCTGCGATAGAGTCCAGACCTTCTGCCGTCAGTCTGAAGGTCTGGCTACACGAGACTACCCTTTAAATAACAATTTGGGCAATTTTATGGAGAAATTCTACCTCCTTTCCCGGTAATGCAGAGGGTCCTTTAGTACCAGGGAGACCTGGCGGTCCCTGCACAAAAGAGAGAGTCATCAGTTGACACCACGCATACTTCAGTCATTCATTATAAAATTTCGAATTATTTTAAGTCTCACCATCTGCCCTGGAGGTCCTTGCCTTCCTGGTTCACCTTTAGGTCCTTCTTGTCCCGGCATACCCTTTGGACCCAATAAGCCCTCCGGGCCTCTGGGACCCAAGGCTCCCTGCAATATGAGTATTATTTATCCCCTGAAGATGTAGCACTGTAACTGGGATATACCTTGAAATGGTTATCTGTACTAACCTGAGGTCCTGCCTTCCCCATAACCCCTTGTAAGCCTTTCTGCCCAGCCATCCCCTGTAGATGAAAATTTAACATAGGTGGTTCCCTTCAGTCTCTGTAATCTTAGATAGTGTATGTATGCAAAAAAAAAAAAAAGGGCATTGAAACTAATACGGCATCTCTGGTGTTCACAGTTCACTTGTATATGCATTTGAGAAGTTATTTGACCCAAACTGTTGTAATATAGAAAACAGCCATTGATTTTACCCGGCTGCCTTGATCTCCTGGATTGCCAGTCGCCCCAGGTGATCCAGTTTCTCCCTTTTGAAACAAAGAGCAAGTCTGTTACATTTGGAAATGTATAAGGGTAATCCTGATCTATTACAAGGAACATTGATGAAAGAAACTTGAGGAAGAAAAGGGAGTAATACCTTTAAGCCTGGTGAACCATTTGCTCCTGGTGGTCCCAGGAAACCCATCAAACCCTGCATTTAAAGGCAAATTATAGACTCAATCACCCAACTGCAAACATATTCTCCATCAAAAACTACAGTTAGTAAGTTGATTTAGGATTTATGCATCTTAAATTAAATTAATACCTCTAGACCCATCAAACCAGATGGACCAGCCTTTCCCATAAAACCATTCTGACCCTGGTGAAGAGACAATCATTATTCAAAGCACTATACACAATAAATTAACTAATACATATTAGCAGTGTGTAATAGTTAGGCAGACGAAGGGTCTGCCCAATAGAAACAAGTTTTGTTCAGCAAAATCACTAACTTGTGGTCCAATGTAGCCTTTATTCCCCTTGACTCCTCGCTCTCCTCTATCCCCCAAAAATCCAGGTGGGCCTTGTTGTCCAGATAATCCTCGATGTCCAGGGTCACCCTGAGTGAATAAGAATGTAGCAACTTTAATTTGTGTAGAAACTGGTCATTGTAAAGCCCTCTTCAGCACATTTAATGAAATTTTACTTAAAAATAACTATGTAGTAAAATTATTTTACCTTTTTTCCTTTAGGTCCCGGGTCTCCAATATCACCTGGATATCCGACACCTCCCTGCATATGAAATATCATACTCATTATAGCTCATGATGCATTTTAAATGAATGAGGACTTTTGTGTTACATACACTACCATTTAAAAGTTTGGGGTTGGTAAGATTTTTTAAATGTTTTTAAAAGAAGTTTGTTCACCAAGAATGTTTACAATTTAAAATCACTATTTTCTATTTGAATATGTTTTAAAATGTAATTAATTAATGTATTTCAATCAGCCATTAATCCAGTCTTCAATGTCTTCAGAAATCATTCTAATATGCTGATGTGGTGGAAACTGTGATACATTTTTTTTTAGGATAACATTCAAAAGAATAGCATTTATTCGAAATAGAAATCTTTTATAATCTTATAAATGTCTTTACTCTCACTTTTGAATAAATGTTTTGCATTCTTGCTGAATAAACTTGTTAATTACTTCTGTAAATAATAATAATAATAATAACCTAGTGACCCCTAACTTTTAAAGGGTGGTGTAGCTAAATAACAGGACTTGAAGCCTCAGGTAATCAATGACACTGACCTCTCTGCCACGTGGTCCTGGTGCACCCTGCATCCCCTGAGTCCCCTGAGGCCCGTGTTCTCCCGGAGATCCATTTGGACCAGGTTTTCCAATGGGTCCAGGTGATCCCTTAAATCAAATACCCTAGTAAAATCATTTGACTTAAAAAAGCCTGGAGTGGAAGCTGACAAACTCAGTGCTCAAATTTTGTTGGATGTACTGCATATAAACCAGCATCACTTACATGTTCCCCTTTTGGCCCTGATGGACCCTCAAAACCAACTGGACCAGAATGGCCCTATAGCAGAGGCGAATAAAACAGTATGTTAATTCATATTGAATTTTAAAAACAGGAAGATGATTCAGCAAAGTCAAACAGGACACCTCCTAACAGCAGTTAATTCTGCATATACTGGAATGAACTGACCTGTGGTCCATCTAATCCAAAAGACCCAGGGTCACCAGAAGGTCCTAGCAATCCCTAAAGGAGAGCATCATAAAGTAAATGCTAAATCCCATGTGTTGTGTACTGTAACTTGTTTTAGGAAATTGAAATGCTTACAATACCTTCTCTCCTTTCTCTCCCGCTTGACCAACCATTCCACTTGTTCCCGGTGAGCCCTGAAGAATAGCAGAATATGATCAGAATCTCAGATACAAGCTCAGAATTGCTACATCAACTTAAAATTCTTTCAAACCTATTCTAACAATTCAATCAAAATGAGGGGTACCCACTCACTGGCAATCCAGTTGGTCCTTGTTTTCCCTGTGGCCCCTGAGGCCCCTGGCTCCCTGGGGGACCTTGCTTTCCAGTTACACCTTCAGTCCCTGGCAGTCCTGAGGGCCCCTGAATTGACAAATTTGTACACACACGTGAATTAATTTACAGAAATATTGTGAAATATTACAATTTAAAATAACTGTATATATCCTTCAGAATCATTCCAATAAGCTGATTTGGGGGTCATGATTCATGAAACATATACACACTTTATTTACTTTACTTTTAATTAAAAAAAAAAAAAAAAAAAATTCTGCTTCTGAAAAATCTAATTGTATGCTTCAAACTGAGGGATACATACAGGCACTCCTTGCAAACCAGCGGGTCCCGTTTCCCCTTGACGACCCTAAAAAAATAAAATAAAGATAACCTCTCTGAATATAAAAACAGTGCTATTAAAGTTTAAAAATACATCTAATCTCTGTAATGTGGAAGTCACTTTACCGGTGGTCCAAGTGGGCCCCTCTCACCAGGCGGGCCTGGTAGACCCTTAGAAGGTTAAAATGGTAACAATTGTTTTAGAGAAGAAGTGACCAAGATGTCATAACATTAATGATACTTATCAGTTGACATAAAATTTAACTTACAGATGGCCCTCTCTGCCCTGATGGACCAAGAGGTCCCCTGATGCCAGGTTCACCCTGCAGTTGCACATTCACACAATACATGATACAACATCCAGAATAATCAGAGAAATATTCATTGTAAAATATTTACAGCTGAGAGTTCTAACCCTCTCTCCTATGTGACCTGGCCGTCCACGAAGGCCAGTGGCTCCTGGATAACCCTGAGAGCAAGAACACCATATATTACCAAATCCCTGCTACAAAAAACAGATCATGAATTTTTATGCCAATCCAGACTGGTTTATACAGGATAGTGCCACTTACATACATGCCTACAGGCCCCTGAGCACCTGCAATGCCTGGTTTTCCAGTGAAGCCCTAATAACAAACACACACAATAATGACACTTATTTATTATTTACACACACTGTGTACATATTGTGTATTATTTACATTACTATTGTTCTGACAGCAGTATAAAGCATTGAGAGGCTTACCTTCTCACCGGGAAGGCCTTGAATGCCATCTTGGCCTGGTCGTCCAAGTAAGCCCTAATGAGAGGAGAAACCATGAGCTGGTAATGAAAACAGTAACTTGTGTTTTCCGTAGTGATGGGTTGAAGAATAAAAATAGTTCTGAATTTCAAATTTTGTGATGGTAAAGGATATGAAACATGAACAATATTTTACCATTTATTTAGAGTTTGTCTACTCTGTGAAAACTTTTAACGGTCCTTGCAATGATCTTTTTAAAATTTTATCAGCTGGTCCTGTCGTTATGCTTACCTGTGAGCCTGGAGGACCTTGTTTTCCTGGCTCTCCAATCACACCCCTCAGGCCCTTCAGATGACAAAGATTACAGAAAATATGATATATGAAGGAAAAAAAAAAAAAAAAAAAAAAAGAGTCCACACTGAATATCGTGTGGTGGAAAATTAATCAAATTATTTAGGAATCAAATTATCATTAAGGAATCATTAATCAAATTATTTATTTCTACGTTACTAATCAAATTTGTAACACTGACCCTGTAAACTCTTTTTTTTAGATTAAAATGTTCTTTCTTCCACAGAAGCACAAGATGATCTTTGGATCATTCTCAAATCTTGCTGGATCACACGATTATCACATTTTACACAAACTTGTAAAGTTCATGCAGCTTGTGTGCTGCTGACAATAAAGCTAAAATAAATGCTGAAATTCATGCCGCTTATTCAGTTAAACTTTTCACTTAAATTGTTATGCAGACAATATAATTTGTAATAACATATACAATTTAAAATATAACGATTTTCACTCTTGGTCTCAAGTATACCAGTTTAACACCATATCTGACTTACAAAACATGTTTCCACTCTTGCTGTCATGCTGAAACAGATCAACCCAACAGACTTGTTAATGACCTTGTTAAGTTTAATAGTTTCTGATCTTTTAACCTTTTCAGGCCAGTCTGACCTTGACATGCCTGTATCAACCATCTGTTATTATTATTGACCGGTCTTTCAAACAAGCTTTTATTATAGCAGCAGTTTGCTATATTGGCTAAAATTCATAGAATATTTTTAGTTGATGATAAGAAACATACATCATGTCCTTTATCCCCTGGGCTTCCGACAGAACCAGAAACACCCTGCAAGGAAAATCAGATACAGAAAATCAGCAAAGAAAAAAAAATGTAATAAATCAAAATTTTGATGTCTTACTTTGCTGTAATGGTAAAGCAAAGATTTGTATATGATAAAGCACTATGGAAAAAAACTTGATATTAAATTTATGAAATGGGAACCTGTGTACCAGGCTTTCCTTCTGGTCCCTCAGCACCAACTGGACCTTGTATACCCTGCAAAAATAGCAAAAGTATATATGATCTATATGAAATGTATAAATCTTGACTGCTTTTTCTCATTCAATTCACTTACCATTATTCCAGGTATACCAGGGGGGCCATGTTGGCCAGCTCGACCCTGAGAATAATAACATAGGTGATTGTGATCAAATGATACAAAACGATTTCTTTAAATTTTGCTTATTTATAATACACCCCTTTAATCTAACTTAACCATAAAACAAAACATATGAATAAATCAGAGACCAAAACTGTAAATTTATTTAATACAAGTTTATAATAAATCAGATTTTATATGAAATAAATTTACTCTGGATCCTATGGGTCCTGTTCTTCCATTACCACCAGGTTCACCCCTACTCCCCTATGTTTCAAAAAGAAAAAAAGAAAACAAAAGGAAAAAAGATTATTGACTTGTATTAATATGCATGTATTAATATGACAATGAAATGGCCTTTAGGCGACATTGTGTTTTAAGAGGAGCTCTAATTTGAGAGATCACAGTTGGGTTGATGTAAAAGGGTGAGCTATAAGAATGTGTTTTTTTGATGCGATAGCTCCACCTGAAAGTCATAAACCGCTCTGACCTTTTGACCCTCTTTCCCAAGCATTCCCTGAGGACCCACTTCACCGTCTATACCCTTCGGGGGAAAAAGCGTGAGAGAAAAACAGTGTAATTTGCCAAGAAATCTTCTTTTGAACCTCAGTTGTCAAATATTATGCCTATAATGCTTTAGTTCTGCCCATGAGTCTATCTGCTTGTTTCACCATTTCATGAAGTAAGGCACGTTATAGGGAAGTCTCTCTGCATTTGTATACCTGGATTCCCAGAGCACCTGGCTGACCTTTGACACCAGGTAAGCCCAGGAGGCCTGATTGGCCCCTCTCTCCCTGAGGACCCATGATCCCTCTTTCTCCATGTGGTCCCTAAAGACATACAGTACAATCATAAATTGGAAAGTTTATGAATTATTCAAGTATGCATTTAAATCTTTATAACTTGAATGTATTGTGTTGCTGGTGGTTACTTTGTTCCCCTTTTGTCCTCGGTCACCCTTTTCTCCATCTGGGCCCCTATTGCCCTGAATCAGAGGCACTAATTAATGAAGTGATACATGATAAAGAACATATTTACTAATATTTACTATAATGTCAAAAAAACATACAGTGAGATTTGAATCAGATATCTTACTGTGACACCTGGAAAGCCTTTTGGACCTGGATGTCCAGTCATACCCTAAAAAAAATTAAGTAACTAATTAATTACAAAATGTGGAAAATGAATAATAAATAAGTACTAATCATTGACTCCTAACCGAAAGGAGTTTTTTTTTTTTTTTTCCATTCTTGGCTATTTTTTAGAAATATCATCAGACAAAAACACTAGAAAGAACCCAATTATATTATGTATTCCCAAAACATGGTTTCAGTTTTTCTTTTTCAAAGCATCTGCATGGAAAGCATGTTTCTAGCCGGCCAGAGCACAACAGCCACTAAGATTGCAATATGGCTGGGTGAAATATTATGGCATTTTAAAGCCAAAGTGACTTGATTCATTCCAAATGTACATCTCTAGTATGTTACTCAGAACTATAATGTATACAATACATATACAGTGCATGAAATGTGTTATAATGGTTGCTGAAGTTCTCCCATATGAGTTTATAAGCGTTTTCCTATAGCTTACATTTAGTATGAGAAACAGACTCACCATGGGCCCTTCAATGCCTTGCAGCCCTCTGTTACCCGCTGGACCATCTGGTCCCTGTCCACAAACAAAAAAAACATCTAAAGCATCCATTTCATAAACACAACATGTCATTGTACATGATAGATCATGTTTGTACTAATGAGTTCTCATTTTGTACATGCACACAGGAAAACTTACTTTGTCACCTTTGAGACCCTGTGGACCATCCTGACCTGGAAGTCCCTGTGGGGAAGAAAAAAATAATAAAAACTTAATGAATGATGTTAAATGTCACAATAGACCCATTTTTTATTTTTTTTTTCTACTTTAATAGCATTGCTAGTCTGCATGGTGAAATTGACCTGTGATCCTGGATGACCAGGTGGGCCTCTATCTCCCTCGATCCCTCTAGGCCCCTAAGAGAAACAATCAGAACAAGTTTCATATTATTTCAGCCTCTGACCATTCTGTAAGAACAGGCTTCATGAAGCAATGACACAATACAATGTCAGTATACCTGAGGCCCCTTCCTCCCCACAGGGCCAGCAGGTCCCATGTCCCCCTGTAACAACAAGTGTTTTGGGTTTATGAACAGCTTTCAAATAGATTTCAATATTTGCAGGTGACATAGTTGCCTTACTTTTATAGTTTGTACTAGATTGCACTACAAATTCAGTAAGCAAGTCTCATCTCAATCACTTACTTCTGAGCCATTGACACCTTGTGCACCAACAAATCCTGTAGCACCTGGTGCTCCCTGGCAAGACACAAACACATAACTGAGCATTATTAGGTAGTATCCATAAATAGCTGGATAAGTAGGGTGATTCCTCTGTTAAGGCACTTGTGACATTTTGAAATCTTTTTCTTTGAACTAAGTTTCATCTAACAATTGGGAACAGTGATTCTTTCTTACTGAAGTTACAAACAGATTATTTATGACTCACCACTGTCCCTGGAGGACCACGTTTTCCATCATTTCCTGGATCCCCCTAAGAAAATAAAATGGTTTATACTGTCAACATCAATGTAAAAATAAATTGTGAGTTATTATTATTATTATTATTATTATTATTCAATATTCATTGAAATAAATTATTATTTATTATTATTTATTGAAGCATGACGGCATGATGATTATTACAAAAGATAATTAAATTAACTCACCTTCGAACCAGGTGGTCCAGGAATCCCTTCAACACCTTGTAAACCAACAGATCCCTAAACAAAAACAAAGAAAAATAACTTCTTATTTCTTATATTGTAGTAAATATTGTTTAAAAATGTTGACATCGGTTAGTGGTAATAACATTTGAAACTAGCAGTACAAGAATAAAGTATGTGTGTTGGGTGGTTGGGGTGTACTCACTGGAGGACCAGAAAATCCAGTAAACCCAATTTCTCCTTTTGAGCCCTTTAAATATAAAAAATTAAAACCCAAAAATGAAAATAACAACAGCATAACAATTCTCGCAATTGTCAAGATGTGTCTTTCATTGGTAGTGTCCCCTTCTGAGCCACTAGGGGGCAGAATAGAATTTGTATATTTACACAGTACACACAAATTAAAAATATCAAATATTTTCAGGCTTTTCTTACCTTTTGGCCAGCCTGTCCTTTGTCTCCTCTGGGGCCAGGAGCGCCAGGAAAACCCTACACATGAAGGAAAAATGCTTTATGTACATAAGTATATTATAAATTCCTGATTCACAATATCATGCATTCTCATGTTGTACCTGATCTCCTTTGTCACCAGGGGGCGCTGTGTCACCTTTGTAACCACGAGGACCCTTGAACCACAACCAGAAATATACCACATATGGTTTTCCGCAATTAAGGTACATATGTTTCACAATTTATAGCTTTACAGAATCTATCCAAAAGCATTAAAGGGATAGTTCACCCAAAAATGAAAATCCTGTCATGTCATTCCAAACCTGTAAGACATTCATTCATCTTTGGTACACAAATGAAGATCTTTTTGATGAAATCTGAGAGCTTTCTGTCGCAACTGAAACTTTGACACTTCAAAAAGTTCATAAAGAGATAGTAAAACGAATCCATATGTGGTTTAGTCCAAATTTTTGAAGAGACTCAATTGTTTTATATGATGAACAGATTTAATTTAGGCTTTTATTCACATATAAACATTGATCAGGGAACATAAACAGAAGCTCAACCGAACCTTCTTGTTCAGAGAACAAACCTCTTCTGGAAGCTCAAACGTGCTGAGTAACACACAAGAATGAACCTCACTGGTTCTCGCACGTGTCAAGCAAACATGCTTGAGCTTCCATTTACCACAACTGATGTGTGAGTTGATGAAAGTTTATATGTGAATAAAAGACTAAATTCAATCTGTTCAGCATATAAAGCGATTGCGTCTCTTCAGAAAATTTGGACTAAAACACTCAATTCATATGGATTAGTTTTACAATCTCTATGAACTTTCTGAAGCATCACAATGTCAGTTACGTAGTTTTCAAGGGACAGAAAGCTCTCAGATTTCATCAAAAAGATCTTCATTTGTGTTCCGAAGATGAACGAAGGTCTTACGGGTTTGGAACGACACGAGGGTGAGTAATTAATGACAGAATTTTCATTTTTGGGTGAACTATCCCTTTACCATATACACACTTGTGTCCCAACTTGAACTTTTACAAGTACTACAAAAGCTATACTGTTGACATACCATGCCCTCAGTCTCACCTGTAGGCCAGGAACCCCTGGAAATCCTGGAACCCCATCCGGCCCGTTCCCTCCATCTCTTCCTTGAGTCCCTGCTCGCCCTCGAACACCCTTTGGTCCCATGCCACCCTATTATAAAGTGCTTGCTAAGATTAGCAAAGACTAGATGCTTTGCATAAATCTACACTACCATTCAAAGGTTAGGGGCCAGTAAGACTTTTTTTTTTTTTAAGAAATTACATTACAATTCTACAAGGAAACATGAAACTGATCAAAGTTAAGACTATTACATTGTTACAAACAAATTCTGTTTTAAATAAATGCTGTTCCTTTGAACTTTCTATTCATAAAATAATTTTGAAAAAAAAAAAAAAAAAAAAAGATCATTTCCACAAAAATATTAAGCAACATAGAAAATAAGTTTGAGCAGCAAATCATCATATTAGAATGATTTCTGAAGGATCATGTGACACTGAAGACTGAAGTAATGATGCTGAAAATTCAGCTTTGCCATCACATGTTTAATGACATTTTAAAACATATTAAAATAGAAAACAGTTATTTAACATTTCACAGTATTACTTTTTTGCTGTATTTTTAATTAAAAGTAAATTCATCCTTGGTGAGCCTGAGATTTATTTAAAAAGATTTTTAAAAAAAATTAAAAAAAAATAAAATCTTATCAACCCCAAACTTTTGAATGGTAGTGAGGTCATAGTAACATTTAACTGCTGTTAAGGATACCATAGAACTCTCATTGCTATTCTGAACACATACATACCATACATACATATATGCATGCAAGCAAAGATATTGTACTAGTTAGGAATAGTTACCATGTCGCCTCTGCGGCCTGGTGGTCCTGTCTGGCCTGGGTCTCCAGGTAATCCCTTCAAAAATACAACAATTAACCAAAGTACTCTCTATTCCAACATGGAATATTCTTACAGTAAACAGTACTAGTCAAAGATGCACAATGACCCTAAATATAGTTGGTGGTCAGTGTAATATCCTTTCATACTCTGCAACACAGCCAAGTAATGTGTACTGCAACAGTTCAGTCTTCATTGCCAATGTTCTGTGTGTTTGATTGCGTTTACTCACAGGTAAACCAGGTCTCCCTGTCTCACCCATTGGTCCAGGGTGTCCCCTCTCTCTCTGCAGGACATCAGAGGCAAAGGATTTAGTGAGAGAGGCCATGTACTATATTATAATGATGTTGGCTAACTTATTGCAATTTCAAATACTTACAGGCCATCCAGCTGCCAGCAAATGATAATAAGATGTTCTCTAAAAAACACACAGATGAATCAATGACACATACTTTATCAGAGCTTAGGTTGAGTTCAAGTGTTGTTACTATAAAACTGTTTTTGTTAATTGAAATAAAGCTAAAAAAACTGAAATAAAAATAAATTAAAGCTAAATAGAAATATAAAAATAACTAATAAAAAAAGAAAGCCATTTAAAATACTAAAATTAAAAAACACTGAACATTTAAGCAAGCAAATTCCAAATACTGTATTCAATTTAATTTATTATTATTATTTTTAATCTATTTGACTTTTTAAGCTGTCTCAATTCACTCATTTACACTCACATGTGGCATTCACTATGTAGTGAATATTAAATGAGCAAACAAGCAAGCGGTTATGGAACCAGCATCTGCATGAATACATTAATACAATTCAGACTGCATTCGAGAGGTGATGAGAAACGCCCTACCTGACTAGCATTAAAAGGAAAAACCCCTGCTCAACAACAAATCCTCAATCTAAGCTCTTATAACACTTAATGCCTGTATGTTTCAATTCATCTCAATGAGAAAACAAACCAGGGAGTGTTGAAAGGCATCGCTCCTGTTCAAATAGAGGAGAAGAACTGAAGGACAGTGTACGCTGTCTCTACAGTGTGGGCTGGAAAAGCTGAGGCCTCGAACCCACATAGACACACAGTCTCTGTCACACTGTTATTAAATCACCCTGGCCGCCTCCGCTTTATACAACATTTGTCTTGGCACATGCTCAACTTGGCACCACCAGGGCAGGGATTCAGCTAACTGCTGGTCCCAAGAAGGTGAGTTTAAGAGAAGCTGGGGAATCGGACCTCCCAGTGCACTTGCCTAGATGACCATCAAAAACCTTAGTGTACAGTGAACATTTAGACATTGTAATAATGTAATGACCTAAACTAACCTAACCAAACTTTAAATATTTTTGGCCTTTTTTCCCCAAAGAATTATCACTGATCATCAAAAATCTGAGAAAATAAACAAAATATTTAAACATTTATTTAATTATTAAAACATGACACAAATATAGTGAAGATTTATATGGAAAACTGATACTTTCTGCCAAAAACATGTACAAAAGAAATGGACTTCATTTTCCGAAATAATAGCCAAATTATACATTACACCATATGAAATCTGATCTTCCATATTGAAGCACTTATATAAAACTTCCACAATTATCTTCCACAATTATCAATTATCTAAAAAAAGCTATTTAAAATGGTGAAACCTAAAGCCAGAATGGGGAAGCACAGACACAATGTAAAAAACAAAACAAAACAAAACAAAACAACAACAACAACAACCATGAAACTCCCAAAAACACAAATCACAAAAAAATGGTCTAAAGCAGCAGTATCTTAGAATGTACATAAAGTCTCAAGCTCTTTCAGAAAGGTACAACTCCCTCACCTACCACCCATGGCTCAATATACACACATGACTCCTCTTTGAAGGACTAAACTCATCCATCATAATCCAGGATTCTGCCAAATGATGAGGAAAAAAAACATTTGGAAAAAAAAATCCATTACATAATGCCAAGTTGCATCGGCACAATCAAAAGCAGATATTCACAACAGTTTGGAGTTATGAGAATCTACACGGAGGTCAAACCTGTGGTTTTACAATTACACTTAAACATATGCTCAAAAATAGACAGTCACAAATAGATAGAATACAAGGTCTGGCAGGAACACAGAAAGAATGGGTCATCCAACAGCTTTGAAAGACACAGGGCGGTGGCTCACTGCACCATGTTCAACTTTGGTAAGGAAGGGCAGTATAATCGATATTCATCTATATTCATCTAATTCAGCTTCAATATTTTAGTACGAGGCATTTAAACTGTGGTACAATGAATTTTTGTTATATCTTTACTAATTTTCATGGCTAGTCAGACTGTTGAGGCCTACCCTGAATGCAGCCCAATCCTCCTCTGTGTTCCTCCAAAGGTAGAGGGCTGGGAGTCCCGGTGGACCAGGAGGTCCTGGTATGCCTCTTGACCCATCTGTTCCTCTGACTCCTTGAGACCCCTGTTAGGACATACAGGAACAAATCAGTGTCATCTTCACAACACACTGCAATGAGTTGTATGTGGAGAAGTGTTTTTCCTCACCTTATCACCTTTGTATCCAATAAAACCCCTTTTACCTGCACACCCCTGTGCAAACAAAAACAGCAATCTCAGACATATGAAGTCCAAGTACATATAAAGCAGAATTAACTTTATGGGACTTTGGCATTTATCAAAGCATTTTACCACAGAAAAGTGTGAGGTTACTGTCATCAACCATCATGCTAAGTTTATAGAGGATTGCTTTTCATTTTCAAATATAAGCATGGAAATCACAACACAGCAGAAGCAAAAGACTTTGTGAATCCATAAGACTCATGAGTTAATTAATATTTATAGGTCCGTGCCCTTTTTAATCTTATGTATATTACGTAATGTGACACTCTTAGACATGCCAATATGTAGAGTGCTGCCAGACCTCAAACCTTATGCAAAGTGCAGATTTAGAACTCAAAGAACTGCAGGCCTGATATTTTGGTTTCATGCAAGAAGGTTTCAATTCAAAAGGGGCATGTATAGTTACAGATGTGAAGCATAATCAAATGAATGTTCCACTAAACTACATTAAAAGAAGGAAAGATTATATAATATTCAGCTTTCGCAATGATGTATTCCAAAATATGAGCAATTTGTTTTAGACTAGCAATTTAATGTAACTTTAGTTCATAACAAGTCTGTTTCTAGCTCATACAACAAACATTGGCTGTTTTGCAAGCAAGAGTAAATTCCAAGATTTTATTATTAACTTTTTTTTAATACACACTATATTTTTTAGCAACTACTCTTTTAGCCAACATTTTACTGCCAAGACTATTGTCCATACTGGAATACTTGATTCTGATTGGTCAAACGCAGCAAGGCAAAGTCATATTTAGAAAGGAAATTGAAATCCAGTAATTTCAATAGGAATTGGCACAATCTGGAGTTATCAATTGTAGTGGAAATGATCTCAGAGGACTTCAGTAATGATATTAGGGTACTGTCGTTTTGTTGCAGTGTTCATCTTAATGCTCGACCATACGTTTTGCACATTCTAATGTACTATTTTCAAGAATATACTGGTAAAATCATAAAATAATTCCAACTCTTAAATCAACTAATTTAATTAATTTAAACTTGAAGCTGCAGTCCGTAAGTTTTGTCTCTTTGTCGCCATCTCTGTTTGAAACCTGCAATTGCAGTTATTTGTGGAATTTTCATCTTTGTGTGGGTTGTGCCTCGGCACGACTCCTCAGAGCGAATCTAATGCTTTGAGGAGAATGTGTGGCTGTCAGTCACCACATCTATGTGGATACTGTACTTCGGAATCACAGACTGTAGTCTTGGAAGTATGACCAAAATAAGAATTTTCACTGGAAAATGTAATCTGAACAAGTAAGTAACAAATCTGCCACTTTTGTTTTGACCAACTGAGAAAAAAAAAGCATTACAATAAATTGCGCTACCAATAGTGATTAAATCTAACAATTGCTTAGCTCATTTCACATCAAACCGTGCTAATTATTATTATCGTTATACTTTGTTCTCAAATTGTTAATGTTAACATCAGCATTGCTATTGACTTTGTGTATTTAGTGTATATTAGCGTTACCTGTAGATTTCAATTTCTGTAGTCTAATGTCTAATCTCTCATTGTCCATTTGTCATACCATATAATCTGCCATCAAAATAAGTTTAATTATTGCAGCTGCTGTGAGAAAAGGCTATAAATGATCCACCACCTGAAGCATTCTCCACATGCCATATAGCCTACTAGCTTTATGTAAACAGACATGACATAATGACGCAAAGACGAACGGCAGCATTTAATCTATTGAGGCACCATGTGGGAGAAGATTTTTGGATTCAGATTTTTAATCTGGCACATATTACAGGAAGAAAATGCCCTGAGAGCATGTGATTTCACCTCGTTTCATCAGGATTTTAGTTGTGGTAACTCACTCTTTTCCCTGGTGGTCCAACAGGCCCTGGAGGTCCACTGAGGAGCCTGTATCTCCTTCCATCCATGCCTAATATAACATCACCATGTTTAAGTGCAACTCGTTCCTTGCTTGAGTGCTTGTAGTCAGCTTGTCCACTGCCTATTAGCGTTTTATACCCTTTTTTTGAGTGAACATCAACCAAAGGCTGTTTAACTGCTTTACTGGAGTACCCAGAGAAGCTCTTTGAAGGACGTAAGAAACCTTCTTCAGTCAGCTGGTTTAACTCAGGATGGACTGTAGGCCTGACAAGATCCTTATGACCAGCTGATGTCTTCACATTCAAAATAGAATCCAGGTCAGCGGTGTCCCCAGAGGGCTTCAAAGGGAGCCTCTCCAGATGGCCTTCACCCAAATCCGTTTTTATTTTTTGAGAGGTGAAGTTCTCGTCTGATGATTTGAAGGTGGTGGACTGAATCTTTTTGTCAATGGTGTCCTTATACCTGCTATGTGTGCTAATGGCACGAGACGTGAGTCGGTCAGACTCATCCACCACTTCAAAGCCACGAGCTGAATGCTTTGAAGTTCTGTTCGGATAAGACGAAATGTTCCATTTACTATGAAGATCTTCATTCCGAGAAGAGACACTGGAGTTCTGGAAGAGAACAAAATAATACAAGAGATAGACTGTGAGGACATTTTTGTATGGCATACAAGACACATTAGCAAAACACTAAGGGGCTAATCCATTAAACATTTCAGGACAAAAACCTGTTGTACTCATTAATCATCTCCAATCTAGTTTAACCGGGTGTAGTGTTGCACTGTGGGTTTTTAAATCAATTCATTGTCACTCCTTTCAGCACAAACATGTTTGCAGCTTATTCACTAAAGTCAGTACTACTTAGTAATAGTGCAGTCATTATTTGCACCAGCTGTCAACAGAAAACAGATGGAAAACCAAATTCCATTTAAAAGAGATATTTGTGTACTTTTCTATTTATTATGGCAGAAGTTATTAATCTAATTATGGAGAACAGCATTTTAACCGAGCATACAACCAGACATGGTGGAGTTGAGCACGCTTTCTACATTTTCTTTTCAAACCAGGAAACAAGTGCCAGATGATCACTAAATGAGGTACCATGGAAATTAAGTGAATATTGCACCAAGCGAAAAGATGATCAATTACGATAAGGGAAATGGCCTACACGTGATTCTGAGCTCAGAGACCCAGAGGCTCCATCCCACTGTCCTCCTCTCTTTCTCTAACAATAAGCTACAGAGAAAGAGCAGTCAGGCACTTAACACTGTAAGGCGGCTGCCTCAGATGAGAGGGACACTTGATCCTCTCAAGGGTGACACAGCTCCCCAAATAATTGTTTTACCCTCCTCAGTGCTACAGGTTACATCTTTGGCTGGAACTGTACCGAACACTGGAACAACTCCTGTGAGAGAAGCTGGAGCAGAACCAGATGCTACAAGACACAATTACACTTTGTTCAGAAGATACGCCAGTGGGATGTTTGAGAGGAAGTGAGCTACTAATGTAGATAATGCAAATGGTAACAAAGGTGCATATTCCATGTTAAAAGGTTTAAATGGATACTTTCTACAACACAACACCAAAAGGTGCTACCCCCTCTAAAAAACAAATACATTTTATATACTCTACCTTTCAAAAGTTTTTTTTTTTTTAATTAAGGAAATTAATTTTAGTTTCAATCTCATCAATTAAGTTTTAGTACATTAAATTGATAAAATGTTTCTTTGAAAAATTATTTCATCACAACATTTATTTCCATTGAGAATTGCATCAATTTTTGGTCAAGATCTTGTATTGACAATGCAAGAGGTGAGCACTCTGTAAAGTCTGCTCCAGCACAACCCAAAGACTTTCAATGAATTTAAGGTCTGGACTCAGAGGTGCCAATTCATGTGTGAAAATGATTCTTCATGCTCCCTCCCAAACATTCTGTCACAATTTGAGCCTGATGAATCTTCACATTGTCATCCTGGAATATGGCCATGGTGCGTCTTCCTATATGGTTGTTTAAGAAATGAAAAGCTACACACATCAGTTAGGGTTAAAAGAACTGTTCCCAAACATATAACATGCTAGAAACATAATAATCACAGCAATAATGATCCAAAATAATTATTATTTTTTTTTTGGTCCAGGCAGTGTATATACAATATAGTGCAAACACTATATGAAATTCCTAATGTAATAAAATTAAAACATTTATGAGTATGACTTATGAGTCCAAAATCATCCAAATACTTTCTAAGGGCCATTGTTTTGAACCATATTGTGTGCTATACCACTTTTTTGGCATTAGAATGACCATTTGCACTACTCTGTCATTTGTATTTTACCATAATTTATTTATATGCCATCTAATTATGGTACTTCTGGTTAGAAGGGTTTTCATTGGCTTTGTATAGTATTTGACAATAAAATTGAATCAAACCAAAAGTCTATAATGCTAAAGACCTAAAACTGAAAGTGACTGAGATACAATATCAGATGAAGCATCTGCCAGTGAGAAGATCATAACTACTAACTCAGTCTGGAGGTTTACCACTATAAACCAATGTTTCACATAGACTGGAAAATGATGAAGTACAATGTCAGAGCTTGGAACCCAAGGCCCCAAGCAGGATATTATCAGTGTTCATCACTGCTGACCCAACAGTAAATGAGAAGAGACGCCATAAATCAAAAGTTCAGACACAGGTATGAGGGAAATCCTTGCAGGTCATTTGTTGAAGGACCCAGCTTGGCTAATCTTACCTTCCCATCAGAACATTTTTGTAGATCATCAGAAAGGAAATCATGATGCAATTGGTAAAGAAGAAAACAACTATAGAACATACTGTTTACTTGGCTACCAATGACCTCAGCACCTCAGGTCAATCAGATAATCATGAACCAAAACAATAAACGCCCACTTAACATGTTGTTGACCTCCAATTTTATTGGTGTCTAACGATCTCCTAAAACTTCCACTCAACCTGTAGTTTCCAACCCATTTACCCTCTTAGTTTAGCCCTGTTCAGCAAGTGAAAGTGTTCATGGGAAGGTCTCCATTGTTGATTTATGCAACGACTGGGCAAAGAGATCTAAACCCACTCCTACCAAAGCTATGTGTGGACACGTCAGCTCATACAAGAACCGTCTAAGCTCAAACAATACTGTCTGATATTACACATTTGCATATTCTGTATTTAGAATAAAATAAGCAGAAAGATGTATAATTAGATAAAAACATCATACAAAAATTTGGTAACACCTTACTCAAAGCCTTTATAAAGCATAATAAAAGTATTTTAATGTATTAATTATACCTTGTAATGCACCTTATAATGCATTGTATGGTCTCATAAATAATTGTAACCACAGTTATAATACATTATAAAAACTTATGTTACACCTTTAGAAAGTATAATACATTAAAACACATGACAAACAACAATTTCAGGTGTAACAAGGAAACTGCAAATATTTAATAAATGATTTTTAATGAAAATATATAATGCATTATAAAGTACATTATAAATACCTTTACAATGCATTATACATAAGAGCTTTAACTAAAGTGTTAATATATAAAAATAATCATTTTTATGTTGGTTTACATAATACTTGCACTAAACATCCAAACAAAATCAGACCATCTAATAATGAATAATGAAATTAAGCACAATTCAAAGGAAAGACATGTATTTGTTTCATACCATGGCTTTCAATTTGCCCTCCACATGCAATTCCACATGCAATCCAAGCAGAAGGAGATCTAGTACAAGGTAACATCCCATACAGCCACAGCACACCATGATTGCTGGAGATACACACTGCAACACAGTCTCTATATCCCTGCTAAAGCTCCCAGACAGTGCAGGCTTTCTCCAAGTGCCCTCCCAGAGAGAGAACCTCCCAGACATAGGAGCTGTGCCCAGGCATCACACACTCAAGCCAACAAAACCTTCAGGCAGCCATTAAGATGAACAGCACCCAAATAAAATGCGCAATAGCCACTTGTAGTGTCCCATTTGAATTATGTCTGCAGAAGAAAATGGGCTATTAGGACGTTTTCAGGGTGATGGAGAACATATACTACTGTTTAATTGTTTGGGCTTAGTAAGATTTTTTTTAAATGTTTTTGAATGGTAGTGTATGTAGTATGTACTCTGTAATATTGGCTTCAATTTAAAGAAAATGGGATGAAACTGATGGCTTTTAAGGTGGAAGCTGCTGGAGTTAAACTAAAATTCTATATTTATAGAATAGATATTTAGCAGAACGTTCATGCTGCAATTCTCCATACAACAAATGTCAATGGTGAGCAAAGGTTGTACAAAAATGACAAAAACACACCATAAAAGTATCATAAAATTGCTCCGTATGACACATGTGCTATATTTTAAGTCTCCTATGACTAACAGAAAGCTAAAATCCCCTCCGCTGTAGCTGTCAAATCTAACAGCCAATTTTAAATATGCATATTGGTTATAAGACACAAGAACCAATGGCGTTTGGCATTATTGATGTCAAGCCTTTGACATGCCATATTATATGTGAACATGAATGACATTTAAGAGCTATGTTTGGAGAAGATTACCAATGGGCAAATTTCTGTGTTTTTCCTTAAACAAAGACTTGGAATATAGCATATTGGCATACATGGACTACATTCATGGCACTTTTTTAAAGCTTATTAGCTTGATAGATAAGAAAGACAAAGAGGACATGTTTGTAAACTTCATATCAGACAAAGTCAGTTTTAGAACCAAATTAGAAGCTACTTTAGATTTCGCATAAACACAACGGATTTCTCCATCACTGCTAAACCGTGACAAATCAAAAACACATTCAGACAACCAAAGCCTGCTGAGACTGACACACAAAAAAGCAGCAGAGACCGATTTATGACAGCACTGATGAACCATCAATTAGAAATGACAACTTGTTCCAAAAATAAACTTGATGGGGTTAGTTTGATTCAAAGCAAGTTTTTAAGCAGACCTCCAGCTCTCAGAATCAAAGCAGTGAGATGCTGCTTGACCACAAGGTCATTAAAACAGAGAGGATTAGTGGTAATGGCTGCCATGGTTACAGAGGTAACTCAAGGAGATCAATCACAGATGAAAACTCTGTTGCCTGACTTTCCTGTGGGACCCTGACTCTGAGGTTTTCACAATTTCACTGGTGGTGGGTGTTGGAAGCAATGATTCCACATAGCCTAATTAATCAAGCAGCAGAAACCACAAGAAATGATGGGAGATGGTCTTTTCATCTAACATATTCAGTGTGCACATCTATACTGTGGTTCAAATGTCTGAGACCACTGGCGAAAAAGCTTTTTAGACTTTATTTCTTATCGATTTATTACAATTATAACAAAAAGATCTTAATTTGTGTTCTGAAGATGAACAAAGGTCTTACGGATGTGGAACGACACAAGGGTGAGTAATTAATGACAGAATTTTCATTTTTGGGTGAACTAACCCTTTAAAGATTCAGAAGGGTGAACTAAATTACAGAGCAGAGATAGTAATAATACATCTAAAATTTATGAGGCCAGATATATAAATGGATGACAGACAAACATTTCCAGGAACATTTCCATGGTGTGCTAACGGACATGTGGAGAACAGAACTCCCACAGTTCCTCTGCCTCATCTATAATTACTCCATCCAGGAATGATCAAGTAAAAGATTCAATCTAGGATTATGTCTGCCACAATTCAGCACATTGCCTAGAGTTTGGGGGAGGAGGCTATATTGTCAAATGTGGCAGTATTGTATTGTAGTGCATTAGACTCTATTCAGCTGATAACAGACAACATTATGTAAAGTGGCAGCACACTCACAGCCAACTAATATGCAGGCAGTGTCAAGCAAAATACTGCAGGTTGAATCATAAACACAAGCTTGTGAGGTGCAGTCTTTAACTATCAAATCATAAATGTACAGTATGTAAAACATAAGCCCGGTAAACATCTAAAAGTATGTCCTGCAGTGCACAGTGCAAAAGCAAATAAGGTGTCTAATGACTTTCCAGGCGATGTGCAAGCTTTGGAGCCGTTCCTGGAGTACACCAACAAGCTCTCAGGCTACCCGGTCTTACTCTCCCAGATGGGGCGTTTATCAAAAATGGCCCACCATCTCAGCACAGCTCCTCTCTGTTACAGCACCATGCTGAAACGAGACAGTTCCCATGAGGATAATTCATCATCACCCTCTCCATGAAGGAAAATACAGCAACAGCTTTATGAGGACAAATGAGAAGTCTGAGTGATCCCTTCTTTCTCATTTATTCAATTTCCTGACCTTTAAAGTCATCCATCTCTCTTCTCAAGCTGAGGTTCATTCTTCCCATACTGCACTCAGGCTTTGTCTATTCATAGCTGCATAATAACTCACCGTGGCTGTGTTTATCTGAGCTTTTATGCTATAATTCATAAACATATCGCTTGTAAACTGACTATTTGGGATCTCTAACTAACATTGGGATATCTCTTACCAAGCCATGCGATTCTCTGGGTTCAGGCCTGAACTCTAGAACTGAAAGAATATTGGCAGTATCGTCAGTGCCAGCAGAGGGATCTGATGAGAAATTTCTGTCTACTGTTGAGCCGGTTGAGGATGACAAAGGGCTCTGTAAGTGAAAAGAGGAAAACAAGATGTCACTACAACACGTTACTTTCAGTGGCAGAAGATTTTACTAGAATTAAAGGTGAAGTGTGTATTTCTGTTCCAACAGCATCACCAAATTCAAAAAATAAAATAAAATATTGATAGGACCGGTATTTATTTTTACATCCCCCCCCCCCCCACCATTTAAATTTAGTCAATATTTTTCATGTCAAATTCATTATTTTTGTTGACTTCGAATGCATTTTAGAAAAAATTTTTTTACATATATATATATATATTTTACAAACATTATTGACTATGATTAACAAGGTTTTGAAGGAGAAAAAAAAAGATAGAATTTGATCATTTAAAATGGTCAGTGCATTGTTAATATCTTGGTGATGTTGTCATATGATGTTCTTGTCATATTTTAGTTAACAGTATGTTATAATTACAATCGTTTAATTGTCTATGACGCATAGTAATAATTTCATTGACAAAATTAGCACTTAAAAAAAGACATCAGCTTAAAGAACATGATGAAAAAAAGGACCATATCGTAGACAGAGTTCATATAACTGCTTTCAAGTACACCAAGTCCACAACTATACCTCAGTGCTACTTTCTGTCTCAAGAAAGGTGTGTCCTTTCAACAGCTCACACATATGCTGATGAGAAGCACAATGATCCTTGGCAGCATTTGCATCTCCCATTATGAAGGTCATCTGTCTCAGCTCTCCCTATTGGGAAAGACACAGACGTTGAAGACAAATCTGAGCTATGACATCATCTACATTAAAACCCATTAGTTGAGCATTGATTTCACAAGAGTGTTGGTCAAACGTTCACTCACATGCCTCATTGATTTAAGATGAATTGTGAACTTGATATTACAGTCGCCATGATAAAACCTCATTGTAACTCCTGGTATGCTGTTTGACCATTCATTTTTAAGTTAAAATCATTGCGATGATGGTTTTCACAGCAGGAAAGCAAATTGGTGAGGCAGCCAGACATGTTTCCCATGACGCATTGCTAGTGTTATATTAGCAGGATAGCTCTAGTTTCTTTAATAAACATTCTTCTAAACCACTGTACTGTAGTACGACATATTTAGAGTCTTAAATCAATGACATTAGGAAAAGCTGGTTGCCCAAGCATCTTGACATTGACTTATAGTTATGTGTACTTGTCTTTCCACTTTCCATACTCTTCTTGCATATGACAAATGAAGAATACCTCAAAGGGTGTCTCAAACCCCTCCAGGATGCCTCCCACCATCAGCAGGCCATCTGTAGTGATGCCCATGTAAGGGTACATCCAGCTCACTTTCTCCACCAGCACACAATCCACATACACAGCCAGCCATTCGAATGCAACACCAACTGAGATCCAGTGCCACTGCGAATCAGACAGTCCTGACACTGAAAACCTGAAGCCAGAGGAAAACACCCGAGTTTCAAGTACACTATTATAAGAACAAGGTTATTTAAGTGTTGTGAAAGCTTAAAGGGATAGTTCACCCAAAAATGAAAATTTGCTGTTAAATTTACTCACCCTCAGGCCACCCCAGACCAACCCACTGACTTCCATTAAATGAATCACACGCTAAATATCTTCTTTACTGTTCTACTGAAGAAAATAAAAAGTCACTTACATCTTAGATGGCCTATGGGTGAGTAAATTAACAGAAAATTTTCATTTTTGGGTGAACTATCCCTTGTGTTAAATGGTGTTTGTACTCATAGTCACGCTGCTGTGTCGTGATGAAGGTGATGCTGTGTGGGCCTATACGGATCTGGAGTAAAATTTGATTATAGAAGTTTAGCAAAGTCAACAAACTTCGGTCCACATCCTGAGAGCTCCGCACTTGAATCAGCACACTGAATTCATCTGCAAAGCTGAAATGAACACACATGGACACTTTATGGATCAAGACTAAAACAATTTTATTAGAACTGAAAGAACTTAAAAACATACCCTTTCATTCAAATGTTTGGGATCAGTAAGACTTTTTTTAAATGTTTTTGTATTATGCTCATAAAGCCTGCATTTATTTTTATCAAAAATAGGGTAAAAACACTAATATTGTGAAATACACTGCCCGGCCAAAAAAAAGTCGCTGTTTGGATTTTAATAGGCAAATACTTAAGAATCTATGAATGGATCATTATTACAGTGATTATTTCTAGCATGTTATATGTTTGGCAATGGTTCTTTTAACCCTTAAAGATCTTGATCAAAAATTGATGCACCTCTTGATGGAAATAACATCACAACATTTATTTCCATCAAGAGGTGCATCATTTTTTGGTCAAGATCTTGTACTGACAATGCAAGAGGTGAGCACTCTGTAAAGTCTCCTCCAGCACATCCCAAAGACTTTCAATGAAATTAAGGTCTGGACTCAGAGGTGCCAATTCATGTGTGAAAATGATTCTTCATACTCTCTGAACCATTTTCTCACAATTTTAACCCTTGTGAATCTTGACATTGTCATCCTGGAATATGGCCATGATGTGTCTTCCTACATGGTTGTTTAAGAAATGAAAAGCAACACACTCCATCTTTAAGGGTTAAAAGAACTGTTGCCAAACATTTAGAAACATAATAATCACTGTAGTAATGATCCATTCATAGATT
Source organism: Hypophthalmichthys molitrix (assembly GCA_037950675.1). NCBI lineage: Eukaryota > Metazoa > Chordata > Actinopteri > Cypriniformes > Xenocyprididae > Hypophthalmichthys > Hypophthalmichthys molitrix. The sequence goes on along the minus strand of CM075496.1, from coordinate 15,295,219 downwards.
CTTAAGGATTTGCCTATTAAAATCCAAACAGCGACTTTTCTTTTGGCCGGGCAGTGTATTACTACAAATGATTGGCCCTGGACCTCAAAACCAGTCATAAGGGTCAATTTTTTTAAATTGAGATTTATTCATCATCTGAAAGCTGGATAAACAAGCTTTCCATTGATGTATGGTTTATTAGGATAGGACAATATTTGGCGAGATACAACTATTTAAACATCTGGAATCTGAGGGTGCAAAAAAAGTCTCTGCAATAAATATTAAGAAAATCACTTTTAAAGTTGTCCAAATGAAGTTCTTAGCAATGCATATCCACTCACAAAAATACATTTTTGATATTTACGGTAGGAAATTTACAAAATATCTTCATGAAACATGATCTTTACTTAATATCCTAATGATTTTTGGAATAAAAGAAACATTGATACAAAATTATTGATTTATTGTTGGCTATTGCTACAAATATACCAGTGTGACTTATGACTGGTTTTGTGGTCCAGGGTCACGTGTTTTAAAATGTGATTTATTCCTAGTGATTTCAGCAGTCATTACTCCAGTCTTCAGTCACATGATCCTTCAGAAAACATTCTAATATGCTGATTTGGTGCTCAAGAAACATTTCATATTATTATCAGAGATTAAAACCGTTGTGCTGCTTAATAGTATACTGTGATACTTTTTTGCAGGAAAAAAAACTGATGAAAACTGTCAAAAAGCAAAAAATCTTATTTTAAATAAATAAATAAACAAAAACAAATAAATGTCAAACCTTGATCCAAATGCTTCCTGGGTGGGCATAGTGAGTGTGGAATACAGGCCAATGTCCAGCACTGGACATCCCTGGTCTTCCTCATAAAGGGTCACGTTCCTGCTGGTTGGTACTAAGCCTGAGAGCTGCTCAAGTAAAGCCACCCTTTGTGTGAAGAGATGCGTGTTGAACCCCTCTGTAAAACAAGGTTTACATGGATAAGCTAAGCTGTTCTCAAAACAGAAAAGGAATAGGCCATTAAAGACATTTTAATAAATTCAGCAAGTGACCTGCACAGAATTCATTCATGTTCATGAGATGGCATTTATTAGTGAAAAATAATGAGAGAATAGTGGGACATTCATGTTGCGTCATCTCTTTATTCACATTCTAGCTGAATTGTTTTAGCCCATTATGGGAAAAGGGCAAGTCTCAAACTGTCCAAATCTCCAGGGCTTATGTAAAATGACTTTCCCCTTCAAAACGCTATCCAAAATGACCCTACCCCATCGTGCACAAACACAGTCAGGCCACTGCTGATGGATGAATCTGGGGTGAAGCATTCCTGTGGAGGGCTGCATTTTCCCCACCTGATCCTCTTAGGCCATCAAGGGTGGAGAGAGCAAGTCTTTGATTAACTTTCCATACCTCGCCTGCACAACATGGCCAAGGAAACCCTACTAGACTCCACTTCTTCTTTTCCCCTTCCCCCTTAAGTACATCTAACAATGGAAGGTCATCCTTCCAAACCAAAAAAAAGGTCTTGGACAGACAAAATCCACATCAAGAAAGTAAGATGGTAATTTTATGATGCAATGTTTCCATTTTCATTGGACATCAGACTCACAGTTGTTCCCGCTATTCAAGCAGAAATCTCAAGGAATAATAATAATAAAAAAGGACACAGCTCATTTCCATGGATGTTGAAAAAAAATAATTCAGAAATAACTCACTGTATACTTAACCTCTACATAAACACAAATCCCAATAGCTATATATGGCAAAGCTAAGCAAAGTACTGTATGATTTGTTCTTCACAAAACAGACTTCAAGACATGATACATGTACCTTACAACCGGATTAGAGATTTCCGTTAGGAGTATTTCCTCTTTAGCTGTGGCCGACTTCTCTTGTTTCATTCATGGTGGTGAAAAGGGCTTTTTACGCTCACTGCATTCAGGCTTCAGTCATCACTCATAGTCCTGCAAGCAGCGTGACCATAAGCAGCAGACTCCAGTCACACATGAGCACCCGCTGATAACCTGATGAAAGGTGTACATGCCACCATTCTCTACATACCACAAGCACACTAAACCAGAATACATGTCTAGCCACACACACCGCAAGGATCACGCAACTTATTTTATTTTACACTGCAAAGGTGTTTCAGAAGCTGCATCTGATGTGGCCTATACACAGTGACTCTAAGGCCCGGTTTCACAGACAGGGCTTAGACTAAGCCAGGATTAGGCCTTAGTTCAATTAAGACATTTAAGTAGCTTTTATAAACGTACCCTAGAAAAAAACATTACTGGTGTATATCTTGAGACAAAACAATGGTACGGACATATTTTAAGATATGTCAGTGCAAGTTTCTTTCAAGTAAAACAGCTCAAACCTGCATTTTAGTCTGAGACTAGCTTGAGCCTTGTCTGTGAAACCGGGGGTAAAAGTATTTGGACACTTAAGTCAAACTTAAAGATTGAAGGATCTAAGTATTCTGAATAGCAACCTCTGTGTGTGTGTTACTTTAGGAGAGCAACTATACATCTGTGTTGTGTACTTAATTAAATAATAAATCAAATGACTATATAAATGACTGATTATAAAATTATGTTAGAGATAAGAGAATGTCTACATTTCAAGGTTTTTAGTGTCACAGGACGAGGTTGTGAGGCAGTAATGTTCCATTGTTTCCATGCTGTGGTATAATAACACTTGTTGGATTTGTACTTGTCAGATGAAATCTGAGCATTAAAACATACGTAACAAAGATTATTCAATAATCTCTGCTCTTTTTATTATCATCACTTCGTCTCCTACTTCTGCTGTTCCCTGGCTTTCTCAGCCAAACTCTCAGGCCGATAGAAAACTGGTATATATTTTTGTATACCCGACAAAATGGGATATTATCTGACAGGGAACCGGCATCCAGGTTCGGATATAATATCCGAGCTAACAAGATGCATAAATGTCATTGCATAAACTGACCTTTATTTGACATAAAGATAGTGTTGACACACTTTTTAAGCATAACATTTCACAAAAAAGAATGTTTTCACATTTAAAATGATAAAACAATAGGCTACATATGTATTGCTCAACCTTAAGACAAAAAGCATTCTGACACTATCTGGTAGTCAAATGTTAGTAGAACATGTTCACAGTAAATGTGATGAACTATACCTGTGTGAACTGACTGAACTGACATACATCCAATAAAACGTCTTTGGGATTAGTTGGTCAAAAATAAATGACTTCGAAAAGTGAAGTTAGCTCTGAGAAAAGGTCTCACGTTATTTGTATGCAGATGCAACTTGATATTTAGTTTCTTATGCAAAGAAAAGCAGATATTTTTAAGTGTGTCTTAAACATCCAAATTATTTTTGCTATTGTATAATCACAGGTGCATTTACATATGTTTAATTATGCATTACACAATAATGCATTACACAGGAATGCTGGCAGACATAATGTTATAAAAATTGATGTTTTAAATATTGGAATAATACAGAAACATGAAAAAAAAAAAAAAGAAATTTTGATGACATTGGCATTGCTGTTGCATTTTGATGTTTATATTCACAGAACCAATTCAGCATCAATGACACCAAACAAATTTAAAATTAAGGTATTAATATCTGATTATGAATCACCGCCACAGTACCGTCAATCTATTTTTGACCTTGTGCGCACATTTTTGGTCCCCATAAAAAAAAACAGCTTAGAAATCTATATATATAATAATATATTATATTATATTATATTATATATATTTTTACTCATTAATAAACAAGGTGAAACTTGATGGACCTCACTAGTTAAAAATGAACCAATCTTTAGGTTAGGTTTATGTTTAGGGGTAGGGGGTCAGGTTAGGTGATAGAAAAAGGTAGTTTATAAGTTACTTAAAAAGTTGAGTTTAGGATTATATGCAAACATTGATTAACAAAATCAGCTTTTTGCATTGGAAGTTTTGCAGGACTTCAAAGGGATATGTGCATCACCCCATAACATACAGACCACATGGCTGTAACACAAGACTTTAAACAGCTCAATATGATGTCTATGGGGTTAGAGCAGAGCCAGATCAGAAGCGTGCATGACTTTCAAAGAAAATGGAGTGACTTGAACAGGTTAAAGGGGAGAAATGATCTAACATCTTGAGACCATGTGCAAAACTGACATTCCCTTTCCCACCTTGGCTTGTGGTAATTGTGTTTTGCAGGTATTCATTGTCCACATATGCTGATCTATGACTAACTCATACCAAACCATGTCTCAAGAATGAGAATGTTTAGAAAAGCGACAAAATGGTCTAAGATCAAGTCTGTGAAATGTCAGTGGGTACTCATGCCTCCTCCTAGAGCACAGCTGAACAAGCATTCATCAGACACAGTCATTAATATCCATGTATCAGTGTTGTGCTTTGTTTACACAAAGGATGAAATGTGACATTCGTGGGACATTTCATCCCGGCCTTTTTGTGATATTTTTGCAAAAATATTTAAATTCTAAAGTATTTACAATCATTGCATTACAGTATTTTAGTGAGCATTCTAATGAGAATTATTTAAAAAAAAATCTGGACAATAACAGTAATGAGAATTGTCACGGGAAATTATGCTTGACTGTCATAACATTTAAGATATTTTCATTTTAGATATCAATTTCAATCTCAAATAGCTTACATCTTTGTCATTTTATATATTGTCATACTCTATTGTTTCATTTCACTTGTGTGTGCAATGTTCAACACATTAAAATCTCTTAAAATCCCATAAAACATTTGAATGCAACATAGATTTTGATCTTTAAATCAAATATCTTATATTTCACTAATATATTTTATTATACTATATGTTATGATTTCACATATGACATTGATATTAGTCAACAAAAAGATGCAAAGATTTCTTCTAAACAAAACTGGAAAATCTTTACTAAGCTGTCAGAAGATAATTTAAAGTTGCTGGTAAATCCTTCAAAATAAAAACCCTTTAAAAGTTGCACGCATTAAACACATACAGTAAGATGAAGACTCAATCGCTCATATGTTTTACATTGTGTGACAACAATGCCACATTTATTGCATGAGGCAGCAAAATGTCACTTGGCTTGCTGAAATTAACCGTAGTTGCATTAATGTTTTTAAAAAAATTAAACGCTACTAAAAATAAGAAACCCTGTTTAAAAATATTTCCCCTTCCCTCTCGAATTGCTTGTCTGTTGTTTCGAGAGGAACTGGATATTGAATGCCAATCTGTAATTTCCAAAAGTCCATTCATCTAGCATGCTCCTAGATTCAGGTCTGTTGTTTGGCTACATTTATTTCCCATTTAATGTCCAATTAGCCCCCCTTATGCCGTTTTGTGTTTCATTTACATGGACGGTTCGGTTGACAAAAGTCTTGCGGTAGCAATTACAGAATAAAGAGGGATGAGACTCCATTTCCTAAGCGGTTTCCTTTCTTCCAATTGTACTGTGAAGTGTAATCGGAGAAGGACTGAGGGTTTGTATCCCTTTCATTACGAGGTTGAAGATGGGACGCCGCCTGACACCCAAACGGAGGGAAATGAATTCTTAAAAGTAAAAGATTTCTCTAGTGGAGATTTCTTTGAAAATGGCCTCTGCATGGCCAAATCCGCATTACCAATGTCACCTAAAACTCAACCTCTTAAAGTACTTTTCATTTCCCCCCTTGAAGGTGGAAAAATATTTTAACATTGCAGGGTGACCCTGAGTAATCAAAATCCACATGTACACTTAAATGAGAAGCAACCAAAGAAGTACCAGTACCTTCATATTCCAATATGTCCTATACCAACCATATTTATCGAAAAAAGACTATGCTGTTCACCCAACTAGCACAACACCAAAACAACAAAAAACAGTCTGGACCAGCATAAAAATCATTTCAGCAGGGATAATGAATAAATGTTCTTAATCAGAAATGCTGTTTGTCATACGCAATGAGAGAAGATTGGCAAATCAACAGCATGAACTTTTAAAAACATGAACTGACCCCCATAATATTTAATGGGGTCTGGTTATGTGTGGCGTGTGGCAGACAGGGAGTGAGGAAGACTCATTAAAGCCTGTGAATCATTGTTCCCTAAACACACTTGAGCTCTGTCCTGTTTAGGCAATTAGGAAACACATTAAGGAATTAGGAATGGCTCGATGATCAACATTCACAGAGTTTCAGGATGTTTTGAAAGGCATTCAATCTTTCTTTTTCCATCCTGGTCTATGTGCTGATAACATTTATATTCCTCTGGGGCACCTAAATCAGAGCAATGTCTTTGCCTCAGTTTTCTAATTACTTACAGAATCTGTTTGTCTGTGGCTGTTCCTTCAACAATGGGCACTTTGGTATTGTGGACTTGATAGAAAAAACTAACTGTAAATAACCATAAGTATATTTTGTTACAGAAAAGGTGATTGTCTTTTATTTTGAAATTTCTGTAGTGAAATGGTTGACTTCCGGTCTTAAGCTACGCGCATTTGTTTTCCTGTGGAAGCGCGCGCGCCCTGGCTAGCGCAGTTTATAGTATATAGCTTGTTAGCTCAAATACGGCAATAACTTCGACACGGAGCTGTGGTAAACGTCAAATTCATACTTGCAGCCCCTCCGAAGAGGCAAAAGGTATGTTAAATAAGTTGAGATATGAGCATTTTGCCTGTTAATATGTTCGTTTTGCACAAATGTAAGACAGCAGTATGTGAACAATGTTAGCTGATCAGTTACATGTTTGTATACATTTCAGCTCTTACGTTGGTGCTATGGTGAAAGGATTAAGGTTCATAAAGGATTAAACATCATAAAACCATCAGTAAAAGTCTCATCCTTGTTCGGGGGGCATGTAACAGTAAGAGCTTCACCTCAGTGTGCTACATCGAGCGGCCCGTGAACTCTAAAAGGACAATGGCAACAGCAAAGGCAGCGAGCTACAACAACACGGAAAATGGACGGTATCGAAGAGCAAACACGTAAGCTACAAACCGAAATCAATGAAAGGAGAGCTTTATTACATCAAGGAGATACAGAGAGCATGTCAAGACAGGAGTTAAAGGACGATATAGAACGCAAAGAAAAACAATTAGCCGGACTCCATAAAATGGAGGCTGCGACCGAGTTATCATTACCCAGGCGTTCAGAGCGACCTAGTGTGCTAACGGAGAAAATGCTAGCCTACCAAAAAGACGAATTGATTAAAAAGGACAAAAGACTGATAAGTCTCTATGAACAATGGAAAGGGCTAATCAGAACATCCAGAGAAGGCCTAAAGACTGACTTATCAGAGCACAAGTTGTGTGCAATGGCCGATGATATTGAAAAGGGTTTGAACGACATGATGACGGTGTACAGTGAAATAAGGGAGCGTACTATGCCATCCCCTGACACAAGACGCAAAATGGACTCTTGTGAAGCAGTAACTAAGGACATTATGAAAATACTTAATGAACGTATAACAGCAATAGACAGTGATTTTGAGGCAGATAGAGAAAGGCAGCGCCTTCATCAGCTACTGTCACAACAGTACGCCCGCTCCATCTACGGTACCGCTTCTCAGTCTAGTGTCGGTAAGCAGTCTGACACTTCAAGCATCGCAGCCAAAAGGATTGATGCAGCTGCGGAGTTGGCTGTAAAGGAAGCAGAATATAAAATTGTGCAGGAGGAAATTAAACAAAGGGAAAAAATGAAAGATATAGAATCTGAACTTGAGCGTTTAAAGGCAGAAAAGGAGATGCAAGCTGCTCGCGCAAAACTTGAGATCTACGACAGAGAAATGAACATAGATGTGGACAATCAGCAAATACAACCAAACAATATGCCTTTCTCTGTTGACCACCAATCTGTTCATGAAGCACCAGCTCCCTCCAGTGGCTTACCTCCATTAATGCCACAAAACAATGTGTCTATCCTTATGTCAAATCACACGGTGAACAATCCAAACCCTCAAATTGTCACTCAAGCTCCTCTCACAGACATTTCCCAGTTAGCTCAAGCAATTCAAAACAGTATAGCTATAAACAGAATCCCAGTGCCAATGCCCACAGTGTTCAGTGGAGATCCAATTAACTACATTGAATGGAAGGCTTCATTCTCTTCACTTGTGGACTGCAAAGTCATCTCACCTGCTGATAAACTTCACTTGCTCAAAAGGTACGTCACAGGCCCAGCACAAAATTGTCTTGAGGGCACATTCTTTCGCAGCGATGAAGAGGCATACAAGGATGCATGGCAAAAGCTTGACCAACGTTATGGGCCGCCTTTTATTGTCCAAAGAGCTTTCAGAGACAAACTGTCAAAATGGCCTAAAATAAGCTCAAAGGATGCTGAAGGATTAAGGACATTTTCAGACTTTCTAAATGCATGTCTCCAAGCCACACCATACGTAAAAGGCCTAGAAATACTAAGTGACTGTGAGGAAAATCAAAAGTTGCTGCAGAAAGTTCCTGACTGGCTAGCAGCCCGTTGGAATCGACAGGTCACAGTTACACTAATGGACGGCAAGAATTTTCCCTCTTTTAAAGACTTTGCACAATTTGTGGCAGTCGAAGCGGAGATTGCATGCAACCCGGTCACTTCTTCATATGCTCTTCACTCATGCAGCTCATCTCACGAGAAAAGGACCACAAAGGACTTTAAACCAAACAGATCCACACAAGTCTTCACAACGCAAGCCACGGTACAAAACAACAAGACAAGGACAAGCAACACAAAATTAAAGGTGCTCTGCATGTTTTGCAAGGATGAAACCCATCATTTGTCAAAGTGCCCTAACTTTTCAGATAAGCCCTTAGAAGAGAAGCGCACATATGTTAAGGACAATAAACTGTGCTATGGATGCTTAAAGGTGGGCCATAACGCCAAAGATTGTTGCCATCGCCATACTTGTGACATTTGCAAAGGAAGGCATCCCACTTGTCTGCACAATGACAATCACAAGGCATATGAAAGATCTCGAAGCTCTGAAAACACCACAAATGAAACCGCGACAGTCACAGCTCTCAACATAACTAAGGTGGGTCAGTCAAGTAGCACATCCATGATCGTTCCTGTATGGGTGTCTATGGTTCAGAGCCCGTCTAAAGAGCAATTAGTTTACGCACTATTAGACACACAGAGTGACAGCACATTTGTCTGTGAAGAATTAAGCAAACAGCTACGAGCGGACACTCACCCTGTAAAGTTAAAGCTAACTACCATGCTGGGTGTTCACTCTATTGTTAAGAGTCACCGAGTATCTGGAATGCGTGTGAGAGGTTATGACTCAGACATTTGCATCGACCTACCCCCCTCATATACCAAAGACTTTATTCCAGTTAACTATGACAACATACCCACTAGTGATACAGCAAAACAATGGCCCCACCTGACAGAAATTGCTGATAAGATACCACCTCTTCTGAGTTGTGATGTTGGACTCCTTATAGGATTTAACTGTCCCAGAACTTTAGCTCCGAGACAAGTTCTACTAGGAGAAGGTGAGGAGCCATATGCCATCCGCACAGACCTAGGGTGGAGTATCGTTGGAGGCTCCGCACCAGCGCTCAATGAAACTCAGTCAAGTTTGTGTCATAGAATCACAATAAAGGAATTACCCCCTGTAACTCCCATGGACGTGATTAATGTGCTAGAGTCAGATTTCAAGGACACAAAGGCAAGTGACAATACAGTCTCACAAGAGGATCTCATCTTTTTGGACAAGCTCAAGGAGGGAATAAGGAAAAACGAACAAGGACACTGTGAGATGCCTCTTCCATTCAGACAAAGGCCACACTTACCCAACAACCGAAAGCTTGCTGAAATCAGACTCGAACACTTAAAGCGAAAGTTCAACAAAGATGAAAATTACAAAACAGACTATATAACTTACATGAAAGACATTATTGAAAGGGGTGATGTCGAAGAAGTACACAATGAAGGAAAACAAGGTGAGCGATGGTACATTCCCCATCACGGGATATATCACCCCAAAAAGCCCACTAAACTACGTATTGTGTTCGATTGTTCAGCCAAACACAATGGTACAAGTCTAAATGATCATCTTCTCCAAGGGCCAGACCTGATTAACAATCTAACAGGCATCCTCCTTCGGTTCAGACAACATCCTATTGCTCTAATGTGCGATATAGAGAAGATGTTCCACCAGTTTCACGTCAAGCGTTGCGACAGAGATTACCTTAGTTTTCTGTGGTGGAAAAACGGCAACACAGAGACACAGCCACGGGTATACAGAATGAAGGTACATCTTTTCGGTGCAACATCATCCCCAGGGTGTGCAAATTACGGTCTAAGGTATTTGGCTAAAGAACACTGTCTCACACACCCTGCAGGATCTGAGTTCATGGAAAAGGACTTTTATGTGGACGACGGAGTCACAAGCACAGACACAGTTGAAAAGGCAATACAGCTCGCACAAGAGGCCACAGAGATATGCAAGCAAGGAGGGCTCCGTCTACACAAATTTATCTCAAACAGCCCTGCTGTTCTACAAAGCATCCCGCCGTCTGAATGTGCAATAGAGACAAAAACAAAGGACTTGACATTCAAAGACATACCACAAGAAAGGGCCTTAGGCATCCAATGGAACGTTGAAAGGGACTGTTTCAGATTTGACAACACTTTAAAAGACCAACCAGCTACACGTCGAGGTATCTTATCTACTGTTGCATCCATCTACGACCCCCTTGGCTTCCTGGCACCATATGTGCTTTATGGAAAAGGGATCCTGCAGGAAATGTGTCACCAAGGTATCAACTGGGACGACTCCCTGCCAGAAGCACTGAGGCCAAGGTGGGAGAGCTGGCAACGTGACTTTGCCAACTTACACAAGGTAAACATATCTCGCTGTTACTTTCCTGCTAGTTTCGGGGAGCTTAAAGAAATAGAGTTGCACCACTTTTCTGATGCGAGCATGAGTGGTTATGGACAATGCACCTATTTAAGAGCCAAAAACGTTAAAGAGGAGATTCACTGTTCATTGGTAATAGCCAAAGCCCGTGTTTCTCCTACCAAGCTGACTACAATCCCCAGACTCGAGCTAACTGCAGCTGCAGTTTCAGTCTCAGTTAGTAACATGTTGAGAGATGAACTCTGCTATGCTCAAATCAAAGAGTATTTCTGGACTGATTCAAAGGTAGTTTTGGGCTACGTAAACAATGAGGTACGGCGTTTCCATACTTTTGTAGCGAATAGGGTCCAAAAGATTCGCCAAAGTACAAACCCTCAGCAATGGTTTTACGTGCCATCTGAAGAGAACCCAGCTGATAGTGCATCTAGGGGCAAATCTGTTACTGAGCTTCTCTCATCTAACTGGTTCACCGGCCCCTCCTTTCTCTGGGAGAGGGACCTGCCCACAACACAAAGTGTAGAGCTGGAACTGTCTCTTGGTGATCCAGAAGTCAGAAAAACACAGGCAATGTTAACCAAAGTTACAGAGACATTCAGCCTTGCAAAACGTTTGTCCAAGTTCTCGTCATGGTCCAAAGCAGTCAAAGCTGTAGCACGTCTCATAAGAAGGGCCAAGAAAGTCAAATCAGATGCGCCGGCTACAGTGAGTGAACAAGAAAGTGCAGTACATGTCATCATTCAGGATGTACAAAAACAAACATATGGAAAAGAGATAAAACTATTAAACAAAGGCAACCAGCTCCCACATCACAACAAACTGTTCCACTTAGACATTTTCAGGGACACGGATGGTCTCATCAAGGTTGGAGGGAGACTTTCATCTATCAAAGACTCTTTCAAACACCCTATTGTGATTCCAAAGGAACATCACGTGACCAAACTCATAATAGCTCACTGTCACGACAAAGTAAAGCACCAAGGAAAAGGCTTCACCATAAACGAAATCAGATCCAGCGGCTACTGGATCCCAGGGATGAGCAGAACCATTGCTTCTTTCATCCGCCAATGTGTCATCTGTCGCAGACTCCGCAAGGCTCCGGAGGGTCAGAGAATGAGCGACCTACCTGCAGAACGCTTAGAGCCCTCTCCACCATTCACATACTGCGGTATGGACTGTTTTGGCCCTTTTGTAACTACAGAAGGCCGAAAACAACATAAACGGTATGGACTTTTGTTCACTTGCTTTTGCTCCCGCGCCATTCACATTGAGCTATTAGAGGACCTATCCACTGACACATTCATTAATGCATTAAGATGTTTCATTGCTATCAGAGGTGCAATTCGCCAAATCCGATGTGATCAGGGAACAAACTTTGTTGGCGCAAAGAATGAGTTTAAAACTGCCCTAAGTGAACTGGACACCAAAAGACTGAGTACTTATCTGTCCCAAAAACAGTGCGACTTTGTGATGAATGCACCTCACTCCAGTCACGCAGGTGGAGTGTGGGAACGCCAGATAAGGACTGTCAGAAGTGTATTGAATACTACTCTGTCACTTGCGCATGGTAGACTAAATGATGCTTCACTAAGGACTTTATTCTATGAAGCTATGGCCATAGTAAACAGTCGCCCACTGACTGTAGACAACCTTAACAATCCTGACAGCTTGGAACCACTTACCCCTAACCACCTGCTCCACATGAAATCCAGCACAACACTGCCCCCACCTGGTGCCTTCCCAAAGGAGGACCTCTATGGAGCAAAGAGATGGCGTCGTGTGCAGTTTTTGACTGAGCAGTTCTGGTGCAGATGGAGGCGTGAGTATCTGCAAAACATTATTGCTAGACAGCGCTGGCACTCACCAAAAAGAAATCTAAGAGAAGGTGATATTGTGTTGGACATTGATGAGCTGTCACCCAGAGGTGAATGGAGACTTGCCAGAGTCCTGGAGACTGTTAGCGGCAAGGACGGACTCGTGAGAAGAGTGAAAATCTCCTTTGGAGATAGGAGACTGAATAACAAAGGTCAACGCAGTAATAAGCTTTCTAGTGTAGAGCGTCCTGTGCAAAAGCTAATTCTGATATTAGAATGTTCATAAATTAAGAGAAATGGTTATTTCCTGTTGAAAATTCTTCGTTGTTGTTATCCTGATATAACAATCACTCATAATTTGGTGGGAGTGTAAATAACCATAAGTATATTTTGTTACAGAAAAGGTGATTGTCTTTTATTTTGAAATTTCTGTAGTGAAATGGTTGACTTCCGGTCTTAAGCTACGCGCATTTGTTTTCCTGTGGAAGCGCGCGCGCCCTGGCTAGCGCAGTTTATAGTATATAGCTTGTTAGCTCAAATACGGCAATAACTTCGACACGGAGCTGTGGTAAACGTCAAATTCATACTTGCAGCCCCTCCGAAGAGGCAAAAGGTATGTTAAATAAGTTGAGATATGAGCATTTTGCCTGTTAATATGTTCGTTTTGCACAAATGTAAGACAGCAGTATGTGAACAATGTTAGCTGATCAGTTACATGTTTGTATACATTTCAGCTCTTACGTTGGTGCTATGGTGAAAGGATTAAGGTTCATAAAGGATTAAACATCATAAAACCATCAGTAAAAGTCTCATCCTTGTTCGGGGGGCATGTAACACTAACAAATGTCAGTTCAACCTTATATTGTGTTTAATAGCATTATGTGGCAGAAATTACATTTTAAGCATTTATGAAATAAAACTTCTTGGTTCGAAAAATGGTGGAACAATTTGTGTCAAGCATTAAATACATTAAATATTACAATAATTCACATGTTGGTTTTGCTAAATAATTTGTTCCTGTGAATCTGCATGTCAGATTTGAAACAGTTTGAGTCTGAATTAACAATTAGATTAATAAAGCAAAAAAATAGGAGCAATTTCTGATAAGGTCATGTCTGAGCTCTGAGGGGTCGAATAAGTATTTTCACAGGTGGCATTACACACAAATAGTTTCCCTTCGTGAATAATGACAGTAATTTCTGAATTATTAATCAAGTTGTCAAATACGTCATGATATCAACCTACTTTAATAGCAGCTCTCACACTGAGTTCATGTTTCCATGTTAAGTTGTGAAAATGTTGGACAAACACTGAAAACCATGGCTTCATAGTGAGACGCTGCATATTTTAAGAATCAAAGACCTAATCAAATGGAACAATATATTTTGTGTTACTGGGAACAAAAGATGAACACAAGCTAAACAGACTGGTTATACCAATGGTTGGAAAATCTGGTGGGGAAAAAACAAAAACAAATCACAAGTTTCTTTCCCAAACTCCTCAGGGATTCACGTCAGAACACACATGATGGAAGAGATTTCAAGATGTTGCACAGCAGGAAGCTGAGGTGAAAATCCTTACTCACATCAGGCAGTAAATTCACAACTCATTATCACTCTTACACAGTATTTACCTTGTCAACCTGTAGAAAATGCATTTCTCCAGATTTCTACGCATTCCATTGTCAAGGAAAGTTAAAACTGAAAAATTAAAAATCTGTCCTCATCCACACAGCCTCATTTCATTCCCATATGATTTTCTGTTATTTCACAGAAATAGCAGAATACCCAGGCTCCTCTTTTTTCATACAACTAATAGTAGTAGGAACACCATAACTATACACTTTTGCTATGTTTCAGTTTTCTTGAAACCATACAATAGCATTGTGTGCATGAGCAATAGACCAAAATTATGTTAATAAAAGAAGATCTTCACAAAAATATTCCACCAAAATTCTTAAATCATCTTATTTCACATAAAAAAAAGGGGAAAAAAAACATTTCAAAAAGACAAAAGGATTAGTGAATGATGACAGAACTTTTAACTATCCTTTAAATAGTCTGACAATTTTGTGTCATTTGATTCATTTCTCCACACAGACAAAGAACTCACAACAGAAAACACTGACAGCTATAACAAAGAAGCTAAGTACAACCGGATAATATTGAAATAAAGAATTAGTGTCCTTTCATTTTGAGTTCCCCTTGACCAGTAGCCCCAGAGGTCTGCTGCACTGCCGTGGTGACAGCTCTGGCTGTAGGTTAGTCTGGGCACATTCTGTGATGAAGGACAGGGTTTCAGCTCTCTATAGGATGTGGTACAGTAGTAAGGTACACATTCCAGCTCCTAATGAATACAGGGCGCTGAACACACAGGATGTATACAGGCTGATAGAAGTTTATCAAAGAGACTCCTGGCCACTTGCCCAACATCAACCCCAAACCCCTTTTGGATTGGTATCTTGTTGGATTCAATTCAACAATGCATCGACCCTGACAATGAATAAAAGCGCAAAGGATAGAAGTGAAGAACTGAAGGGCTTTTCATTAAAAGGCTTATATTACAGGATAGTGTACAGTATGTTATACATACCATCGTCTGGCCTAATTTACAAAAACAGAATTTCACTGGAAAAGCAAATTTTAATCAAATGTAATGTGCCGAAGTATCGTGATAGCGTTGAATCGGGAGTTAGGTGTATCATCACAGCCCTACTTTTAAATGTAATGTCTCTGATATCTGTCACATAATGGGACATTTTAAGTAAATAAATAAATTGCTTACAGCATTTTTAACACCACTGTTGTCCTAAGCCCATCTAGACATGCATCTCTCCTTCTCACTACTCTCAAAACAAAAGCAAATAACTCTCCAACTGCCAGACAAGCCATGACAAAACAACTGGAATTGTTAGAAAAAGCTGAAAATGTAATTCCTTTAAGGTGAGAGTATTTGCTTTCCAGTATTTGCTTGACATCTCAAAATGTTCCAAGACAAGATGCAGATGGACTCTTTAGTCGACATAAAGTGGATAATAGATCAGCTCAGAGAAATGGATTGTCCAGAATACGAATCTAAAATGATGATCTCAAACTGTGATATACACAGACTAAAAATGTATGTTACATCACATGAAACAGACTTCACTTTACTTGACAGGCATAGCCATCTCAATGGATTAATGTAATAGAGCAATCTCAAAGCAGCATAGGAGACAGTACTTCAAGGTTTCCCTGAAGAAAAGACAGTGCCAAGAAAACCCAAAGAGCGTCATTATCCACTCTGACTTTCCTTACAGAGTTAACAGGCCTGTTCCTGTCCACCAGCCACAAATCAACCGCACACTGAAATTCTGCCAAATGTTTCTTTAAGAGTGAATTTCTCACTAATCAAATCAGTGTTTTGAGAGCCGAATGACTGGCGTCAGAAACGTCCAGGGGCGCCCACAGGATTCCGATCCATGCAAAGTCGAAGGAAAAAAAAATAAGCGGGATCCACACAAGTTTGATGCTTATATTAATAGGGACATTGGTATCAAATCACAACACTAACCATAACATATTAAATGATTTTGTGACATCATTGTGTGAAATTACACCCTATTTATTTTCTAAATGCAATTCATAGATCTTATTTGTGAACCATTTTAAATTTTTAAGCTTACATTAATCAGTCTCTATTTTAATGCAATCTCAAAAGCCAATCAACAACCAATGCATAGAAGCAATTCAGGATGCGTCCTACATTTTTTCCTTTTTTGTTAATCCGCTACACTCAGATATACGTCACAAAATGGTGGAAACCATCTGTCACTACTTCAGTTTCATCGTGACTTTAAGTCACCATGAAATCAAAATGGACAATTGTTTTAATGGAATATTGCAGTATTTATTTTAAAATATTTTGTCCATCAAAAATTGATTGGATCACTGGATTGTTCATAAATCATGTAATGCCCTACATTTTTTCTTGTTCGAGAAGCCGTTCCCCTCGAGTATACGTCACAATAGGGAAGAAAAGTCTATTGCAACTTTATTTACTTAATAATGGGGCCCACTTGGGGACCTTAGCAAACTTAAGTGGGACTCAGGATGACCTAAATAATTTGAAATAAGACAAGCATTAAAATAAGCTAAAACAACTAAAAATAAGATATCTTATTGTAAAGATATCTTAAAATAAGATATCCCCCCCCAAAATCATTTTTTTTTTTTTTGTCTTTGAAAATTCCTACAGTTTTTTTTTTTTAAAAAAAGGTTATATTAGCCTAAATATAAAAGTGTAACTTCTAGAGCTGGAAAAGTCATGAAAATGAATAAAATCTATATTTCCTGTACATTTTATGAATAGGGTCTATTAGAGCCACACGATTCTGGATAAATTGAGAATCACGATTTTTTTTTGCTTCACGATTCTGAACAAACTACTAAACAAAATTACATGTAATTTACTAGAGGTTCTGACAAAATGTTAATTGCTGCAGTCTATTTAAAATGTTTAATCAATCTGAATGATTTTTTTAAAAAATCTGTTTGAATGAATGATTCACTGACTCGCTTGCTCATAAAAAGCCTACTTCACTTGTTTCATTACTAGATGAATCAGTGTCAATGACAAATCCATTTTTTAACAGTTACTTATCACCACCTGGTCAATACAATCATTATTTGAAGTGCCATGTTACTTTTATTTGCTCTATTTGATCGCCAACGTGGACATCAGTGTTTATAGCCGAACTATAAACTTTTATCCCATTAGTTCTGTGATAATATGAATTACACAAAACACTGTGTGTTTGAATAGACCGTGAAGCTGTATCACGACAACTGTTATCTCAGGGTCGGCACACAGATGCATATTTGAATGTTTAGCAGTGATTTTGTCAGAGGTTTAATAATAGACAAGGAATGAGGAATGCGATCGCGAGGGTTTTTGAGTAGAGATTGCGATCTTTTAAAGGTCCAGTGTGTAATATTTAGGAGAATCTATTGACAGAAATGCAATATAATATACATAACTATGTTTTCAGTGGTGTAAAAAGACCTTACATAATGAACCGTTATGTTTTTATTACCTTAGAATGAGCCATTTCTATCTGCATACACCGTGGGTCCCCTTAGATTTTAAGTCTGCATTTTGCGCCAACATGTTTCTACAGTAGCCCTAAATGGACAAACTGCTCTACAGAGTGGGTTTTATCACTATGTTATTGTTGTATTGTCTTCTTCGTTGGTGTTTTTAGAGGCAGCTTGCATCGTCACGACATTGAATACGAAGAAGAAGAAGTAGAAGAAGAAGAAATAGTAATAGTCGTCGTCTGGTTTATTATAAGCAGAGACTGTTTTTTGATAGAAGTAAGAAGAAACCTCAGACCCTAGGCTACTGCATCAAACTCTATGTCAATTTCAAAAGGTCTCTCAACAGAAAAGTTCTGGCTCATCTATTTTCTCCATTGAGAGAATTTTAAGCAATAATTTATAGTCCTTTCAAAACAAACCTACTGTGAGGTCTGTTTGTTAAACAATGGTACAGTACATGATTCCGTATAAGCCATAAGACATCATGACTTCAACTAAAAAAATTAAAAAATCGTATTTAATTTCCAAATTACTAGACAAGGACTACACTACCCACAATCCTGGAGAACTGGAGAAGTCACTGTTTCCATGGGGAAGGAAATTGCAAAGGTTACTGCTCACTCCAACATAATGACTTTGCAATCCCAAGCTTTCACCATGAGAAAGAGGGCTCTCTATTTAAGATTTGTTTATGCTTCAAGAGAAAATTAATAGAAATAAAATACTTCCTGTACATCAATGATTTAGACACTACAGAATATTTATAGTGAAATACTGGTGTAGATAGGATCATAAAAAGAAAGAACAAAAGAACTCGGAGTGCTGCAAATCTATACAAATCTGAACCTCTACTTCCATACTGTATAATGGAAACTTTTCTTAGCATTTACAGTGATAAAATCCAGAAATCTCTCTCATAGTTTAAAAACAGCTAAGTGAAATCATGTGCACATTTTACTATAAAGGCACAGATTCAGCTCTCTACTTCTTGGCTACTGATGTGATGTGATAAGAGTAACACTGTAGTTCTAGTCTCCATGGCTGCAGCCCAGACAGCCAGCCTGCAATGTCCTTACAGTACAGTAATGCTACGGCCTTCAGACAAATAATCAGTAAGGTTTAGGGGGCTTGTTTCACCCTGGCTGCTCACCAAAGGCATGGTTATCAATCAGGGACAGCATTAATTATATATGCTACTATGGCTCCCTGCCTGAAGCCACCTCACAGAGACAGACTCACCAGAGCTTTGATTTACAGTCAGAATGAAAAGAAAGAAAGCACTGTGTTCAGAGCAAACAGACCATAACCTCGCATTTGTCAGCCAATCCATCTATTAACACTGTGACATCATGCACACAGCTGACGTTCTCACTGTAATGATGGAGTAAGGACATGCTTGGCTAATGCTGGCTGAGAGTTATTAGAATACAGTAAAAGATGTTTCAGCTTTGCCATCACAGAAATAAATTGCATTTTAAAATATATTAAAAATAGAATATAAGAATATGTAATAATAAAGTATGTAATAATATTACTATTTCTAACTGTATTTTTGATTAAATAAATGCAGTCTTGACTTTGTGAGCATAAGAGACTTAAAAACTTTAAACAATCTTATCAACCCCAAACTTGTCACATGATTTTTTTTTTTTTTTTTTTTTTTTTGAGAGGGAATTAAATATTTATTTGAACTTATTCAGCTTTGAACTTATTCAGCTTATCCATCTAAAAAGTTCAACATATTGTTGTACAACCATATATATATATATATACAATGAAAAGGTAATGTATTATGTGTGTGTGTGTGTGTATATATATATATATATATATATATATATATACACACACACACACACACATAATACATTACCTTTTCATTGTTTGAGATCAAACAGTAATTGACCTCCTGTTGAAAATCCTTGCCAAAAAGTCATAAAATGACAAGATACATTATTATCTGCCTACAGACGATCAGACAGAAAGACATCTGCATATTCTGAAAGTTAGACATGATCAAAGTAGCACACCTGGCCAAATAAAACCTAAATGTGCTCCAAATTTCAAGTAAAACTAGAATGTATAATACAGAGACCTGACCATTCTCAATCATCTCTGAGCTTTTCAATTATGTAACTCAGGGCTTAAAAACATCTTCTGTATTTGTATGGACCTAATGTATCTGTCTGAATTTGAAAATGTTGCAAATGTTGATGGTGATAGAGGCGCTGTGACTAAATTTTATGAGGCCTAGTGAATGAAAATCAAAATATTCATTAGATAAATGAACACAAGACTCATGAATGGCACATCTTATTGAATCTTCTAAAACATGTTACTGCACTGATCACATAATGGGTTCTGCAGACCCGCTCTAATAATCCCCAGATTATATGCAATATTCTCCAACCACTGAGAAGACAGGTGGCAGAAATAGGGCCCATGAGAAACAGTTGTAACATAAGCTCAATTAGAAAAACCAAATCAGATTCCTTTCACATATGGATGCTTTTAAGCACAAATTGTGGCATGGTGGTATAGGACTGTGGAACAGATTTCTGGAAAAATGTATTTAAAAAAAAAAAAAAAATGCGGTTATAGGCCTATGGCTTTTCACTAAGAAATATGTTCAGCAGCTGTTGACAGGACAATCATGCCATGCCATGAGTCTTCGTTTTAAATACTCTACTGTGTAATGGTTAAATCTTTTAATACGAATTGATTTAGCTTCAACACGAAAAAAAAAAAAAAAAAAAAAAAAAAGTACAATTAGAGAATAGATTTATAAGCGTTACTACATCGCCCCCTCGGGATAATGTGGATAGTACTACAAGACACAACTGCACTGGTAAATCCAAAAAGTTAAAACATTATATTGAAATGATCAGAAATGTCCATAAACCATGCAAAGACCGATTGTGTGTCTTATAAGAGCATATTTTGCATTATGAGAGTATGATTTCAGACGTAAAACTCCACGAATTAACAGAAGTCCGGTTCTTAATCACAGGACGTTAATTTAGGTTGTCAATTTGATAATAAAAAGTAAAGTGTGTCAGTTAGTGAGGTAAATGCACCTTAATTTAACCCAATTTAAAATTATATTAAAATAGTTATGTAATATGAAAACTGAATGCTAAATGTTTTGTTTACACTACTACACGCAAGCGACGACAGGTGAAGTGTTTCCGCTCTGTTCTTACCTGAGTCCGGAGCACCAGATCCTGTTTCAGCGAAGTCTGCATGAAAAGCTTTAACCAGCGCACACATTGATAAAATGAACCACATCTTTGGAAACCAGATTTCTTCCAGTGCTGGCAAGATGATGGAAATGTTGAGGGGAAGAAAATCATTAAAATAAATTATAGCCTAAAAGCTTATGTGTTGGTGTTGGAAGAAGTACTGAGCGTGATATCTGTTATCAGTCTACTTCTAGAAGTCTTGCTCTGCAAGTGCACTCTTCCCAATCATCCCTATTAAACCCCGCCCACATTACACGAACCAGCCAATGAGATCCCAGAAAACCTCCAGACAGGTGGAACCTTGATTCACCTTGCCAGTCCTGTACAGTTTCATGCTTTGATCAATCTGTAGCATCATCAATCAAAAGTAAAATACACTATGCTGCTGCATATATCATATACAGTGTTTTGCCCCTTTAGAAAGTAATCCATAGCCTATGCGTGTAGTTAAAATGTAACATGCAGATTTCCAGGACATATCTAATAAACCACAAATCTGTATCATTTGAGTTCATTTTTTTTTTTAATTCAAGGACTTAGATTCATACAAAATGTTATAGTAGAAACAACTGCAGATTTCAAAGTCTGGCCATGGAACAGAAATCAGGCAACAAACTAGTCAACAGCAGAATTCAAATAAAGGATGTCCCAGCTCTTATGCATGGACGGAGCTGTCAACATAGTTCAATACTGTTTCCATTATTTATAAATGTTTCAACAATTAATTTTTTATTTCAACAAATCACCTAATTCATATCAAAGGTCATTTAAAAAATCAAACCAAAAATGAATACATTGTATCAAAAAGTACGAAGATAAACCATGGGTATTTCAACATGCACATACATTTTAAGACCATGCAAACATTAATCTTTCTGGAAACAGCCATATTTAAGGTTGGTTGATGTACAGGGGAAAAGAGTATTTCAGATTTTGGCAATAAATTATGAAAGGTTTGGTAGATGGATATGATGTTTTTTCAAATCATAGAGAAGCTGAAGAAATGGGTTTTTCGATTGAAGCACAGTCTTGATCCACTATGGCAACAAGCCGAAGGACATCGATGGATGTGCTGGGAGTGCAAAGATTTGTTCCATAGTTACACATGAACAATGCAACAACTCATAATAATATCAGCAAAATGTCAGCACATCCTATAACCTCAGTCTCACAGAGTATGTAGAAAAATAGCAGTTGTTCAGACTGTAGATTTGAAACATTTTTCTTTTTTCCCCTGACAAACTGGACATCTCTGATGCATGCACATACAGAAACTTGCAAGTTTTTGTTAATATATATATATATATATTTATTTATTTATTTATTTTTTTTTTTTTGCTGATTTCTGCTTTTTAATCATTGTGCCTTTATGCATTCTAAAATATAATTTTTCATACATTTTTTATGTTTTTTTAAAAAAAAAGAAAGAAAACGATTTGGTCACTATCATGCTAAAGCCTGAATCTGGATTTCCCAGCAGGTAAAGCTACAAAATGAATGAAGGATATTTTTCAAAGTGTCATCTCGTTGCATAGCCCTACGTAAAGAAAATATATGTTTTAAAAAAAGAAAAAGGAAATAACATTCACTGTCAGCAAAAATCCTGACACATCAGTGGCCAAGAATCACCTGATTAGCCAAACAATTCTCTAAGCATCTAATGTACTCATGTATGTTGATGCGGAACACATGAAATGATCCTGGACCGTATAGTATCCCAATACAGAGGTTTTTTCTGTTCTTTCAGACCGCCACACCCTCGGCATTCAGGTGGCTAAATATTCCTCTCATGTTACCGGTGTGATAAAAGGAGTCGGACATATTTCTATACAGCCAGCAGCTGGGGAACAGCGGCAAAATGAAAGCTGTGAGTGTGTATGTGTGTCTGGGGTTGCTTGGAGGAGTGCCATGAGGGGGAAAGTTTAACCTTAACACAGATCAGCCTACTGTACCGGTGCCAGGACCCCGACTCAACGCAACACAACACGCGCTCACATCGGGAAATCTGCTACATGAGCAAAGCTCACTTCTTTGTGACAGTTCATTGGTTCTCATTCCTCGCATTTAACCGTAAAAGACCAAACAGAGAAGGCAAATAGCAATGCAGTCTGAGCATCTTCATCAGGACAGGAAATATACACCGTAAATATTGGTTTCATAACCATGGTCAATCAAGAATTGAAGACTTTTTTTAACATGCAATTTTATAACTGTGGTTATAAAGTCCCCGTCAGGACAAATACACAACTACTGCAGTTTTTTAATAGTTACTCCATACTAATATATGCTTTTGGTAATGGAATTTTCAATATTCCATTTAGTACTAAAATTGTACAAAAAAGGAGACAGGAATTTAAAAAAGCAAACAATCATACTGTAATTTCCATTCAAAAACCTAATGTGAATTCAAAGGTACTGTGTCTATGCTTCTGAATTAAGGCCTGCGATCGTAACACCTTGTAGTTCCTTTTAACCCTTAGAGCTTGTTCAGTTTACTCTATTAAGTGTTGATGCATTAAAAAAAGCTGAGGTTGCATCACTACTACAATATATTCAAAAGGTTAGGCACTTTGTAAATAACATCTGGAGCAGTCAAGAAGAATCGGTAGACCTGACAGTATGGTGAAGCCGTAAGCGATTTAAGTAAAACCGTTCGTCTTTACAATACAAAAAGCACATAATGAATAGATAAAATATGTAAAATTTGATATAAAACAAAGTACATTATGGTTGTCAAAGGTTTCACACAACGAAATGTGCGAGGAATGGTCATCAGCAGCATAACGAACAATCTGCTTTTCGCAACAGCGTGAAATAACATGTAATTCTCTTAGATGGCGATAGGGGGCACTGCTATTGTGCGTTTTGGAAAGAAAGAAAAAAAAACATTGTTGCTTGCATTTCCAGCCACTTCTGTAAAGGTTTCTCTCCATAAAAGCTACACCTATAATGCTAAGGTAACATTTTCAAGGGGATATTTGCATTTAGAGTGCATCTCAGAGGCTTGCTTTGAAGGAAACTGGCCAGAGGCCCATTGCGGTCTACATTTGTAGCAGTGGGTCACTCTTTTCCCAGGTTACACAAGCATGTTTTGGCATCTGTTGCCCTTAGAAAGGCAAAGATTAGAAGAAAGACCATGTGTTTTCACATTAACTGTCAATCTCAGGTGTTTGTAAAGAGACCACGCCCACAAACTATTTAGCCTGACAGCAATACATCAAAGTCGGTCACATCTGCTACTTTGTAAGTGTACGTTTATGTTTTACCCCCTGGATATTGAAAAACAAATACAAGTATTACTGCATTTAACACCACCTGCAAAATAAGAGATGATAAAACTCATCATGAATCGAAAACAAAAACATCAACTGTATGTATTGTGTAAATAAAAGCCATGCTAGCACCAGTCGTCCACCTCTGCCTCTCGGTAGTACTGCCGTGCCCGGCCTCTGCTGGTTCCGGGGACCGCAGTAAAGTGGTATCCATTGGGAACCCCACGGAACAGTTGTTGGGGAGGTGGGGGAATCGTCACGATTGGCATCCCTACTGTCTGGGCAGAACGGCCCGTCTGAGGGCTCGCATCCTCTTGGAAGACAGCGTAGGCTTCGGGCTGGAGGCCGGCAGGGTGGTCCGGGGGCCCCAAGAAGGGTTCTGAGTTAATGCGACTGACGGGGGTTGGCGAGCTGGAGATGGAGCCGCTGTATAATAGGGCGTTGTGCTCAGACAGACCGCGGCTCAGCCTGCCGGGACTTGGGGGAAGCAAGCCCATCTGTGTGCCCAGAAAGTGCACAGGGGAAGAGTTTGCAGTCCTGTAGGCCACGGAGGGACGAGGAGTAAGGGGGGTCTGGGGCAGCTGTCTGCGCCCACGGCTTGGAGTGCTCGCCCCTGAGGTCAACAACACCGGGCTCCCCTTAGCCCACCCACTGCCCTAGATGAAAATTAAACAGGCAAATCAAAACAATAAAATGATGAGGGGGAAATGCCCAAAAGGTTAGACAGGGACCAGGAGCCAAAGTAGGAAGGAGGGAAGGTCGGAAAGAAAGGAAAAGTAATATGTTGGACAAGACGGCAGAAAAAGATGGAAGATGAACAGGACAAAAATTAAAGACAAATGAAAGGAGAATGAAGATGACAGTGGAGACAAAGAAAGAAAAGACGGACAAATGCACAGAGAAATGGTGTGGAAGAAGAATAGAAAGAGAAGTGAAAGCCTATGAGTGAATGCACTACAGCCGAAGAAAAGAGAAAATTACGTTGTCATTTATGAGATTTATATCACAAAATACACAAAAATATCACAAAAAACACCTATAATATCTCATTATCTTCATAGCTTGAGTAGGAATGGTTAGTGTTTCACAGCAGCTCTTCTAACACACTGTGTGACAGAGGAGTCTAACCGTATAGCC
Organism: Hypophthalmichthys molitrix; assembly: GCA_037950675.1. Lineage (NCBI taxonomy): Eukaryota > Metazoa > Chordata > Actinopteri > Cypriniformes > Xenocyprididae > Hypophthalmichthys > Hypophthalmichthys molitrix. The sequence continues at coordinate 15,269,849 of CM075496.1, read as the reverse complement.
TCATTCTCTGCTTTAACATCGAAAACATATATAAAGGCTAAACTGACTTTACAAAGCTGAAATTCCTAAAGTGAGACTGTAATTCTTAAAGAGTTAGTTCACACAAAAATGAAATTTCTGTCATTAATTACTCACCCTCATGTCGTCCCAAACCCTTAAGACCTTCGTTCATCTTCGTAACACAAATTAAAATATTTTTGATGAAATCCGAGGGTATCTGAACCACACATAGGCAGCAACGTCATTACACATTTGAGGTCCAGAAAGGTATTCGAGATGTTAAAATAGTCCATATGACTACAATGGTTCAACCACAATGTTATGAAGCGACGAGAATACTTTTTGTGCGCAAAAAGTCCAAAAGCTGGCTCAGTATTGGCAGACGCTGTTCACGTGAGCACCACGACATGCATGTGATTCTGACGCAGGAGCCGGCCAATAACGAGTCGCGTTCTGACATAGAACACGGAAGCGCTGAACTACGTATGTCAACTGCATATGACAATAGTTCAAATTGTTAAATAAAGTCATTATTTTTGTTTTGTTTTTGCACACAAAAAGTATTCTCATCGCTTCATAACATTAAGCCCCGGGTATACTTCACTTTCCGTGCCCGGACACGTCTCGTGCATCTTTCAAAGTATACTAAATCACGGATGCGGGCGGATGACCGAGTTCGACACATGCGCAGTGCAATTTTTTCTATACTTTTACCAGACATCGTGTCATCAACCGGGCATTCGCTGGGCAGGATCGGAGAAGAAAAATAGTGCATCCACCATTGCAACATAGTTTAGAAGATACACCAAGAGAACAGGAATCAAAAACTATGGAGAAAGCATGCTTCTGAGTTTACTCGTCTTGTTTTTGAATCACTCTTTACACACTCTTCTTCAACGACTGCACATTGTGCTCAGTACTGTACGTATTGCCACCTAGTGGACAATTCTGTCCTGCTTGCGAATGCGCTGTTGCACGCGCACCGTCCGTGCGGTCTCGAAATTTGGGCTGCACGCGGACGGGGTGTGCGGCCGGTGCACAAACGCGGACGGCCGAAGTATACCCGGGGCTTTAAGGTTGAACCACTGTAGTCACATGGACTATTTTAACAATGTCTTTGATACCTTTCTGGACCTCGAAAGGTGCAATGACGTTGCTGCCTAGGTGTGCTTCAGAAACCCTTGGATATCATCAAAAATATCTTCATTTGTGTTCCGAAGGTAAACAAAGGTCTTACGGGTTTGGAATGACATGAGGGTGAGTACTTAATGATAGAAATTTTTGGGTGAACTAACCCTTTAATATGATGTTAAAAAAATTAACTTCAGACAAATTAGTTGTCATTAGACAAGAAAAACAATTCAATTTTCTTTTTTTTTTTCAGTTAAAAAGGTATAAAAGCTAATTGACCAAAGATCATTTTTAAGTAACTGACTATCAGTCCAATACTCCACCTTATTTTTAATAGTGGGTGCAGCTATTTTTTTATCTTGAATGTGCAAGGCTGTTTTAGCTGCTCAAAAACAGTATGTTATCCTATGGTATGGTATGGTATTTATCAATACCAGTATTTACAATAATATTTTGATTTATTATCATAATCATAAACACACTGGTTTGTGTTGCAAATAGTTTCACCATTTACTGCACTTTGTTACTCTTCTAGTTATAGCAGCTAATAAATCGTAAGTCATGTAAATTCACAGGAAATAGCTTACTTCTGCATTGAAAAACAAGGTGGATGCCTTAAAGGAATTTACCAGGTTCAATACAAGTTGAGCTCTACTTCTACAGACAATAATTAAACTTGTCCCTCAGTCTGTAAAAACAATAAACACTTTAATATTAATGCAATTAAAAGGCATGATGAAGGTTTACTATAATGAATAATATATAAAATATACTATATTATTATATAATATAATTAGTTGTGATCACCCATTATTAATATAACAAAAAGAGTTTGTTACTAACAAAGTTTGAGAGAATCCTATACTAGAAACACATAAGATTTTAGCGGAAATACTTAGGCAGTACTGACCAGATCTTCTACTTTGTGGATAATATTCTAGTTATGAGTGGAAATTTGCTCCAGTCCTTTGCAAACATTTTTGTCACCTTTGTTTCTGGTTTTCTTGCACACATCATGTAAAAATACCAGATTATAAGGTCAGATTATAAGGTTTTAACAGGAGTTTAAATTGTTAAGTTCAGATAAGTTTGGTAAGCCATTTCACCATATTTGTCCTATGTTATTGTGTACAATATTTAAGTCTTAAAAACTTGTGTTTCAAAACAGTGTTTGTTTCAAAATCTCTTGCCCCATTGGCTTCCACTCTAAGTATACAACTGTACAATAGCTTTTTGTTTGTTTTTCTATATTGAAGGACACAGATGCTGTCCATAGAGCTTAACTTGTGTTTAACTTGGTATATTATCTTCATTACTGTATAATGCATCTCAGCACTTACCACAGATTTCAGCCTTCATTATTATTTAATTTGTACCTTGTTTTAAATCCCTAAGACGTCTTTGACTTGATCTCACTCATCAGATCCTTTCATTTATACCCTGATCATTCCCCAGTCTCTAACCCCTGACCCAACATTTCTTTTAACATATGTCCTGTCTCGACACCCCCCGTCCCACCTGCTTGTTGAGATTGGACTCAGGGGCCTCACTGGGCGAGGTGGCACAGCTTGCCACGGCAGACTTGCTGGGACAGTGTTCCTGACTGCCATAGCGATCACATGAGTAATACCGCTGCTTTTCTGCCGAAGACGAATGGTGCTTCCTCTCATGTGAACGACCCCGGTCATGTGGCCTCTCCTCTACAGGGTCAGCTGCTGTGCCTGAGAACCAACCAAAAATATGAGGGAAAGAAAGGCAAACCATTAAAACATGCACTACTTAATCAGTACTTTTATCTAAACAATATAACATTTGTGCAAAAGTGTGTAAGATGTTTTTATTTTATTTTTTTTAACATTTATTGAGTTTTTATTGTTGTTTTTACTATAAAATTCATTATAAAATATTATTTGCCAAATGAGGTCAGAAAAACAAACTTAATTCAAGGATATATTCTCTGGTCTTAATACCATAATTTTGCTTCTCATGTTAGATATTTTGATATACAGTATTTACTGGGGTAAAAAAGGTCAAAATAATTATTAAAATCTTACTATCTCACACAATTTTGCTTCTGAAGTAAATTAATCTTCTTTTGAAGATTTTTAGATACCGTAAAAAAACTATTTAAGAAAATGTATCTACAACAAAGTTGTCTTAATTAGTATTTTAATCTAAACATCATTAAAAGAAAATCAATTTACTTGATAAGTAACATTGTTTAAGATTTAAGATATTTTTTTTTAACCATCGAATTCACTATGATTTATGCTTAAATATGGTTTTTGCCAAGCGAGGTAAGAAAAAAAATTATTTTCTCTGAAAATAAGTAAATATCATAATTTTGCTTCTCAGGCTAGATATACAGATATATTTAACAAATCAAATCAAAATAATTATTGATAAAATGTTTTGTGGAAATCAGAACACACTGCAATATCTACTCATGTTTTCTTAAAAAAAAAAAAACTTAGTGAGAACTAAAATGCTTCTCTTTTAACAACTGAGAAAAAAAGTGCTCTTATTTTTAATTAATGTACAATTGTTGTCGAAAAGGTCAGGATTTTTTGACCCCCTGTGGTTAGGTGTGATTTCAAAATTAAAGAAAAAATAAAACAAAACAACAGGATTTTTTGAGCTATTGAGTCCTGCTGTGGCAGATCTATCGGTCTCACGGTCTCCCCTTTACTCTGTATTTCACATTCTTCAACAGACTCCAGTCAAAAACCTGACTGTCTCTGATTTTTTCTTCCCTGTTCTCAATTGGCCTGCTGAGAGGTAACCATAAATTAGCAGGTCATGTCTGTCAGCCCCTTTTATCTGGCTAATAGAGGCCAGCTGCAGCCGGACGCTCTCACACCAGGCCCTGCTTCTGCACTTCACCGATCCACAACACAACCAAATCCTGTCTGGGATTAGGATCAATTGAACAAAAGCAATACAAAATTTGTAGATGAAAACATTGTGCAGCTTTGCTTCATGCAGCTAAATTTTTAGTTGATTTTTTACTACTACTACTACAACTTTTTATCTAATGGCAATGGAAGTGTACTTACCTGTAGCTTTGTGTTGGCCAGTAGGCGACCTGTCTAGAGATCTCTGTTTCTTGTCTCTTTCCCTGCGATGATGGCACCGATGATGATGGTGATGGTGATGATGTCGTTCTTGAACTGGTTTTTCCAAAATGTAGTCATTCAGATTCACCTCCTGAGGGCGCTGTGGTGCAAAAGTGGATGCGGAGCGTCTCATAGGGGAATCGGGAATGGGCTGAGAAAGAAAACAAGGTGGTAGTTAGATGAAGTCAGATGAATTCTTTTGGACATTGTTATCTTGGAATATTACAAGGAATGTTGTACTGAAATTGCCTATAATAACATTGTCTTGTACGCTAAACCTCCATTTTATCTCAGATGCATCAAAACAAGGATGAACTCCAAACTGCAGTATGGAAGTAAGGCATCATTATAGTATTAAAGTATCAGAGGCAGTGTAACATCTGTAGCAGCTGAGCTAATCCCATTTGAGGAAACACTCATTTTGGGCTTAGACCCTCAATTTATGCTCCCATCCACAGGTGTGCCTCTTAATCTGTCTGAAATGATCAAAGGTCACTGACTCTTGAGTCACAGTACTAGACTTCCTTTGATTTCATGTTTTGCATAACAATAGGCTGCTAATCTTCAGATTCCTACTGACACTGAAGACAAACAGATTTGTGAAAACTAAAAACATTACAAAGTTCACCTTGGATTCTTATGTCAAAACTTGCTCAAGTCTAGATTATATTCCTATTAAACTGAATATTTTAAAGTTGATCATACTTCCAGTAAAGTCCCAGGAGAATGACGGGATTGACTCCTCTGATGAAGCACGTAAGAGAACAAAATGGAGCCCAAGAGCGGAGAAGACATGAAAAAAAGAAAAAAATGACCTTGCATGAAAATAGACTGTAAAGAAACACATTAAACCATGCCCATTTTCTCAGTTCTGTTCTAAGTCGCTCGTTTTAGTCACTTAAAGGTGAAGTGTGCCATTTTTGCACCAGTAGCAGTATTGCAAAATAATGTTAATGAAAACATATTTATGTTTGGAAATAATCAATATTTTTTGCAATATTTAGTGACACAGAAATTTTTAGTCCAACCAAGAAGTTAGCATCTTCCAACAATTTTCCAAAGTTTAAGATTCTTCCATGTTTTTTTTCCATCAAGATAATCTTCACAAGTGAACAACTTTTATTAATTTTGAAGCCTAAATACAATTGTCAGAAAAAAGTTAGGCTATAAACAAGCTACAACAGTCTGAATTCAGTGTCACCACCGCTTTTTCAAGACATGCAGTTTAAAAAAATCATGAGTGAGGTATTTCTAATGTAGTTTATGGTGCAGAACAAAACATGAAAATATCTTGAGCTCAAAAAACCCATCGACTTTGGAATGGTAGAAACTGTAGTGTAAAAATGCTAACTTGTTTTAGAGTTTTAGAACTCACTCCTGCAGTACATACTTCACCTTTAACGCTTTGAATAAAACAACACTGAAAACTCACATTTGTAAAAATATTGTTCTGAATGCTTAAAAAATGGTTTGTGTTATTTTCATGCACTGATTTATTTTATTTGAAGCAACGTAAGCTTAGCTTCCCTTTGGGAATCTATATCATCGTTTATCATCCACCCTCTTTTATCCATCCATGACAAACACAAGTCATTCCATAAGACACACTTGTCAATCATAATGTCTTTGCAGATCGTCCACATATAATCGTTTTGCAGAGTTTCTGGGTTGTGGTTTAAATGAATCTGTGTTTGAGGCTGTTATTTGGCTCTTTTCATTCGTCGAGCAGAAGGACTGGACATGGCTGAGTGCCAGCGGAGAAGGGATTTCCCTCGCAGAAATCAGAGGGATTTGGCCATATTAGCAGGTGCTGAAACGTTACATTCAGCATCTAATGTCTCTTATCGGTTAGTCCAGCACTTTAAAGAGATTTGGTTTTGGATGGGAATCAAATTTGGGAGTGAAACAGAGGCACTCAGTGAGCCTGAGAAGCCCATTAGCACTGGAGAGGTGTGGGTTAGGTGTGATTTGATAGCAGGAATATCCTTATGAGTTTTAATGGACGGATTGTCTTTAGCAGAGTCCAAATGGAATGTGTGAGTCCCAATGATGCTGTCGTCCTGACATACTATAACATTAAGCAAACTAAATGTTGAGATCGCAAAACAATACAATCCATTAGTAAAACCCATTAGCCTTTTAGCCGGTTCTGTGCAAATTACATTTAAAATAAAAACAATGCCATCCAGTATTCAAATCAAGATAGATTTTTAAATCCATCTCAAAGTAACCAAACCTCTGTCTTGAGAGTCTACTTAATCTGACAGTTCACTTCCTATTAGCCAGAACAAGCCAAAAAAAAAGAAAAAAAAAGAAAAGGATCCAGGGCACAGATATGGCAACCTATCAATGACTAATTGTGTTGTTTCCCTGAAGCATATTAAACCATATACAAGAACCATATTCCATTTAATGACACATCATTTAACACTTATTTGCATATGTATAGGATTTTAAGCAAGAGAGAGGTTTGACTTCAAAAACTTCACCCGAAAGAATACCTGCATCTCTGCATTGAGTTTTGGCATGGATACCGCACGTCCTTGGCCCTCAAGGCCACCAGAGGTCGCTGTGTTGGCACTGTTCTCCATCTTCCTCATTTCTACTGACTCCTATTACATTCACATAATAAAGGATTGAATACGCAGCAAAGAAAGACACTGTGTCAAAGAGAGTCAATGTTGTTATTTACAGCACCTGGGCAGTGTTTGCATTTGAGGCATCCTCTGATTGACCTCTGGACATTGGCCGTCGTTTAGACCGTTGGACCTCCTTGGACTTCTCTGAGGCCCAGGATGAAGATCCTTTAATAGGGTTGTCAAGACTGGGCATGGAATTTGACAGAGGAAAGAACATATTAGAGTAGATACACGTCATGGCAAACAGGTTTATCCAAGTGTGTACAGTATGTGCATGCAAGATGGATTGTATGCTCACTGTGTGCGTCCGTTATTGAGCGTGGTGGAGCTGGGTCTGGTCTGAGCTTGAAACTCTGAGGCCAAATCTACACTATTCATGGCCTGATCTTGCATGTGAGTTAGTGGGAGAATGGGCTCTAAGAGAGCACTGACTTTATTCTTCAAACAGAGAGAATCAAAACACATTGTTATACATAAAACTGAAAAGTGATAAAACTGATAAAAAAGTTCACTACCAGTTGGATGATTGGATTTATGTTTCTCAGGCCCTGATTAGACCTGGTATTAAGATGAGTTTTGTTCGATCAGATCACAAGTGGACAATGCTAAATACAGGTGTAAACGGGGTCTAAAACTTTTTGAGCTTGTCCACTTTTGATCACTTCCAGAGGTAGTTGAAAACGCATTCAACCACATTGCTTATAGTGTAAACACTTGTGTGATCGAATGCACTCAAACAGAAACAAAATACCGCCTACTCTCCGCCAGACTCGATTTTATACTAGGTGTAAACAGGGCCTCAGGATCTTTAAAAAACATTTGATCTAAAGGCTTACACTTGAAATGAGTGTAGACAAATATATATATATATATATATATATATATATTAGATAAGATTTAAAGGTGCAATATGTAATATTTTCTGTCTGCTAGAGGTCACTAGAGGCCTATTCAAAACAAAGGCGTAGCTTGATGACGGTAAGTTTAAACGCGGAATCTTGGGACATGTGGTCTTCACCTCACAGTCGGTGGAAAACAATTGGGATAGGACTCGGGAAGAAATCATGTTCATGGATGCGATTATTAACGTTACTATAGTATGAAGCGGTCATGAGTATGAGGTAACGCAGCTCTGTTTATCATATTAGATACATGAGAGTGTTGAAAATGTTATAACGTTACTCTGTGCGTTCGCCTGGTGGCTGATGTGAGACACTTGTTGCACACTGCAGTAAGCTAGATCGATTTTAGAATATCATATTAAATGCTGGATGGCTTGTGTTGATAAAAGGCATGCAATTAATTTTAAAACGTATTGTATGATTGAAAAATTCTGTATTACTGTTACTAAAAATAAAGCTGCATTTGATTATGCTATGTTAGCTACTTCACAAAATAGCGTTTTTCTCTGAGGCATGGTAAAGCATGGTACTCGCAAAAAGAAAATCAAGAAAATTAGATTTAAACAATAAGACTAAATGTGTCGAGCTATATAACAATTAGTTTTCTGTCTATAAATGTAACCAAGCAGTTGTTCCCTTGTCTATTAAAACATGTAATATATTATAGCGTCTTTGGTGTTTCCAAGGTTTTTACAAAATAAAACCGGAAACCGAGGGTAACGTGGGTATGACGCAATTGACAGGCGACTCCTCACATGTCCTGGAGCTTTGATTAAAATTGCAATTTTCTAACGATTTATAAATAGTTGCAAACATTTGGGATATTGTAAGTACTCAAGTGAACAAAATATATAACACTGGCCTAGTGGTTTTGGGATATTTTACTGCAAAATTCTTATATATTGTACCTTTAATTGTTTAATATATGATTTTCAATATAATGTTTCTAATTATAGTTTGATGACTTATAAATATTATTTTACTAGTAGTGTAAATATGTATCACCTGAGATCCAGGTCCTGCCTGTTCTCTCTGTTGCTGTTGCTGCAACTGAAGTCTTTTGGCTCTGTTCTGCTTGTAATAGTCAAAGATCATAAGAGCAGCATACACCTTCCCCACTGTAAGCTCATTGGCTGCAAAAAAAAAAAGACAAATTCTTCAATTGTTGTTTAGAAATTCAGTCAATTGTTGTTTAGAAGTTTTACTGGTGACCACTAGAGGTCACTGTGTATAACTTGTGTTTGGAGATCTGTGCAAATGTAAAATTACCTGCGTTGTGTTTAGATAATTCATAAGTGTGTGCCTCTATCTCAGTGTTAGTCTTGTGATACATGGATACAAGTCTGGAGAGTATTTCCGTGGCATAAGTAAGAAAGAATCTTGTGGGTGATGATTCATAATGTGTTTACGTTTGTGTGGCGTAACCAGCAGGTCCATAGTCTTCTGAGACAGGTTTGGCCAGACTGTAGCGAGCTCCTTCTTCAGTTCTGCATCTGACAGACGTTGGGCCACCATGCCTGTGGAGAGATTCATGAACATAAAGGCATTAGGCTAATAAGACTATATCCATTACACAAGTTAGTTCTGTCTAATTATTATGGTGTTTACAATTATTTCTCTTATTCTCTTCACCCCTCAACATGTATTATCTTCTGTAATATTATCATCATTATTATTAATCAATTATTTAAATTCAGTGAATTTAGAGCAATCTATCACAAATATTCGTTTGAGATGACACGAGCTGCTTTGCTAGAAAAACGCTTTTTATCTCCTGTAATAATAATAATAATAATAATTTTAAATTATTTAAGTTCAGTAAATTTAGATAAATGATTGCAAGGCAAAACTGTTAGTTTTGCTGAGAGTTGCTTTGGGAGAATTTAGTAAAACTAGAAAAACTCTTTTCATCTCATGTGATAATAATAAAAAGAAGAAATTATTTAGGTTCAGTGAATTTGGATCATTGTATTACAAGACAAGACAGCTTTGCTGAGGAGTTACTTTGAGAGAATGTAGTGAAGCTAGAAAAACCCATTCAGTGCCAAGCAAGACACAACAGATGCTACACACACCATCCCACACACATTGCTCTGAAAAGTGGAAATGGCACTAGCAGCAGCAACAGAACAGATCACGCTGAATAAGTGAATAAATCTCTCCATCGGGAACTAATCACATTTGGAGTTATATGGAAAAGAGAAAGACAGACTTTTTCAAAAGAGAGGGAGGGTGAAACATTCATCCAATAATTACACAATCATTTAGACAATAAAATAGGCACCAGACTGACCTGATGCCAGTTTGATCTCCAGAGCAGTGCGGATCAGAGCCATCAGGGTAGAGGTGAAGTGCACACTGTTGTCATCTGCAATGGGCATGTTCATTTTCACCAGCCGCTAGAGGGAGCCATGAGGTTCATTAGTGGGGTAAAAACACTTCTCAAAATCAGCATCATCCAGAACACCCCAAAAACTCAAACAAAACAGTTTGTGTGCATCTGAGATTGGACTTGGTTATTTCATATCCTTTTATTGATTCAATTCATATATTCCATGAATCAAGCAACAAATATACTGGATCCTTTTGGTAATTCAGTAATGCAGAATGTTGTTCTAATCTTAGCGTTTCAAGCACACAAACAGTTTTGTTCACATAAAGAATAGGAACATACAGAATCAAACATTCACATTCACTGCTATAGTCTACGATTCGCAACCAAGTGCACTGGTGATAAACCGACACCAACTTGAGAGTGAAGAAAAGCATGTACACATAACCATGAGGGGTTTCAGAGAAAATGGGAGCTCGACTCTGGGAGTTACTAAATCAATAAAAAAGTTCAGTAAGTAGCTGCTTTTCAGCTGTGGCTTTTTGAGGTTGAAATAATGCTAAACACACCAGCAACTTTCAACTGGATCATTCTGACAATACCATTGTAAAATAGTAAAAAAAAAAAAAAAACAGGTCAATTGTGTAATTTTGGTTTGGTGCCTCTACAGTCTCAAAAATTACACTCTTTATCTTTAAAGGTGCACTCAATTGTTTGCTTATATTACACTGGAAAAGGTGGCAGTTTTCTTGGACTTACTGTATATTGACACCTAGTGGTGTGGATATAGCATCACTATAAGATTTCAGTAACAATGCATTTGTAGAAATGATCTATTAGTAGTCAGTCATTAATAATTTATTCTGTGAGCAAAAGTGTCCAATAATAAGGTCTTACAGAGATAAAATGAGTTGTACTTGGCTGGTCATGTGATCTCAAAATGGCCGCTCTCATGAGGTGACCCAACCCATGTAAACTAAAACATTTGAAACATATTTTTCTAAAGTACTATATATTTCTGTATGCTTAAAGATGAAAATATCAGAGTGCACCTTTAAACATGACATCTCTGTTGTATCATGAGATGTTAAGGTGTACAATATGGTTTAGTGTGATTCATTGTGAAGAGTTGAGCTCCCCTGAGCAAAGAGAGCATACATCTACTAGCAGTAGCAGTGCAAAAAAAATAAAAAAATAAAAATAAAAACATATCAGAATGAAAAAAGATGGACAGGCTCACACACAGACATACATTCTCACATACTGCAGAGAGAGAAAAAAGAGAGAAGGCTACAAAAGAAAGAAAAAAGAGAGAGGAAATGGTCAAGTGGATGAGAGATAGACAGCACAAGCAAGACAGGGAGAATATAAGTGAACGACCGCCAAGAGAGTAAGAGAGAGGTCAAGTGCATAGTTCTCATGATTGAAAGCAACTTAAGTTACACACACACTGCTCCATGAAAACAAGGGTGAGAGGGGGTCCTTTCCTATTCTAACACAACATAAGGGCTCTAAAAGAGGTTTTTGAGCTAAATTTGGGGCCCTTAAGTGAATCCCAAAGACACAGAAACCCGCAAAAAAAGAGCAATTGGCCACTATGAAATGTAAATTCATGTATATTGAGTTTACATAAAATGTTTTACATTTATAATGCATATGATTGGTACAGAAAATCATTTTTGTAATGTCGTGCACAAACCCTTACACAATGCAACTTTTTGGGCAAATTTTATACACATGAAGTATGACAACAGATAAAATTGAGAAGTTTCTCTTATTATTGTAATGAAACTACCTAGGCTGATTGGAAATACGTGCCTCTACCTACATTTTTGCAAAATTCAAAAAAACGTACCAATATACATACAATTCACAGCAGTTTCCAGCTTAAATGACCACTAGAGGCAGTAAAACACCAAGTGTTATTCCTTTTCACACAGATTATGATTATGTGGCAGATTATCGATTAATAAAGAGGTTCTTTGCACAATACTGTTATGACCTCAAAATACATTTATCATAGCACATGATTTGTAAAATAATACATTTCCATCAAATAACCAGTTCCATATGGCTTTTCTGACATAGTAAACTTGTTCGGTAGGTCACCTGGTACAGCATTGAACTTGCAGGTTTTGTGTAGTTAAATTTCATTTTCTAACTGCTGTGATACATACAGCAAGCAACGCAATAAAACGTTGCCAGATTCACAATCATCTGTTACAGGTAAAACTGAACACACTTTTAATGCCACTACTGGACATTTCACTTTAAAAGTGTCGCGAACATGCAAGAAGTGCAGAAATGTCGCCACAGACACGTATTTCCAATGAGCCTAGGTTGTAATTAAACATTAAATGGACTAAAGTTCTGCAGTCATACTCATCATTAGTCTGTGACCATCCCTAAATGACACAGGAAGTGGAGGGGAACTCTTGAATAAAAAGAGGGGGGAGGGGATGGACTACACCAAAAAGATTAGAGCGTGGGGAGAAAAAATAAACAGTTAAACAAAAAAAAAAAACCAGGGGAAACACTGCAATAGCACAAAGATTGGCTGAAGAATAAGCCAATGGGAAGACAGTACGAGCGGGGGGAGGTGGGGGGGGGGGGCATGTGAAGTTGAGCTACCTTGTAGGCGATTCGTGGAGGGCATTTCTTTCCCAAACCTAAAGGTGGGGACATGTGGAGCAGCATCTCATACATATCGAGGTACTTGATACGGCCACTTCACAGTGCAGACAACGCAAAAAACCCAAAATAAAGAAAAGGATGGGGAGTTAGAGAGACAGGAAGAGAAACAAGGGGGGCAGAAAGTAAACCAAACAAGACAAAATGAAAAAAGACAAAACAAACAACAGACGACAAAAAACAGAAATCTTTTGTTAATTAGATTTCCAAGAGTGTCATGGACAGGGATGCCATCCTGGCCTGGCAGGGTCAGAGATGGATCCCAAAGGTTAGAGGTCAGAGGTGAGAGAGTTGATCCCTGATAAGGAGAGATGGAAGAGGTGAGTGAGATGACACAAGGAGTGGATGGTGACAGAATGGCTGCATTGTTTGGAAGATGTCTGCATCTGCATGCTGAGACATCAGGGGGAGTTTCCACTTTCAGTGCACAGAAACAAAGGTTTCAACGCCAGTTTTGGTTCTGTTCTATTTCATTTGAATTGTTACAAGTTTAAGTTTAAGATATAAATGTTAAAAATCAATATGGCTTGATATTGTAACATTAGCTTAGTGACAAAACCCTGAATTGTTAATATATAAATCTACTTAAGTGTCATAAAAGTTCAATTGTACATAAGTGAAGGAGGTTTTAGATTTATATGTGGCCTTGAAAGCTTTGTTTCCCATCTAGCATCATTAACCAAAGCCAGTCAAATCTGGTGGGGCAAGTGCTTGTATGTAGGCAAGTCATTTGAGCACAGCCATTCAAGTTTGGGTCTCTGGGCGTTTGCACACAGAGGCCACACGAGTGGAAGAAGTTGCTTGGGTTGCAAACCTTGTATGCTACCCTATTAGGGCAGTTCTTCCCTAAGCCAAGGGGGGGCGAGATAATTCGCAACAAATTGTACATATCCTTATAGGAAATCCGTCCGCTGCGGAAAGAACAAGCAAAACATGACACATACATGAAGAAAGCTTGGAGAGCATATTTGTGTTGTGGACAAGATGCGGATAGGAGAACAAGATCCCATTCTCACCCAGACCACAATTCTTACGGGCATTGTGTGGGAGGTCTTCAATCACACATACAGAATAAGGGGAAACATTCAGCATTTCTCTTTTATTTATGTGGTCTAACCTGAGAAGGCCTTTGAGCCCTAACAGAATGATTCTCCTTCTCTCAACTGTTGCCAAACTCAGTTACTATATTTATCACAAGAGTAGGTCTCCATCTGGCGGGGGAGTGCAGGCTGAAACATACCATGCGGCTGGGTCATACTCCGCCCACACTCGGATAAACTCATCCAGGTGGTGAGGGCCCAGGATGGAGGAGTCACGTGTCAGATATTCAAAGTTGTCCATAATGACAGCCACAAACAGGTTCAACATCTGGAGAAAGTGGCAGGAGAAAAGACTCTGAAGGTCACGGAGCAAGTAAAACAATTAAAAAAATATCTGGGAGTATGATGTTAAAACATTGATTTTCCGATTAATCTGTCTTGTGATTCTGTGCCTTCAGCGCCATGACAAAATAAATAATTACAATCAATAAAATATTTTACCTTAGCTGTGAATATTTGTAGTCTGCATTCAAAAACAACATACAACACGACCAGTGCAGTCCGATTCACGAAAAATGACTCTCATTAACTTTTTAGTGAATCAACAACATAGAAAGTGACGATTGTAGCACAATAGTCCTGAAATAAGTTTTTAATTTAATAATTTAGAGTTAAGGGGTGGTCACACTAAATTTTAAGCATGCAAAATGTAATGATGTGATCCAAAATGTAAAAATATACAATATTCTCCACTTTCCTGCAGTATTACAAACCTGCAGCTTCAAAGTTTTTTCTTTTAATTCAGCTAAGAGGCCACATCGTATCAACGTATCAATCTTCTATTGGTCACCCATATTCATGTGAAATGAATTCTCAGGTCAAATTTCAGCAAACTTGATCTTTGCAATGCAGTGAGATGTTTAAGGTCTTCAGCATTCACATGCTTGTGAATAGAAGTAAATGGAGCGAAAAATGTAGTGTGACTTGTTTGAATTAATATGAAACTGTATAATTTACAAGAAAGAAAATATTTTTTTTGTAACTGAAAAACACCCAAATTAATCACAATCGAATTAAAGCATATTGAAATAAGAATAAAAAAGCTTGTAAATCAGAATCAAATCGAATCAGGAAACCTGCATCGATTCCCAGCCCTATTGGAGTCATGTTCAGACTGTGGCAGTAGGATGTGATGACATGCTACAAAAATGATGAGGCTGTTTTAGCCATTATGACTCTGAGCACTGACCAGGAAGGAACAGAGGAAAATGAAGGAGACAAAGTAGAAGTAGGCAAAGTCACTCCCGCACTCCTTTCCATAGGTGCCTGACTGTATGTCACAGGTGCGCTCACTCAGACAGGACAGCATGATCTCGTGCCAGGCTTCACCAGTGGCGCTCCTGCAAGAGACACGATGATGAGCTGATTGAATAAATGCTGCATCTGCTTTTAAACCTAGGAATGACTGTCAGATAATATGACAGAGACTGCAGATGATGAGAGAAGTGCTGATATTTAAATTACAGTTGAGCCAGATTTCATTTATAACACTGTTGTCACACTGATGTGCTGTCTGCTCATGGTTCTCAGCTCAGAGGAAGCTTCAAGTAATGAACATAAGGGAAAGATGGAAATTTATTTATGAATTTCATTAGGAGATGTTGTTTTTCTTGCAATATGGCTGATACTCCAGATGGTACTTTAAAATTCAATCTGACCAAAAGGGGAGACCAGAGAGAGAAAGAGCATGACAGAGAGATGGAAACACAGTGATACAAAGTACTATAAAAAAATAGAGATTGGATAGCTAGACAGACAGGCAGGCAGATCCTTAATATGGTGTGCAAAAAGAAAATGGCCCTAAACAGATCTCAGAGTTCTCAGATGATACATGAAATGAAATCTCTTTTTAGGGTTAGTTCACCCAAAAAATTAAAATTCTGTCATTAATTACTCACCCTCATGTCATTTCACACCCGTAAGACATCTTCGGAACAAAAATTAAGATATTTTTTATAAGATCAGATGGCTCAGTGAGGCCTGCATTCCCAGCAAGACAATTAACACCTTCATATGCCCAGAAAGGTACTGAAGACGTATTTAAAACAGTTCATGTGACTACAGTGGTTCAACCTTAATGTTATGAAGCAGCAAGAATACTTTTTGTGTGCCAAAAAACAAAATAACGACTTCATTCAACAATATCTAGTGATGGGCGAATTCAAAACACTGCTTCATGAAGATTCGAAGATTTACGAATCTTTTGTTTCGAATCAGTGGTTTGGAGTGTGTATTAAACTGCCAAAGTCACATGATTTCGAGGCTTCATTACGTCATAAGTGTTTTGAAATTTCAATGGTTCACCACTGTGGGGCGTGACTTTGGCAGTTTGATACACGCTCCGAATCACTGATCCGAAACAAAAGATTCGTAAAGCTTCACCATCACTAGATAAGTCGTTATTTTGTTTTTTTGGTGCACAAAAAGTATTCTCGTCGCTTCATAACATTAAGGTTAAACCACTGTAGTCACATGAACTGTTTTAAATATGTCTTTAGTAGCTTTTCTGAAAGTGTTAATTATCTTGCTGGCAATAGAGACCTCACTGAGCCATCAGATTTTATCAAAAATATCTTAATTTTTGTTCCGAAGATGAAAAAAGGTCTTGCAGGTGTGGAACGACATGAGGGTGAGTAATTAATGACAGAATATTCATTTTTGGGTGAACTAACCCTTTAATATAAAGGCAATCTGACAGAGCACAGCGGAGATCTTTAGCAGCTCTATAGCTTGAGATCAGACTAGGTTGGCTGTGGTTTGGCCTTTATTTTAATACTTTATACATTAATATTTTCTGAGTGTGAAAGATCTTGATCAATTATAAATACAGCTCTCTACAAAATTCCTAATTGCATTAGACAAATGTGAGCTATTAATGTTGATATCATTCAAAGTCTAAATATAGTGATCAGGCTAAATATAGTGCCCAGAAGCAGTACAACAGTAGAAGCATTCTAAATCTATAATCCTATCTGATCTGCAATGGAAAACCTTGATTCTGTTACAGCCCCAGAAGCCTCTCTAAGATTCCCTGCATTCTCAGGTGGCTTTGATTGCAGTAGTTAAAGAATAACAGGTGTGTGCAAACCTGAACAACAGCATAAGTGCTTGGAGGAAAGTTTGAAAGTTGTTGTGACGATTGATGGCAGTCTCGTCATTCAATTCAATGTTCCCAAACACCTGCAATCACAATGTTACCTTAAATGAGTGTATGTTTTGAAACAAGTTACACTGAACAACCTTCAGACACAATATAGTTTCTATACTGTATTTTAATTAATAAAAACCTATAATAAAATACTCTCCAGAATTGCAATGACCTTTTAATTACAATCACTGAAGCACTTTTTGTAGATAGCTACCTGCATTCCAATGATGGCGTAGATGAAAAACAGCATGGCGATTAAAAGGCATACATAAGGCAGTGCCTGGAAATAAAAATTTAAAAAATTGTTACTTCTTTAACAAAAAAAAAAAACAGTCTCCAACAATGAATGTCAAATCAGTTCATTTAGAGTTACCTTAAAGGACTGGACGAATGTCCAGAGCAGGATGCGAATGGTGTATCCTTGTCGGAGGAGCTTGATTAGTCTGGCTGCTCTAAAGAGCCTCAGGAAACTCAAGTTCAGCAGACGGTCCTGTGGGAACGCAGGGTTTGTCAATTTGAAAAATAATTTCTCCTAATTTGCTCCTTCAGCCCTCTTTACTTCAACCCTCATATCTCTTAATAACATCAAGTTTGTATTTTTGAATCCTAAAACATGCATGACAGTATTTTATAAAACCTTAAAGAGATAATGAAAATTCTGTCATCATTTGCTTACTCTCATGTCACTCCAAACTGGTATGCTCTTCTTTCTTCTGCTGAACACAAACAAAGATATTTTGAAGAATGTTTGTAACAGTTTTGGATCCCACTGACTTAAATTTTATATTTTGTATATACAATGGAAGTCAAAGGGAACCAACGTTGTTCAAAATATCTTATTTTGTGTTCCACAGAAGAAAGAAAGTCATGCAGGTTTGGAATGACATGAGGGTAAGTAAATAATGACAGAATTTTCATTTTTGGTTGGACTCCCCCTATCTAACACTGTTTCTACACCAGACGCGACCGCTGCTAAAAGCTAAAAGCTGTCTACACTGAACGTGACAAACCGACCGTTGCAAAGCACTTGGACTATGTCAGAAATAGAACGGGGAATCAGTTTACTGTCGGGAATTTGTTGTGTCGCCTCGCACCGCATCCAGTGTTGTCAACATCACTGATTATAATGGGTTCTATTGTCTTCTGACGCGTTGCGTCGCGCCGTTTGCGTCCGGTGTAGACACGGTGTAAAAGTTTTTAAATTCCTTCACACTGAACTGGATTTTTTTTTCTCGAATGTTATTAATATTAAATTAAATTAATTATTTATTAAAACAAGGTTTCTCAAACTGGGGTTTGTAAACCCTTGGAGGTTCATAAGAGAACTGCAGGAGTTTGTGACTTGATGAACACTATCTAATAATTAAATCATAAAAATTGTAAATAAAAGCAATCAAAGTAAATCACTTATAAAATACATGCAATATTTTATTTGATTACCTTCATGTTCTGTGACCACTAACCGACATCCGAGAGCCGTGAACATGCAAATGTGTTGTTAATTTATTTAAATATAAAGTTTCTTTAAGTAAATATTTTAGGTCAAAGGGATTCAGCGGGCAAAAACAGTTTGGAAATCCCTGCATTAACACATCCAGACGTTTTCAGAAAATGTACAAAAAATTTGCCCCCGATTCATTATAAAAAATTCTTTGGGATATATTTTAGTGATTTTGTCAAGTTGGGTGTGTTCTTGGATCAAAAACTTTTGTTGGTCCTGAATGCTGACAATGCAGACAAAAACATGATTGGTTGGATCAACATAGATGTCGACGGTAAGCAGGAGTGAACCCTGATGACTTCAAATCAGTCCTATTTACTATATATTCAACTGACAACCATGGGATGATTGTGAAAAATGATGATGCATTATCTTCAGTAAAGATGAACCTTTAATAAGGGAGAACCTTATGATGTGCCTTATACAGTATGTCTGCAATAGGAAGTTCTTTCATTCCTAGGAGGGAGGAACAGACATAAGATCAAAGACAAGAGAGCAACTCACCGTTGTCTATACATGAAGATGTTAAATCGTGGCAGGAGCAAGCCAAGATTTGAGTGAAGACATTTAAGGAACACAGGAGAACAAGAACAGCCATCACGCACAAATATAGTTACAGAACAAACACAATTACCATCAGTAGCAGCTTCTGACAATGACAAGGACGTCAAGACGTATAATACAACATAAGACTTGTGAACATCATAAAACACAAATCAAAACCACAAACTAGTAATTTGGTCAAAGTGAGAATTACCAAATGAATTTAGTTACTCTATTACTGTCATTTTATCTGGAAAAAACAAGACAGAGCTCTCTCTCCCTTCTGTTCCTGAGCTTGAGGCAAAGCTTTGATGGTTATACAGCTCATCATCATCTATGTTTGGGCTTTTCTTCTCAGCCTATCTCTGCTCTCTGGTATTAGACTTGGTCTAGCTCTGAGACTCTTCTCTAATAGAGCTCAAACACTGAGAACAGTGCCGCTCACTTACTTTAATCTCAGAGACTAAGATGTCGGTGATGCTGCCCAGCACAGTCACAAAGTCAAACACATTCCAGGCGTCTTTCAGGTAATTCTGGGAGGAAGAGAATTAGAGAGATAATTCAGGGACAGGTTGGAGAAGCTTACAATTTCACACTCTAGCATAAAAACATTTTGCTGTGACTTAAAGGATTAGTTCACCCAAAAATATTCTTTCATCATGTACTCACCCTCATGTTGTTCCAAACCTATATGACTTTTTTTTGTTCCGTGAGGCACAAAAAGAGATATTTAGTAGAATGTCTAAGCTGCTCTTTTCCATACAATGAAAGTGGCTGCCAATCACAGCTACTATTTTCAGTGAATCTGTTCCTAAAAAGCTATCAAATGGCTTTGACAGAAGTTTTGTTTTTGGGTGATATATTCCTTTAATATGCTTCAGATCTGAATAATGTTGTTGAGGGTATCAGTGATAATAGTTACCAAGGGGCCGAAAGCAATAATCTTGAGAACACACTCCATTGAAAAGAGAGCAGTGAAGACAATGTTGAGATACTTGAGCATTGCATCATAAGATTCAGGTGCCCCATGGAACTGCGGGTATAAGAAGACAAAGGGAAATGTTTTATTTATTTGAGTATGACTTGTTTTATTTTGTTAAAACAAAAGGTTATCAGCAAAGCCAACTGTGATAAAAAAGGTTAGATTTTGTCTATAATGTTGTGTTAAATGTATTGTTAAATGTATTGTCAATATGTATTGAGTTCCCATGTGTCTTAATACAGTTAGGGTGGGGAGGGGTGGGGGGATCTGTTTATTTGTGCTAGTGAGACAAGTAAAAAACACTGAAAAATTAGGAAATTCATATTTTTATTACAAAAATGTACTGTAAATACTTTTTATGAATCAACAAATGGTTAGAAAAAAAAATGTGCGAAATTAATTAAACTTTCATAGCTGTCAAGTAACTCTCCAAGGTCTCTACTGTTACTGAAAGAAAAATGGCCGACTGACCTTCATCATGAGCACTACAGTGTTGAGAGCAATCATGATCATGATGGAGTACTCAAATGGTGGAGAGACCACAAACTTCCACAAGCGGTACTGAAAGGACTGCTGGTTCTGTGGCATATAGCGGGTCAGCGGTCTGGCATTGATAGCAAAGTCAATGCAGGCTCTCTGAGAAGAGAAACAGCAAAAGAGGAATTAATTACCAATAAAGACACACATAAATACTTTTTCCATCAGAAGGCTAAAGTCTAATTTTTTTTCTCATAATCACAACTAATCAGAAATGCCATAAAAAGAGCAGTGACAACAACTGTGGAAGATATAGTCTAACTTGTGGAAGAACAAGTAAATAGACTTGTAATTATAATGTCTATATAGCTGATATTTTCTGGCTGTGTTGCTGTGAATGTTGATGATAAACGACTTCTCCTGAGGTCTGGGTTTTTTACCAGTTTGTGAGTCATGTAAGGCTGGCATATGGAGAGGGAGAGAGTGAAACAGCACAGGCTCTGCAGACGACTGGGCCCGTCTAATAGGGCCTCAGAGGAAATGGGGCAGGAATCTTGCTGACTGCTCTTCCATGGGGCTGGCTGTCTCTGTGTGTGTCTTTAGACACTGTGCGTCACTGTATGAATGTATACCTGTTTCTGAGCATGTGTTAAGGTGTGTGTGTGTGGTCCGCCACAGGCACATGCATTAATCCTGTCAAAATTCCCTACCTGGACATCTGCAGCTGTTACCATGGCTGGCTTCACTGTAGGTACCATACCACATCACTAAACACTAAAAAATTCCTCCGGTGTTTGTAAGAGGAAGATTAATGCTGTCTCTGTATCTCTTACCATAAGCCTAAAAGCAGCATTCTTTTTGTTGAGATTTTGTTCAAATCTGAACTAAGAAAAGTGAACTAAGATTTTTTTTTAAAATTTTTTACTTTCCAATAAACTGTATTTTGCATTATTTTCTATTAGAAATTAATAACAATATTAATTAATTAATAAATACTTATGCATTTCATAAATAATATATTTGTAGTAAAATGCATTATATTATTTATAAAATATTAATAAAATAAATAAATAAATAATTAGCCGCATTCCACACATGTAAATGACGATGACAGTTCATGTGAAGCAGCATTTACTGTGAACAGAGCCGCTCTGAGATGCATGTAAACTACATGCATGTAAATAATTTAAGCGTATATATATTAAACCCGCAGGACATATATTTATTTAATTGAATCACTGCCTTTGTGAACTCACAATAGCACTATGCTATAGTATGGTTTTTAAATGGTTTTTAATAAATTGTGCAGCCTTAGAAAACGGTCTAATAATGCACTTAATGGTTTCTCATCTATCGAATGCACCACTTCCAGTATTTTGCCGGTTACTCAAAACGTATCAATTGCAATCGAGGATTTTTCAAAATCAAGTACTCGAATTTAATCGAGCAAATGCATTATATATGAAATAGAAAAATATTCTTTGTCCTAATTACATTTTTTTTCTCTTTTTTCTTAAGGTAATACTGCACCTGACATAAAAATGTAATAACAAAATTGTAATTACAATATTACAATATTTTGATTCTGTATTTTGGATTTTGTACCAGTTCATATATTCATTATATTCATAGTTATATTATGTCTTCAGGGTAGGATTTCAAGAATGAGTTGGTTACATACTGGAACGTTATTCAGTCATACCTCATTCTTCTCCAGACTGCACTCTGACAAGGCCTTATCACCCTGTTCCTGGAATGTGATGATTATCAAGGCCACAAAAATGTTGACGAAGAAGAAGGGGAAGACCACAAAGTAGACCACATAGAAAATGGACATCTCAATGCGGTAGCCTGGACTGGGGCCCTGATCCTCAAAAGTGGCATCTACAGAGTGCTTCAAAACCCTGTACGAAGACAACATTACACCATTGCACCCTTAAGTTTAAAATAATAAAGTGCATTGTGAACGAGAGACATACATACGTTTACTTTACCCTCAAATTGTAGATCTAAGACAATGAATTCACAGTATAATCACACATTTAATGGATAGTTTTAACATGTTTGATTAATATAACTGATTTTTTAATTAGCAGTGTGGCCAAAGTAATAAAAATAAAAACAAAATGTAAGCAAGTGAGTTCCTCAAGACAACAGGTCTTAACCTGAAGCATGTTTACAACTCATGCATCACTGAATTACTAATACACTGAAATTATCTAGTTAAACGACTAAAACCTGAGAGGGCAGGGAAGAAAACAGACTTATACACCAGATGAAGAATAACACTGACCCCAACAAGCTTGTGAACAACTCATAAAATAAATCAAAGACAATTCCAATGGCTTGTCCAGCACATTCATGAGTTTGGCTGTGAGTTTGGACTGATGCTGATTCATGAACGTCTGCCTACTCTGCCTCCTGAGAGCTGTGCTCTACCAGTATCACAGAGCCTCAAAGAGCGCCACTTCAAACTGATTATGGCCTTTAAAGTGAGAGAATAAAAAGGCCACTAAGGGGGTCAGAGGACACAAGGGAAGTGTTTGAAGAGGACAGAAGCTTTTATAGGTTTCTAATCCCTACAAAACATACTGAATAGCAAATAGTTGTTCTATATATACCAAATATACCAAAATATACCATAAAATCTGTGATATAAATGTAATTAGGGTCTGCTGACTTACGTGGGCCACCCCTCTCCAGTAGAAACGGTGAAAAGAGTGAGAAACGCCCACAGCACATTGTCGTAGTGGAACTCATATTTCCTCCACTCCCTAGGCTGGGCCGCCACGTCATCCTTATCATAATCCAGAAACAGCCCTCTAATAACAACAAAGACAATGTCAACAGAGACAGAATATAAAAAGAAATCTATATGTCAATTTTCAAAGCACTGCTTGGTTGAACCTTGTGCTATGAGCACACTTGGAAGTTGGATTTAAAATGTTATTATTTTTTAAAGATTTTAAAGAATAATTTTATATAAATTATTTACAAAAGGCAAATAGGGAAGTATTTTAGAGCTGAGCATAATTAAAGAAATGTACAATCACTACAGAAATTTCCATGAATTTCCCAGCATTGATTTATTTTATTTTTCCATGGCTTGTTCTTAAAATTCCATGATAGTTTTGAAAACATCAAAACTATTACCAGAGGTTCCATAGTTGTGGGACTCAACACATTTACATTTTCTCCACTCACTTCTGCATGGGTTTGGACAGTGCTACTGCATGCCTGCAGGTGGAGCTGCAGGTGTGAGATATGCTCCTGTATTAGAGTAGTTTACACGATGATGTACGATGTACTAAAAACAGAAAAGCTTTTCCTTTGCGTTTTTCACGTACAGATGACAATGTTGTTAAAACGATCCCCATTCACACGGATCCGTGAAAACAACAAAAAAATGCTGTATTATGCATGCCAGGCCAGTAGTTGGCAATGTCACTTTGTAAAGAAATACCATGTGCCTATAGACCTTATGCGCCAGAGAAACAAGCGCGCTGCCATCTTTACAATATTGTCTTTGAACTTCCGTTTTTGCGGTGGCTCTGTATATTTCTATGGCATCGCTGTTGAATTAGCTGGTGAAGTGGATTTACTTGTTGTAGAGTTAATTAATGTTTTAAACTAGCAGACGAGAAGATTTCAAACGAGCAGTTCATTCATAAATACGTATGACTGCTGTGGGAATACAAACCGGAAGTAAAAAGACAATGAGCGCAGTGCTGAAAAGGGGCGGGGCTACATAAGGTCTATAGACTAAATACGTATGGTTTTCAAAAACTTGTACTTTGAATCCCGTTTTAAAAGTTTCATTTTCAGGCCCCCAAAACGTTATTGTTGTGTAAACGAACCGCCAAAACGCATATAAAGTTTTCCGTTTTTAGAAGAAAGCGATGTCATGTAAACGGCCCCTTAATCTCACTCTACCTGCAATCTTTCTCCAGGCCCTTGGACTCGTCTGTGCAGTAGAAAAACTTGCCCTTGAAGAGCTGCACAGCAATGACAGCGAAGATGAACATGAACAGGATGTAGACAATGAGGATATTCAACACGTTCTTCAGGGAGTTCACCACACAGTCGAACACGGCCTGAGAGAGAGCAGACACACATACAAATACAGTCTTGTTCATTAACAATCAACTCAAGTCATGAAGCTGAATGCATTTCACAGACTCGTGAGAATCTGTCACAACAGAGTAATTAATTTCTAATTATTCACACCTGGAGTGCTTACAGGTGTTTATGAGGCTCTAACTCTCACTGTGAGGAGCGCAGCAGGCGTCATGAGCGACACAACATTTCTTTTTGATATGATGCCAAGTATTATCAAGGGCAATACTGTTGATTTTACCAATTGATAACTCTATTGAAAGGAAAGGTTTTGCAATTTATGAGGATAAAATGGTAATTAATTATATATTTGAAAGACATAATTTGTACAAAAATTTGGTTGCAAATTATCAAATTATTTTATTTATTTACATCAATTACAGAACAGAAACAATCTTTCAGAAAATTTTAATTTAAAAAATAAATTTGAAAAACTTGAAATGGTTTCTATTGGCTAGCAAAGTTTATTTTTTCATTTTAAAGTTTATGATACACCTTAATGTTCATGTATTTGCTGTTGTGTTTCTATCCTTTCTTTGTCTTATTTATCCAAATATCTACTGTTTATCTTACAAGTAGTAACAGAACATTTTTTTTTGGTCTACACTTTTGTTTCAGAATTAAATAGGTGTAGGGGGATGTGGGAGCATCCATGAGAAAACTTTTGTGATTTTAACATGATGTAAACAAAGCATTCTGGTGCACTCTGACAAGAAAATAAAGGGAAAAGACAACATTTGCTTAATAAAAAAAAAAAAAAAAAAAAAAAAAAAAAAAAGATTGACACTAGGGTTGGGCATTGACACACATTTCACAATTGGATTCGATTTTGATTCACAAGCTTGCGATTCGATTTCATTTTGATTTCAAACTCAATATTGATTCATTTGATTCATCAGGTACAGTATATGGAACATTTTCTCAAAGAAAAAAAAACGTCTCTCAACTAATGCTGTAAACTATCCAGTGAACCACATTTACAGTTCCGTCATTATATTATTAGACTTATATAGAGTCTTTAGCCATTTTCAAAAAACGGCTAAAAGACATATTTTTCGTCAACACTTGAGCCATTAATATTAATATTAATATTAGCACTTTTTCTATTTCTACTGTTTCTCTATTTATTTATTTTTTTATTATTTTTTTTTTTCAAAAAAAAAAAAAACTGCTTCGTGCACTTAGCTAGAATAACTAGGACTTGACACAGCACTTACATACTGTTACATACATACCTATTTTTAATTTGATTGCTTCTACTGTTCTCATTTGTAAGTCGCTTTTTATAAAAGTATCTGCTAAATGATTAAATGTAAAATGTAAAATGTATTAAAGGTTAAATATAATTGATTTGTAGGCTACTTACATTTAAAAAACACATAAGGCAGTTTTTATAATAACGTTATAATTTTTCTACAAGTTTCTACTGTTTTTTTTAATATAAACATTTAAATGGTGGCTGTCATAAAACAGATTTATTTAAACACATTTAATATATATTGAAGAACAGGTTAAGTATAAATTTAATGAATATGCAATATAGTGCATAATTTTTCTTGCTAACTAACGAGTTTTTGGACATTGAATGGCTTGTAGCACATAAGATACCTCTTTAAAAACTTTATTTAAAGAAAAAATTATAGCTATTCATGTTAGGATCGATCTTCCCTTAACAGTAACTGCTATATTAATGAACTGCAACAAAATATGTACCTTCAGTTTTGGTAGACGTTTAATGGTCTTCAGAGGTCGCAAGACTCGCAATACCCTCAGGGACTTGATAGTGCTGATGTCTTTGCCCTTGGTTCCTCTACATGAGTCAAAACAAGCAAAGAGTCAATAAACTCAGGATCAAACACATGCTGTAGTCAGCCTTCAAAGCATTCATACATAACCAGACAAAACACATGAGATTGTGAGTAAACATGATGTAAATGTTTCCTTTGGTTAAAATATCAATAATGTGGCACTAACTGACACTAGACTAAACATACTCACCTTTCTATATAGACAAACACAACAGCTAAATCTCTAATAAATGAGCATCTTTTAGTGTCATAGTTCATTAGTTCACTCCACTAATGGATTGGTGTTATTTCACAAAAGCACATGCTTTGGTGACAGAGTATGAAAAACACTGCATGCAGGTAAAATAGTTAAAATCTCTTCACTAAATGCCTTCTATCAGAAATATTAGCCTGTTCTTGAACTATACCTTAGTATTAGCACTATTCATGCATAAAATAAGAAAGGCAACATGGATTCAACCCAAATGCTGCTGTGCATCAGATTATAACACAACAACACACCACCAATGATAACAAAGAAACCCCACCCTGAAAAAGGGCATTGTTTCTTTTCAGGAACCAATGCTGTTTTGAGGTTATATCAAGCTGACATGCTTGATGAACTGACTGCATAGATTTGAATACAGTGCATGTATTCATTAAAAGACAGAGCTTACAGCAAGAAAAGAAAGAGGAAAGCTAAATAAAATGTAGTTCAAGTTATTTCACCCTTAAAGAAAAGAGCAGTCCTCAGTGGAAATCAGTCATGCTTTAGCTCCTAAATGCTCAAATCATAACCGCCAAGCTTACAATGTCATTTAATGAAGTAACTGCAAGGACAAGCATAGTCGATAACTGAATCATGAGGAAATACTCCATGGTCATATGAAATAACTGAAGCCCTTCGCATTATATCTAATGCAGGCAAAGAGCAAACAGAATCATATTATTTGTGAGACATCACATTCATTCAAATAACCTTCACCAAGCCCTATTTTGATGCAGGGCATGTGTTTTAATGGATGTCTGACAAAATAAACTGCAGTTAAATTACTATTTCTGTACTGATTCATTTTCCCAATTATCTTGTTACAATACAGCTAATTATTACACGGCTCTCTGAATTACTTGATTCTGATTGGTTAATCGTGAAATTCCGCGGCTAGATTTTTCATGCAGTCGCTCATGGCAACACTGTATATCAATCCACTCAAACTGCCGCAACTTTCATGTCTCTTGTATCACATCACAGACTGCAAATGCAACTGGCAGTATCTTGCATCCAAGTTATTGACTGTAGTGAAAACTACCTTGGAGAACTTTTAATATTGGTAAAGTGTTTGTATTGTTGCTTGGCTGATTGTTTTGGACTATTATTTTTTTCTTAGCTGACATTTTAAATTGATAACATACAGGTAAAATAAAATAATTTAAACTCAAACAAATATTTCATATCCACGTATTTATTAATTTGGTGAGCAGCCGTGTAATAAGCGATATAATGTACAGTAAGTCGGCCATTATCATTTGTATTAGTTTGCAGGTACCGTTTAGTTCTTCCAGTGCAGCAATGGAAGAGAGAACAACAGAATATCTGAGAGGTCATATTGCATCTCATTTATTCACGGTCTCTTACTTCGATAAAGCGTTGAAATAAGCAAGGCTTTGGCAGGTGTATGATTGGTGCTGACAGATGAATCAGCAGAAAATAACTTCAAGAAAAAAAATATTGTGAAAATGCTTACAATAGAAAAATCCTCAAGCAGTGATTCCCCTCCATTGCACATAGACATATTTCAAAACAAATGACCTTCAACTACAACAGACCTTTCCATGTGCAAGAGCAAGAGATACTACATTTGCAGATTTCTAGCATTTACAACAATGAACAAAGTTACATCTTCCCCCCTAGAAAGTGCCAAGGTCTACTCACACATGCACAGTTCATACATTCTTCTAAAAATCCAATGAACACCAATCTAACAGCCAATCAGCAGAGACCTTACAGCATGGTCACCAATCAGCATGGTGAAGTTACTCCTTTGGCCCAAACAGAGGGCTCTACAAGGTCATGCAACTCCAACCATGCTCCCTGATGCACATTAGTCTAGCATGCATTTACTGTACAGGGCCCACTACAAACTATAAAAAGCCTCAATAACATCCTGCTGGACACCCTGGTAACTTTCACAGGACCCCAGATAACAATTATGGTGGAGAAATGCAACATCAATGCAACATTCACTAAGAGGTTCTGATGAAAGCTATCAGTGTTATTGTAGAGGCTCCAACCCTGTACAGACACTCTCACTTAACTAATAAGTAGTGACAGAAAAGGACATTATCCCAGTCAGCCTGGGACAATGAAGAATAGAGGAGATTTATCAAGGAGAAAAGAGAATATTGGGGGTTCCCCACCTGTTAACGCTTTGATGTGATCTAATGAATGAGAAGAACACAAAAGGCAAAACATTATGACATGCTGAGAACAGAAAGTACCTCTGCACTAACAGTAAACCACATCATCCTTTCAGAACATCGCACATAATATTTCAATGAGAATGAAAGAGACTTTTACGAGCGCCATCACGTTCCTTTGTGAGACTAAAACATGAGGCATAATGACTTTGATGACTGAATGCTGGAGAAACAGGAAATCGTGGGAGCGTTTTTAGGCAAATGTTCGGAAACTGGCAAAAAGGAGGAAGAGGCTTTGTATGGTGGGAGAAACAGACACTTCCAACTGCCGTTCATTTCTTTTAAGGATGTAACAGAATGACAGCTTCTTTTGCTGGAGTCTGCCGAGACAGCTGTAGGAGAGATGAAGGATATACTTGACAGAGAGGGAACATCTGAGGGTGGATCTGAAAACCAGCACAATCAAGATCTGGAGTGAATACCAAGACATGCCAATCTAGAACAGAGATGGTGGAGCCATAGATCAGTCCTGATCTGATTCATATCACGTTTATGAATCCTGAGCATGATTGAAAGATGCAAGCAAATGGTTATAAACCTAAAAGGTATAGAATTACTGTTATACTTTATTGTACAACTGTTAGTTTCAGTCAGTTGCCACATGAGCAAAATGTTATATCTAGGGATGCATGATATCTTGGTATCATATCGTTTATGACCTCGTAATATTTGAGATTTTTAATTTATCTGTAGATATTCAATATATATCAGTCGATATTGGATGTTTGATTGCTTATGCTTATTTCCCCTATTTTAACATTTGAAATACCTTTGCTGTCTGTCATCTAATTCTTAAAAACACAAGTTATTTAATAACACTGTTGGATTCCATCTTAAAGGCCCACTGAAGAGTGTTGGAAGGCGCAGCATTATTCAATGTGTTGACGTAATTTCAACTGAAACAGGAAGACAGGGCGATATATTGAACAGCCCCGCCCCTTTTTTTAAAGAGCCAATAGCGTTTTGTTTATGTTACAGCTCGCCAGAGATTCCTTCTAATCTCTAACCGTTTCTCCTCATAATGTCCTTTATATCGCTTATACACAGCATTATGTGCAGAATTTAAATGGGTCCGATACCTTTTGTGGTCTGTGCCGACTCGCGCAAATGATCCGCTCTGTGCTCTTGTGTCTCTGGACCAGAGCAGACAAACGAAAACGCGTCAATGGAAAGCATATTTACATGTCTGAATCGTTCCCTATTCTCTATATAGTGCACTATGTGCCATTCACCATGTAGAAACTAGTAAATGTGTGAATAAATGACCGATTTCAGCCGAGGCTTCAGCGTCTGTAAGAGTGTAGGAGGAGGCGGGACTTCAGATTCTAGAGAGCATTTGATTGGACCGAAGATTTGATGAGAAACTGAAGTGTGATGTGATATCATGAAAATCCGTGATCCATTTTAGCGGAAGTGAGAGACTAAGTTTTGAATGCTTATATCTCCTAAATGCGAATTTTGTCATTGTTTTGGAATACCCCAACTTATTCATAACCTTAAGGCTAACATATTCATACTAAAAGCTAAAAAACTTATATTTTGATTTCAGGGGGACTTTAAGTTAAATTGAGCTTTTCAAAATTTCAAAATGAATAACCATTATACCTAAAAAAAATATTTGGTAAAAACACTATAGAATTATAATATCAGTGCATCCCTAGTTATAACTCTATTTTATGCTTTAACTCTAAAGAACACTGTTAAAGATCTGGCCAATCACAGCAGCCACATTTGCAGTACATCACATTCTCTCATGTGAATCTGAAAACATGCAGAAAGATGAGCATGAAAATATGTTTGTATTCTCATGCCTGCCAATTCAATGGAGTTCCGATGTGATGTTTGAAGTGAACGATGGTTTAATTGTTGACCTAAAAAGCCAGACCTGCCCTGATGTGATATACCACTCCAACACAAGTGAACAGGTCTTCTTTGATATGATATGACACATGCACTGATCATCCTGTCCGAGGTCACTGTGGGAATCGTCCAGGATGTATTCAGTAAGTACTGTAGACCTACTGAGAATGGTAGGAATCTTTAAAAGTAACATAGTGTCTGCCCTCCATGACAACAGAGAATTAAATGACATGGAGAAGAAGAATCAAGCTCATTTGCTGAGGATGCGCGAGTGATGCTAAATGATGGATTATGGAAAGGCTGAAACACTGAAGAAGATCCCATGCTTCAACACTTGCCTATGGGCTAAGCATTATTTGACTCACACAGAGACAGGCAAGAAGACGAATAGTGAAAGAGAGAGACAGAGACAGAAACAAAGACACAGAGAGAGTTAAGGCGTTACCCCATGAAGCTCCTTCAAGTGATTCCAGGCAGAGAGAAACAGAGGAAGAGAGGAAAGTCAGTGACAGCACATCAATTCACTCACATTTAACACGCATTTGACATGACAACGCAGCAACAAACATAAAAACGAACAGGAAGTATAGGACAGATTAGTCAGTAGAGCACTGAAAACTAAAGCCGAAAGAGCCCTTTATTCTGAGATACCCCTGTTATTCTGAAGCAATATTGCCTTACTCATTGAAAACGAATTGTGACATGGTGGGAAACAATTTCTGAGCTCTGATCTCACTCTCACGCTAACCAAGAAAGTCTTGTTGGTTAAATTAGTTAAGAAGCCTAGTGGGGACACCACCAAACCAGTATCCAATTCTAAGGATCTGCATCCAAAACATGCCGTTGACGGGCAATGCTGGTTTGTTAACAGGGTTATCAAATCACAAAATTAGATGCACCCAGATCTAAATATGTACACAAATATGATACAAAGAAACTAAGAGTGTAAAGGACATTCCTTGAGACCTTTTATCACAGTGCTGTCATCAACAATTTCTAGTCTTTATAGTTCAGTTAGGTGTCGGGCGGTGGAGGGGTTGGTGCATCATGTGAAGTCAGAACCGCCACTGATTTCATAAAACAATACAGCATCAGCAACATACCAATTAAAAATCTTAACATTACAGCTCTTTTCTATTTCTGTTGAACTGCTAAGTGTTTTTAATATCAGCTAATAGCATTTCCTTAATGCTAAAGCATTGCAAAGGCCCATCCATTACTCCACAGAAGATGAGTGAACAGCTGATTGTATCAGACAACTCCTTTATTAGCTCCCTCACACACACAAATACACACTTCCTTTTTGAGACTGCATTATCAAAAGTGCAATAAAGCGATGTCAACTGACCAACACCTCTGAGAGAAGGACAGGAAGGAAACAACAGATCAGTGGGAGTTGGCAAACATCTTAATCAAAGCTTAGTTTTCTTGCAGCATAATGAATGGGAAGAATTTAACACATAATAAATGTCCAGCTTTGAATGTGAAATACAAAGATAGACAAAGAAACTCTTGTCACACTGTGGGAATGTGTGTAGAGTAAAACCTTTAAAACAAAGAGAAAAGAGTATATGGGCAAATATTGTACTTGCACTAATAAATGACTCAAATTATAAAGTATTTTAGTGAAGATCAATGATAAAATTCAGACATGCTTAAGTAAAGTTTTTAGTTAAAAGTATTCTAAGTTGAAGGGGTTTTATGTAGGAATTAGTAAATGAAAAGCAACTTACGAGAATGCGAATGCCACCAGTGCACCACTGACCACAATGAAGTCCAGAATATTCCACAGATCTCTGAAGTAGGAACCAGGATGCAGCAATAAACCCAAATCCACCATCTTTTCAAAGGAGAAGCATAAATATGACAGATTATTGAGGGTAAAACCTTGACACCATTACTACAGCCATCAAAGCACCATTTCTGTAACAAATTGCCTTTAACAATCAATTTCAAGACAATTGCTGAAAGACTTCATATTGCTCGCTCTGAGCAATGTTCTCATTATAATACAGAGTCCTAGAAAAAGTCTTTTATTGTGAGGAATATGACAGTTAAAAAGCACAATAAAAAGGTTATAGATTTTTGACCGATTTATTGGTTAAAAAATCTGTCAGTTCCTGTACTGAGGAGTGAAAAAAATACATAACTTTTTTAACTCTGTCTGAAATAGTTATTTGATATAAACTTCTTGTTTATGTCTTGCGTCAGTTCAAGATTTTAAAAAACATGTCTCGAGAGCGCTGTGTTGCACTCCATCAACTGTTTATGAATACATGTCCATGAATACATGAATACATGTGAACCATCTTAATTAGATCAACTAGTTGACCAGTTGATCAGGCAAACCGCTGACTAGTAATTTATGAAAATACATAGTTTTGCACATGACTGATATTAATATGGATCAACGTGCTTCACATAGAGAGACTGGCACCAAATGTCCACATATCAGGTCATAAGAGGACTTTTGGATCACATCTCCTGTGAGATTTCCAATGAAACACTGTAATCTACCACAAAATTACCTTAATGACCATCTCAAATGTGAAAACACCAGTGAAGACATAGTCCAAATACTTCAGGACCTATGAAGCGAAGAGTAAAATGGTTATCAAATTATCATCAATCATCTGGAAAATGAGGTCAAACACTGATAAAATCTGACTTTGAACAGCTAGACAAGCACAGACGAAAAATAAGCGACTTACATTGTTTCGAGGAGCATTGGCTTGGACTGGGTCCTCTGCAGCCAGGGCTATACTGCTCATGGCAATGACCACCAGGATACACATCTCAAAGTAGCGCAGACTCACAATGTAATGGCACAGACGCCTCACCCTGCACAAAAAACACACACTATGAGAGTGAGGCTGAAGGCAATTACATAATGAAGTCTGACACCATTCTTAAAATCTACAGACAGATACATTTATTTAACCACCGATAATTAATATTTTCATGTAGGCCAAAGGCAAGGTTTGAGAGTTCAAGATTAATTCAGTAATAATGTAGATTTTAGCAGAAGTGTCTGGTAGGCACGGTCAGGTCAACATTCTTGGCATTAATTTATAGAAAATAAAACTAATCCTACACTGTGACGCCAACAGGGCCATGACAGACATCTGCATTTGGCAATTGCCCATTAATACACAGCTTTATGTGGAGGTTTATGGGATTGGATGCAAATTTAAGCCCAGTTCACACCAAGAAAGATAACTATAACTATATTAGCATCCACACCAGTAGACAATATCGTTCTGTTTATTCTAAGCATGTGTTGCAGTTTTGTCATCTGCCGCTTTAAAAACTTGAGCTCTTTAAAATTGGAAGGATTCTGATTGGCTGTGAATGTTTCTATCGTTCATCAGCTGGGAAAAATTGTTCTGAAAGTGATTCCAACAATATAATTTCTCGGTGACATTATCGTTACAGTTGTGGTGTGGACTATGCTATTCTTTTATATTTAGAACTATTTTTAGAACTATACTGTATCTTTATCATTATCTTTATAGTTATAGTTCTTGGTGTGATTGTGCCTTTAGACTCAAAAGATCTTAAAGAGTTTACCTTAAACACATACAATCAAACTTTATAACCATTGGACATTTAAGACAAGTAATAAGCAAAAACGTTTGCAGATATAAAACTATCAGTGGTCTGCCAGATGCCATCTACCAAAGCTTTATGTGAATGTTTAAGATGCCACTCTGTTGAGGAAGCTACTTTAAAATTGTGCCTTCCTAAACTACAAGCTACTCATAATTTACAGTAGGAGCGACAATCAATGTCGGCATGAAATGACAATTCACTGTATTTTCTAAATGCATGTTATTGATCTTAATGTGAACGATTTATTCATGCCCATTTCATTTTTTTTTATTTGTTTTGACCTACTGTAGTAATTTTTAATCAAAATACTATCATTTAATCTTCCAGTGGAATGACAGACTTCTCTCTGGTGACATATTCCGTACTTCTCCAATCATTTAGCCTGCTGAAACCCTGCCCTTTTCTTACAATTGACTGCAGGATGCCTCCATCCAATCAACAACAGATGGATGGAAGTCCCAGCCCTACATATTTTTCTTTTTTGAAATATTCCATTTCACTTGGATGTACCTCACAATATGTAAGAAAGGGTCTGTTGCTACTTCCATTTCATCGCCC
Organism: Hypophthalmichthys molitrix; assembly: GCA_037950675.1. NCBI lineage: Eukaryota > Metazoa > Chordata > Actinopteri > Cypriniformes > Xenocyprididae > Hypophthalmichthys > Hypophthalmichthys molitrix. The sequence goes on along the minus strand of CM075496.1, from coordinate 15,234,876 downwards.
ATTTAAAAATAGCTGAAGTCTGAAGCTACTGTTTAATGTCTGAACACTACTTGAAGGCAAGAATATTATCTGAGTGTGTACTTGATATGCTCACTTGAATGTCCCATACTACACTGCTACTTGTACAAAATAGCTTGTTACTGGAAAGCCTTTTTTGAATGTGAGCTACTGTCAAGCAACCAAAAAAATTGTTGAAGGGATATTTCTCTACAACAGTATTTGTGACATTGCACTGAAATAAAAGTTCAAAACTTTATCCACATGTTCCCCAGGACTGCCACACACAGACTCACGGATTGTTTGGGCTGAAGATGAACATGGAGCTGAAAGGGAGGATGGGGCGAGAGCTGCTCTGGTTCAGATCCTCCAAATTCTTCTCAGTCATGGGCATTGTCTCGCTGTCTATACTGTTCACTGAGAAGACAAACAAATGTCACTTTTGTTAGACCAACATTGATTTCTAGTGTTAACACCCTTGAAAAAGTGGCACATAAATGTGAGCATAAAATGAGTTAAAAATTAGCCACCATGAAGAGGTATAGCTATATGAGAAATACTAACTGGGTATAAGGGTCGTTTCTCCTGGGGGAGACGTGATGGTGACAGGTATGTGTGTGCCCATCCCTCCAGTCTGACCAATATTTCGCTTGTTGTCAGAGTCTTCTGGTTTCTCAAGACACCATCGGTTCCCAACCGAAGGCTGATTGGGATTTATAGCCAATAAATCTCCTCCCATGTCCATGTGCCTGGAGCAGTGAGTCAAACTAAGTTTACACTTTGATGTTTTGATCATGAAAGACTCTGAACTGAAAAGACTGTTCAGTGTTTCTGAACTAATCTTTTATGTGAATAAATCATTCTCATTCAAATCTATTCACTGATTCATATTTCAGAGCATATTATTGGTTGGACCAACTGCATAAATAGACCCTTCAATGAATAACTTGGTGTTTTGAGTGTGGATTGGCTCAGAGAGGCAGCAAACTAAATGAATGAGAATGAGAATGTGCTGACTGACAAATTGCTTATTATGATTCTGAAACACTCTTATTTGAATCTTAGATATACACATATGCACAATTTTATAAACAACAATAAGATTTGTTTCTGTCTCAAAATGTTTCTGAACTAATATTACCTGAATTTCCTTATAGTATACAAAATGTCATTCACTGGTCAACACTTACTGGGGTATAATGATGTAGCTAAAAGGAAGTCACTGAAAGAATCATTAATGAATCATTAATATGAATGAATCTTTTTGCTGAATGGATTTAAAAGTGTCACTGGGAGGAATCTCTACTAGAATCACCACCCACCACTAGAGGCACCATTGCTCATATACAAATAAGTTCACTAGTTATAGCTACTGGAACATGGTTAAGTTTTGTTTGTAAACAACTTGGGAACAAATTTGCTGTTCAATCCAAGAAATAATTTTAAAATATACGAATATGATCACTAGTGTTGTAGCTACTGGAACATGGCTCAGTTTTCTTTGTAAACAACTTTGGAACAAATGTGCATTTCAATCCAAGAAATAATTTTAAAAATTACATCTTTTAAAAACTATTTGAGAAGAAAGTTTTACCTGTGGCTGTCCGACTTGCCATCCTCCTTCTCTCTATTCCCTTGTTGCTCCTCTCCTTCCAGCGTGGACTGAGCTTTACTGGTTCGCGGCCTGTGCCGCCTCCTCCCTCCATTACCTCCATTTTCCCCCCTGGAGCACCTCTCTCCCTCTCTTGTTCCTGATCGTGAGCCTTCCTTCTGCCTGGACCGACGTTCGCTCTTACCACCAGCACTGACCACCCCATTGCCCTCCCTGTTATGCCTGTGGGAGTGATGGTGACGATGTTCTCTCTCCCCACCTCCCACACCCTCGTCCACCGAGCTCTGATGGTGATGTCTGCGGCCCCCCTCTCTGCTCTGGCTCCTCTCGCTCTTCCCCTCCTTACACCGTGTCCCATCATGCTCCTTACTGCGGCTGTGATGGACGTGATGCCGGCCATCTTTGGCATGCCCGGTGTCACCGTTTTCATTGGTCTCGTTGGAGGGACGCTCCCTGTGACGGTGGTGCTTGCGCGGTGGATGCGACTGCGGGGGCTCAATCACAGGGGCGACTTGTTCCTCCGGCGTGCCACCCTCCCCTTGCAAATCCTGGGGTTTGTCCCAGCCTCTGTGAGGGCTGATGGGGCCGTCACAGCGAGGTTCCACCACCAGAGGCCGGTCCAGATGGGTTTTGATGTCAGGGCGGAGGTGAAGGTTGGAAGTCAGCCGGGGGTTGAGCTCCTCTTGGTACAATGCCTCACTGCTGGCCAGCATGTGCTTCCGAATCTGGGTGGTGCGCTGCTCCCACACAGACATCATCTTCAGAGAACGTTGCTGTTCTTTACTAGAGAAGAAAAGATTTTTGGAAATAAATCTGTTAGCCTCAGACAGACAACGTTATATATAACAATTAGGCATGGTGTTGACGTAAGTCTCCATCCATGTCTAGACCCTCTTTCATGATGGTGATTTTGTGTTTTATAATCCTAATTCATTTAAAAATTGGGCTTAATTTTGGTTCATGCTCCCGAGTCCATGACGAGACCATGAAAATAAAGTCTTGGATTCAGACACAAAGATGAAGACCAAGACCATGAAAATACAGGAGCATGTGGATTCGGTCTTGACTCTGACTGGTACCGTTTCTGGGTCTTGACTCAAACTCAAATGAGCTGGTTTCAACTATGACAAAAAAGTGATGGTTCCAGTGCTGCTGGACTAAATTTTAGTGCTTTTGGAATGGTGTTTGTCCAAGCGGATTTGAGGACTGGATAAATACTGTAATATAAATGAAAAGAAGGTCTTTATGGATGCCAGATTACAAAGATTAGTTATGGGCATGCTTTACTCATCCTGAAAATGTTTGTGAATAATGGTTTTGGGTCATGAAGTTTAAACATGCATTCTATACCTGGGTTACACAGCGTTACACAGTGTAGGATGTTTAGAGGGCTTTGCCAGGTTTAATGACCTAATATCGCTCCCTTCATAATGAGGAATAGTTCACCCACAAAAGAACATTTGTCATTGTTTAATCACCTCCATCTCATTCCAAACCTGTTATTCCAAGGAACACCAAAGGAGAAATAATTAAAAAAAAACGTACAAACTGAAAATTCACTGAAATTCGACTTAAAAGAATGATTCACTCATGAATCTGACTTAATTATTTTTTCTATAATAATGGCCAAAAAATACATGTTTAAAAGTTTGGGGTCATTTAAAAAAAAAAAAAAAAAAAGAAATAAATACTTTTATTCTACAAGGACACATTAAATTGATCAAAAGTGACATTAAATACATTTATAAAGTTACAAAAATAAAATTCTGTTTCACATAAAAAATCTTTCTATTCATTAAACAATCTTGAAAAAAGCAGCATGGTTTCCACAAAAACATTAAACAGCACAGCTGTTTACAACATTGATAATAAGGACAAATATTATTTGATCACCTAATCAGCATATTAGAATGATAGAATGTTACTGTTACAATATTACTGTTTTACAGTATTTTTGATCAAAATCTTACCAACCCCAAACTTCTGAACGGTAGTGTGTCTGTGTGTGTGTGTGTGTTTGTGACATATCAGGACACAAATTTGTATAATGACATGGGTATGACATAGGTATTACAAGGAGAGGGTGACTTATGAGGACATTACCCCATGTCCCTATTTTTCAAAAGGCTTATAAATCATACAGAATGAGTTTTTTTTTTGAGAAAGTAAAAATGTGCAGTTTTCTGTGATGGGTACGCTTAGGTTTAGGGTTGGTGTAGGGCGATAGAAAATATGGTTTGTACGGTACAAAAACCATTCAGCTATGGAATGTCCCCACAATTCACAAAAACAAACCTGTGTGTGTGTGTGTGTGTGTGTGTGTATACTTGTTTTGACTATACTTGTGAGGACCAAATGTCCTCACTTATATTGTGAAATGCTTTCACAACCCACTAGTGAGGACATTAACTGGTCCTCACTAGTTTTATCTCAGCCAAAAGAGGTTTTTATTTAAATCTAATGATATGCACATGTTTCTGTGATGGGTAGGTTAAGGAGTAGGGGTAGTGTAGGGGGATAGAAAATACAGTTTGTACAGTATAAAAACCATTACGCCTATAGAATGTCCCCACAATTCACAAAAACAAACGTGTGTGTGTGTGTTTTTTCCAGGGAACAAAGCAGGTCATATGGATTTGGAACGACATGAGTAAGAACAAATTATGACAGAAGTCTTCTATATTTCACCTTATTTCTTATCCAATTAGTTAGCATTATAAGAACATGAATCAAGGCAGTTTTTGCTGTAAAGAAAAGTAAATGGAAAAGATTCAGCTGAGAGAAAGTAACACATCTCCACATCTCCACATCACTTTATTCTGAGCACACCTCTAGCAGGCAGGCTGTGTACCAGGGAGCAGGCGTGATAAGTGAACTACAGCAATGTGTAGACAGGTGATGGGAAAGAGAATGCTCTCTGAGGCTGGGAGAGAGTGGAGAGACTGATTTTCAGACTCTGTTTACTGCTAAAGTACTGACAGGGCTTAGTGGTGTGAAGCAGTCCTGAGGTCAGACTGTACCTCTTGTGGATTAGCAGGACGAGGTGGTGCAAAGTCTCTGATTTTACAGTATGACAGGACCTCAAGGTGTTTAATCATTTCCCTTTTCTGTTTACTTGACTTTTGGCTATATTATTAATAATAGATATCAGAGAGATCACAAAAAAAAAAAAAAAAAAATACTGTGGCTCTACGGCTCATGTGTGAGAGCATGTGAACGAATCACTATGCCACAGTTCTGATATTTCCCTTTTTCTATTAACATACATATTAACATACTTAGCAACATAAGGACTGAGATGTTCTCAACGTGCTACAATACAGTACTTTAAAACTGCTGTAAACAGTGTTAGCTATCTTGCTAACTTCTGGTTAATCTCTCTGGCTTTGCTAGCTAGTCTCTGGCTAATAAAAACCATTCACATCTTCATTAAACTCTGAATTTTAAGTGTGGTATTGACCTAAAACTGCTTACAACAGCTTTAAAGAGCAAAGAGTGAAATGTTATTGATGAATGATCTTTTACGGCTGGCCAAGGGTTAAAAATGAAATCACAGGTTAACACTGACAAATGTATGAATGTGGGGCAAGATACAGGAATGTCCAATATAGTAACATTGTCAAACACAATGAGGTGTGTTGTGGATGAGTATTAGCCTTTTGTCATACAGGTGATCAAAATACGTCCATTCATGTACTGTAGAAGTAGTCATGCCCTGCGGTACCATTACCTCAAGTAGTGATGTGCAGGGGAGCAGACATAACTCCTAAAACACATACAGCAAACAGTGAAATACACAGATACACACGGACACGCTAAGAGTCCCCACAGTGCCACAGAAAACAGGTCAGAAGACAAACATTCAACAAGAAAATTAGAAAGGAATAAAGATGTATAAAAGACAGACAATAGAAAACAAATGATGGAAAAATTAAAGCATCGAAACAGTGAAGAGAAGTGAGATGATGGCAGATTTATACAGACTCTCTACAAACCTAAAATCTTGAAATCGGAAGCATTACTGGAATGGTTCACAAAAAAAAAAAAAAGAAAAATAAGTCATCATTCACTCACCCTCATTTAGTTACAAAGCCATTTGACTTCATTCTTCAGTGGAACACAAAGGTTTAATGTGGTAGTCACTCTTTTAAATATAATGAAAATCAATGAGGACTGAGGCTGACAAGCTCCAAAATGGATCATAAAATACAATAATAGTATTCGATATGACTTTTATGCTATAATTCAAAAACAGATTTTTTTTGTGCATGAAACAGGCAGACTTTTAATTGTTACTGACATAAATCTTGACGTTATGAGTTCATAAGAGTTCATCAGAGAACTATTAATGTCTGATTGATTAATGAATCATTCAGACCTATTTTGTGAACTAGACTAATCGATTAATTGAAAAGAATGATTAATTCATGGTTATGACTGATCTGGTTCTCAGAATCAGCTCACTGAATCAATGATTTTGCAGTTTACAGTCCACTAGGGAAAATTAATAATTGAATAATCATGATAATTCATGATGAAATCATGAAATACACCTTATATTTCTCACATAAAGTCAGCATATGACTTCACATTATCACTTTTTATTATAGTTTTGTCTTGTAACAGCCACAGTCATCATTCACTTCCATTATGTAAAAAAAAATCACCTTTTTTGCTCCATGGAAGAACATCAGTCATATAGGTATGGAATGATATGAGGGTCAGTAAATGAAAGTAAAACTTTTCATTTTAGGGTAAACTGTTCCTAGCTTGATCACTAGCTTGAAACTTTTATCTTCTCAAAAGATTGACAAGCCAACTTCTGTGGTTCTAATTCTATATATTCTATTTAATTGAGTGTCTAGTACTGGATTCCTGAGTTCACCTGCCTGTATGTGTAAGAGTGAGTATATATATATATATATATGTGTGTGAGTGTGTGTGTGTGCGCGTCTACGCTCTCGCAGTGGGTTTGTCTGACAGGAGTGCTGACTCATTAGGCACTAACAGTAGCAGAAGCTCTAGTAGTGATGCACATTGGGAAACAGACGGATGCTTCTCAGAACTCGGCTCAATGCCAACAGCAGCCAATGAGCCCAGCGAACAGTTAATCTAGCATCTAGAAAATCTGACCCGCTAGCTAAATGAACGCGGAAAACATAACATTAAAATAGAAAGCACATGAAGTAATTAATCTGCTGATGATGTTGGAGTAAACTGAAGCAAATTTACACTGATAGCTTACTTAAAGTCCACAATTTTACTTTTTTACAGCAACACTTTACGATAGCTTTCATTAATAAGACAACATTTTAAGATTTAAAATGGTTTTCATCATTCATTGTATTCAATGTCTTTCTTCTACTTATGACCCATATACAATATTTCCTCAGTCATCTGTTAAACTATGAGCTACACTGTGAATGACTCTGGTCAGCAGGACTAGTTCATATAAGAGCAGTGTACTGGGACAGAGGAGGAGAGGAGATTTGAACAGAGAGTAAATGAACTCACGGTGAATGAGAGCTGGAGTTGGAGGAGCTGCATGAAAGAGCACCAGGAAATGGCCTTATAAAACTGCATATGCCAAAAACAAAAACCATCAGAGGGGAAAGAAATAGTTTGGTGGGGGCAGAGTCAGTGGCAGGGACTACAGCTGTCAATCACTCTGACTCTAACTCCACCCAACTCAATGGGAAGTACATATCAACAATAGTGTGACTTCAAAACAGAATTAAAAAACAAAACAGGTGAGAAGGCATTACAGTATTAAGAAAGACATTCAAAGCTCCCACTTTATATTAGGTGGCCTTAACTACTATGTACTTACATCAAAAAAATAAGTACAATGTACTTGTGTTCATATTGTATTGCAAAACACTTTTGCTGCTCTTGAAGTGGTATGGGTAGATTTAAGGGTGGGTTAAGGTGTAAGGAATGGGTCAACAGTGTAATTATAAATGTAATTACAGAAATTAGTTACAGATGTAATTACATGCAGGTATTTTTTAAAATATAAAGTACAATGTAAAAACATGTATGTACACAATATGTGAATTGTATCAAATGATTAATTTAAGTACATAGTAGTTAAGGCCACCTAATATAAAGTGGGACCCGTTAAAATTCCAGATTTAAAATAGATTAAATTATAATTATATTACATTAAATTAATTATTATATTACTCTATTAAATGATATAATAAATGGATGATTAACACTGGTAAAAAAAAAAAAAAAAGAATTTCATTATTAAAAAAGCTAAAAATAGAAAGTAAATAAGTAAATAAATACATGTTATAAAAAATATTACAAAAATCAGTTCGAATTTCTACGAGATCCTGAAAATCATATCCAGGGCTGTAACCACAGTTGATATTGGAACTGATATATGTTTCCCCAATATTCAGAATTGTGGTTGATCAAATATGTTTTTCAATTAGGTTTTTAATACTTAATTTACATCAGATTGCCACAATCACTGTCTTTAGCAACAGTTAAACAACCAATTTAGGTTAAATTGCAAATAACCAAATCAGATTTTGATGGCATGATTCATTTGAGCTAAATATAAATCCCACTGTACATTAATTGGTGTCTAACAACAAGTCTAATCAAACACAGTCAGTAAGGGAGCATCAAAAAAAAAAAAAAAAAAATCCTTAGATTTCCACACATGCTGATTGAAAATCAAGTAAACATGTCATTTTTGTCTAAAGACAACCAACTATTGGTGCAGTACCAACTGCACAGAGAACATAGTGTCCTACAGAGACATACTGAGGGACCAAATAAGTGCCAACAGAAAAATAACAAAATAACCAACACACAGAAATTTGCTTACAGAGACAAACAGGAATATGGTTCTTGGGACACATAAAAAAAGCAATGAGAGGACATGATGGGGTGATGAACAGGTGTTACGAAGGGTTAGTGAAAGAGGAGGGCAGTACCCTGACTTCAGGTTTAATGCCCTCTGACTTACGCTGTGATGGAAATGTTAGCGGCCGAAATGGGGCTGACCTCCTTTACCTCCTTGGCTTTCTGCAGAGCCAATTTCTTACTGATGGCCTCTTCCTGCTCCTCCTCATCCTGAGAGAGGAGTAAGACAGAAACAGAGAATGACAGATGAGTATAAATTGCATCCCATGTCAAGCACAGTGGCTGGCATCAACAAATGAAAATAGTGATGTCCCAGGAGCCTTACGGCCCTATACTGTTGGTGCCATCTTCACGTAAGGCTGTAAATCCCATTATGGGCTGAAAGCTTCATTACCTTGAGTTATTGACCAGGGCAAACATCAGTCAGATCAAAAGAACCCTTACAGACAGTTATATGAAACTAATAAAATTATCAGTGCATAGAGGATCACACACTCGGTGTACACAATGTGTGAGACTCATGTGGTGTGTGTGTGCAGGTACGGATGGCTGGTACAGAGTGACAGTGCCAGATGATAAGTATTGGCTTTGTATGTACATATTCCCATTTGTAAGACCTAAATATGCCCAACCAACCTTGGTGAGTTCTTGTGCATTGGCAAGGTTATCAACAGCAATGGCCAAAAATACATTTAGGAGAGTGTCTGTTCAAATTTGCTTTAAGGAATCCGGGTGAAAGTGGTCATCCAATAAAATAGTCAAGCATTCAGGTTTCAAAGTTTTTTTTAACACATAGACTATCATTCAAAAGTCTGGGGTCAGTACATTTTTCTTAAAGAAATTAATATAATTAATGCAGTAAGGATTATTTAAAATGATAACATTTATAATGTTACAAAATATTTATTTTTTTCAAACAATACTGTTCTTTTGAAATTTCTATTTACCAAAGAATCCTGAAAAAATATGTCATGGTTTTCACAAAAAAAAATATTAAGCAGCACAACCGTTTTCAACATTTGACAATAATGAGAAATGTTTCCTGAACAGCAAATCAGCATATTAGAATGATTTCTGAAGGATCATGTGACTGAAAATTCAGCTTTGCCATCAAAGGAATAATTATATTTTAACATTAAAATAGAAATGTTATTTTTACATTTTAATAATATTTCACATTATTACCGTTTTTACTGTATATGATCGAATGAATGCAGCCTTGGTAGACATAAGAAACTTCTTTTAAAACATTAAATCTAACCAACCCCAAACTTTCAAATGACAGTGTATACTCAATAATATGTGCCTCATTCTGTTCTATGTGATTACTAAAATACAAAATAAACACATAAAATGCAAATATAGTTGTATGTAGCTCCCATTTAACAGTAAATGGAATTTTCATAATTAAAATATTATTTACAAATCATTACAAATTTTTATTATTCATTTACTTATTTAATTATTAAGTATTTGTATTTCCTGTGCATTCTGAAAAACAGAAATATAGTTGTTTTTTGTTATATAAGTATGAAGCACTGTTGCAGAAATCTACCTGTCTGGTGTCTTTAGTTAACACATACAATATGAAGGGCTTTGTATTTTATGTTGAGTGTCAATTCCTTTACTTAATAAAATTAGGCCATTAAAAGTATTTAATTCAATGACAGTCCTATGTTATATATAAAGGATACAGTTTCCAAACAGTGTGAGCACAATGAAGTACACGGAGCAGAACATTCCCCGGTGCACTCCTCCCTGGGATTCAATTCCATGATACATCACTGCATTCCAGTCCTCTCCTGTCAGAATCTGACGAGATAAAATACATTATGGAAAAACAAATATCAAATGAGGTCCTTCAGACACATATCACCAGGCGGTTAATACCTGAAACACTGTCAGGATAGCAGCTGGGAATGTGTCAAAGTTGGTCGTCGGGGTCTTATCTTCAAAATTAAACCTAAAAGAGAGATGATGAGCTGTGAATCATTTTCTTGGATGAGTCTCATGTGTATGCTTAGGAGCCAGCTTTGCTCTAATTTTCAAAATCTTTCATTTTTTTCAATTTGCAAATCTCGCAAAGACAGCAAAAATGGAACTGATATCTTCCAATAATAATGTTTCATCTGCATATAAAAGCTTAGCTCAATTCTCTTCTCCGCATCTCTGGAACTAATAACAAAAACATAATAAATATGCTTTCTTATTTCACAATTCTCCTCCATGTACACTCTCAGGGGCTCTGCAGGGGCCTCATTACTACAGAATGTAGAGAAATGCTTAAAAAGAGAGAAGAAACATCTCACAACCAAGGGCTTGTTTATGTTATTCTGGAAAATAAAAGTGATTCCTTTTTTTTTGCCAACCGCCGTTTTATTGCAAGAAAATTGCACAATAACAATAATGAAGAAAACCGAATGATGATTATAAACAAGTGAAAAAATTTATTTCTGTATTCAGGAAGTGATTTCTGTATTCAGTGACTCACTACAAACACATACTTTAACCTCTGCTATCATTTCATATATAAAATTATTACATTGTCATATCTAGAATTGTCATGATTTCATATAACTTTCATACTTCATAAGTTTGCATAACTTTCAAAGTGGTGATAAAAATAATGGTGATAAATAAAATAAACAAAAGTGATCTTTTGGCTTTTATTTAAGCTTTGATGTGTGTGTGTGTATATATATATACAGCGAGTAAAACAAGTATTGAATACGTCAACATTTTTTTTATTAAACACGGTTCCAATGCAGAAATTCACATACAATTTTGAACAGACATCGATATTAACTAATCTACACAGACAAAGAAATCACAATTTTACAATCCATAAAAAAGCTATGTGTAATAAAGGGAAATGACTCAGGAAAAAAGTACTGAACAGACTAACTGAAATTGTATTTAATGGTTGATGGAAAAGTCTTTTTTGCAATGACAGTTTCAAGGTGCATCCTGTATGACCAAACTTTATTTCTTGAATATTCTGGGGGTTTCTCTTGTGAATTTGGTGAATCTTCAGTTCCTTTCAAATGCTCTGTTGGGTTTAGGTCTGGTGATTTACTGGGACATTTATTTTCTTCTTCTGGAACCAATTCAAACTCTCCTTTGCAGTATGTTTTGGATTGTTGTCCTGGTGGAAGGTCCACCAAAGTCTCATCTTCATCATCCTGGATGATTGCAACAAATTCATCTCAAGAATTCCCAGTACATGGCTCCATTCATCTTCCCTTCAATAATATTGATTCTGCCAGTACCACGAGAAGAGAAACAGGCCCATACCATGATGCTTCCACCTCGAAAACATCACTGTTGGTATTGTCAGGGTCATATTCAAAGCCATTCTGCTCCAAACATGGCATGTGGTATTGTTGCCAAAAGTTCGTTTTTTGTCTCATCTGACCACACTAAATTCTCCCAGAAGTTCAGACCTTTCCAAATGTTGTGTAGAAAACTTCAAATGAGCTTCAACATGCCTTTTCTTCAATAATGGAGCTTTCTGTGGTGAGCGTTCACGAAGGCTGTGGCGGTGGAGTGCATTTCTTATTGTTTTCTCTGTGACAACTGTACCTGCTACCTCCAAGTCTTTCCGGACCTCTTTCCGAGTGGTCCTCGGTTCTTGGGCTACACTTCTGACTCCCTGATCAGAAATCTTGTGAGGAGCTCCTTCTACATGGCCAGTTGATGGTGGAATGATGTTCGTTTCAGTTGTGGAAAATGGCCCCAATGGTGCTTACAGGAACATTTAGGAACTGGAAAACCCTTCTGTAACCAGTAACGTTGTTATGTACGGCAAAAACCTTGTTGTGAAAGTCTTGGGATTGCTCTTTGCCTCTACCCATCATGAGATGTCCAGTACTTGCGCTCAGAGGTGGGTAAGCCTTTTTCTAACCTAACAACATCCACTAACCCAACTGATTCTAATTTGCACAGGTAGGAGGTAGAACTACTTAGTGAAATCTATTGCCTGTGTCATTTCACTTTATTACACATAACTTTTTTATGGATTGTAGTATTATGATTTCCTTATTTGTATTGATTACATACATTAAACAAACATTTTGATTATTTCTGAAAGCAAGATTTTGTATCTGGTCTCATTTTTTTCAGCAGCTCTGCTCTCTGATATGCTTCACAACTGAACGTATGACATCGCCTCTTTCATCCAGCCCAGATAATGACTTCATGGAACAGACAGTCCGTTTATCATGTCCATCTACAGTCTTAAATATTAATGCACTATGGAGCTGAAATCGAGTACCAGAGAGGCACAAAAGCAATTTCTCATTTCAATAAGCACATCTCTGAAAAGACTTCACATCTTCACCATCAGGGGGAATAGTCTCTCCTAAAGCTATCCTCACATTGTGATGTTTCAATAAAAAATTTTAATTTCGCACCGACTATTTGTTTATCTGGCACTCTTCTCATTAAAGTAGATCACATGCCAGCATGTTTGCGCATCTAAGCTGATATTCACCTCATGGGAAGCATGCATAGAGGCAATTCCTCTGCTGCAGCATACGATTAATAATTCATGGAACAGAGAAATGAAAATTTACGGTGTCTGGATCAGCTCAGTCATGTTTGTTAACATGTGGCTGAGGGGTAAATGAAACGGCAGGGCTTGGAAGAGTCACAGATGCTTATGCAGAGAGGAACGTAAACAATGGGCAGGGTTTTTATTTTCCACGTCAAGGGATGATTTATCCATTTTTAGTGAAAAGTACATCACACGACTGCTCTGAAAAGTAAAGGGCCTAGATCAACGATTCTCAACTAGTGGGTCACAACCCAAAATTGGGTCACAGATCTGTTCTGATTACAGAGAGCAGGGGAAAAAGAAGCATAATAAAATACAACTAACCATATAATCGTGTATAATTAGGACAACAAATTAAATAAGCATATTTAAGGAGAAGAAATGCTTCCCATATCTTTTGTTGACAGTATTTTGGCACAAATTCATCTGTCTATTGGTAGAATCTAGTCTGTCAATAGTCATTAAATACATATTCACGTATAACCACGATTTGTGCCATCCACAATTTGTTTGTGCAGTAAATTATTGGCTGCTGAGTCAATTAGAATTAAAAACTAACTACTCAAACTTTAAAAAACAAGTTCCTGTTATCCGAACACTAATCATAAATATTGTTTATGGTTATATTAATCACCTCTGTTGTTTAATTTCAGGGAAATTTTTGTTTACTTATGTAACTATTCAGGGACTGTGTTGGCTTGTAAAAGTTGGCAGTGTAAAACCTAAAGCAAAAACAAAAGCAAAAACATGGACTAGATGATATGAGAGCGTCCTGGTACTTACTGTCCTCCAAAGAGCTGCATCCCCAGCAAAGCAAACACCACAATGAATAGGAACAGCAGGAACAAGAGACTGATGATAGACTTCATTGAGTTGAGTAGAGACACCACCAGATTACGCAGAGAGTTCCAATACCTACAGAAACATTCCATAATAACTACAGCATTAATACAGCCACTTCACGAATTGGATTGCTTGTTATTCCTCGGGTATATTAATTATGCTTTTTTTATTCCATCACAGTTCAACGGTCCAGAGTAATTTATCCCACTTTAATCAAAAATCTAAACTTTGTGTCATTTTTATCCAATTTCCTTGTCTAGTGTCTTTTGAAACTTCATTTCAAAATGTTAACCAATCAGAATCAAGCATTCAAACATGTCTTGGTATAAATATGATCAATTTAGGACACTGATCTACAGAGCACCACAGATGAACAGACAATTTCGATCTCTTACTTTGTAACCTTGAATATCCTCAGCAAACGCAGTGCTCGCAACACACTAATGCCAAAAGAGGCTCCTGGTTTTACGGCTGCCCAGATCACCTCGAAAATGCTACCCACAATCACCTAAACACAACAAAGACAGAACACAAATACATTAAACATATCTTATATTTTAAAGAAGCTCATTTAAAGCATTTATCCATGTATCCATCTATTCTCCAAATTGCTTGTCCTACGTAGGGTCATGTGATGCTGGAGCCTATCCAAGCATCATGGACTCTAAGCAGGGAAAGACCCAGGATGTATGGCCAGTAGAAATAATTTCATAAATTATAATTATAAATATGATCATATATAATCAGAGTTGTTAAGTACTTGTAATTAGTTACTGTACTTAAGTATCTTTTTGGCTACTTTGTAGTTGTACTAAGTATCAAAGATATTGGCAACTTTTACTCTCTACTTGACTACATTTTTGAGCAAGTAAATGTTTTTTTTATTCCACAACATTTGTAATGAGTTATGCAATTACAAATTACATTTTTCATGGCAGCTAACTTTTTCTGCAGCAGTTTGTTTCTGATATAAAGAAGCGATATCGCTATCTAAGGGTACTGAAGGTACTATATCTTGTACGTTTTGCGTTTACTCACCCAAAACTTGCCAACAAGGATACTTTACGTGAATGTGAGTGCATTAGCAGGTAGTTGCTGATCGCAGATGTTTTATTTATTAGATGAGGAAATGACTGCAGCTGGTGATGAGGCTCAAACCAGCACATACGGTAGACTTTGACTATTTAATTTTACTTAACATTGTTTTATTTATCCGCTATATTGACAAGATCGTTTTTTATGGCCTTTCTGTGCACTTGAGCTCAACTGGGACTTGAGAGTTTGTAGACGTTTAAAAGGTTGTTGTGTCGGCCTTGATTTATTGCAACATTGAGGTGTTCAGTTTTATTTTGATTTTAGAAAATAAACTTGATTTCTCATCTTACAAATCAATTGTTTCTTATTTTCACTGGCATGTCTCGCAGGACTAGTGCATCTCTGAGCCTACATTCAGCATGAGTAAAATACTTAAGTACTGTTAAAATCAGATACTTTAAGACTTTTACTTAAGTCATATTGGAATTGGTTACTTGTAACTTGTAATGGAGTCACTTTACTCAAGTATGGTTTTCAGGTACTCTTTACACCTCTGTATATAATCAGCATTCATTCAATTTCTCCAAAAAAACAAGAATTGTCTTCTGCTTCTTATAAGTCAGAAAATCTAACATGTAGTTGGTCCCGTTTATCATTTGTATCTGATGGCACGTTACTCACCCCAAAATCAAAGCAGTTAAATGAGGAGTGAAAGTAGGTCCTTGGCCCAAGGCCATACATCTTCAGACTCATCTCTATTAGAAACAGACCAAGGAACACAAACTCCGCCAAATCTGTATAAACAAAAGAAAACATTTATCAAAGGACTTTGTCAGTCACATCACTTACATAAGACCACTAAGTCAAGTTAATAGTGAAAGATGTACTGACACTTTTTAACCATGGGTGTAGCTTGTGTGTGTGTGTGTGCGTGTGTTTTTTGTTTTTATCAACTGTGATAAAAAAAATTATTTTTACAATTTTTTATTTTTTTTATTAATTAATACAATTTTCAATTCAAAAGTAAATATGCATATAATGTAGTTATTTTAATACATGTTAAATTGTTATTTTCTGATTTAATTACTAAATTAAATCAAACATTCTAATGCCTCCCCCAATCTCATTTGCGTATGAATTTGTCACATGACGAATCTGCATTTTGGCAGATAATAGACTACTGCCTGCCTGTAGTGCGGCGTGAATGGATATTCAGCAGGAATTTTAACAATATACAACAACTCCAGAGAAATCTGGACCTAACCAAAATAAAGCAAAGACTATAGAATAACACAAGACACGTGCGTCACTCATATTATTATGAATGGGAGAAAGTGCAACACGCAATATGGCAGAATCAGTCCCGCCTTCTAAATAAGAGCCAGTCAAAGATGGCCGCTGAGTGAAATGACTTGTCTTAAAGGGACTTTAAATAAAGGTGATCCACAGGACACTCTTTATATTGCAGTGGTCGGCAATAGGCGGCCCGTGGGCATCTGGCCCGCAGCCAGATTATTTTGATAGCGGCTGGTTCTGAAATAGATTTTCATCTCGTGGTGCCGTCTATTATCACCTTGTCTACACCAGACATGACTAAAAGCTGTCTACACTGAACGCGACAAACCGACCGTTGCAAAGCACTTGGACCTCGTCAGAAACAGAACGGGGAATCTGTTCACTGTAGGGATTGTGTTGTGTCGCGTGACTCGTGTCGCACCGTGCCGCATCCAGTGTACACAATATCACTGATTCAAATGGGTTGTATTATCTTTTGATGCGTCGCATCGCGCCGCTCGCGTCTGGTGTAGACACTGTGTTATATTCTTTGAAAACAGCAACAACTTTGTTGCGGATAAGACACACCGGCTTTGCGGGCTTTGCATTTTGAATAGTTGTCTTTCCATTCTTCTTTGTATGCCCTATTTTCACTGTCAACTTTCCTCTTTAGACTCTTTGATAGTGACAGTTTTAACAAGAAAAATACCATGATATCAATATACTTCAATATATTTTCTATTGTAATGATATACTCATATCATGGTATGAGCTGTAAAGGTAATCCATCAGACAATGTGTGGCGCAGAATAAATGATCAGGAATTACTTTAATAAACACAGAATATAACACAGCTACCATACTTTTACCATTTACGTTAATGTGAGACCATGAACTGAGGAAAACTGAGGGCTTAAATACACAAGGAAAGATTATTAATGGAACAGGGAACAGTTGTAAACTGGTCAGGAACCATGACAACTAATGAATGATGGAAAACGAAACAGAACATGACTGCGACATCTATATACACTACTAATTTGTTGTTGTTTGTTTTGTTTTTTTAAAGAAGTATCTTATGTTCACCAAGGCTGCATTTATATAATCATAAACACAGCACAATGGTAATATTGTTTAAATATGATTACAATTTAAAATAACTTGTAAAATAAATGTAAATTTTTCTTGTGATGGCAAAGCTGAATTTTCATAAGGTGTCAAATGCAGCTTTACTGAGATTAGTGGCCAAGCTGTGATATAAACAAAACACCATTGGCTATTTTAAAAAGGGGGAGCTGTTCGCTGTGTCCCGCGCTGTCTTCCTGTTTCAGTGGAAATTACGTCACCACTTTAGTTGGCCTTTAAGAAACATAGCCCAGTCACAACAGGGTCAGTTTTATGTCAAATTCAAAGGCAAAAAACTAAAGCTAATTGAGTAAAATCGTACGATTAGTTGTTCAATTAATAATGCAAATACAAGGAGCATAGTACTTAAAAGCACGTGTTTTGCATTGATTTTTTAAATTACTCCCAGTGCGCCTAAGCCATGTTCAAATATAGTTCACATAAACCTGTGATCCTCCAGAGAGCTGCAATCATGTTTTAAAGATGCGGTTCACTTACACAGTGCATATGTGAGCCAGTCAGGCTGGTCGTAGTGGACTATAGCCACACACAGTGTGTTCAGTCCCACTATACACAGAACGGTCCAGTAGAAGCTCTGGGCCTTCACCATACGTCGGATGAAGAAGCGAAACCTCTTCTCTTTTCTGCGAAAGTATGACGAGCTCTCGTTCTTGCTGCTCTTCACACTTGTACGGGTGAATGGAGAGCCCTGGGGAGCTGCGGAGAAAGAGAGAGAGAGACTGTTTCTGATGTTCATAACAGCTCACAGATTATGGAGAGGAGAGGATTTCAACTCACTCTATCTATCCATCTATCATCTATCTATCTATCTATCCATCCATCCATCCATCCATTATTTTGGTCATTATTCCCTCTCTTTTTATGAAAACATCACTGATATGAGTTTTATGATACGCTGCATTTGTTTTGAATCTGCTTATTTGCTTATTCCATTTTCTGTGCTGATTTTGTGAGAAAGTCCAACGAGAGTTTGAAGGTCACAGGCATCGGGCCTGGAACTTACCGACCGATGAGATGTCAGTGAAGTGGTCTTCTCCTTCTTCTGCATTAATGAGGTCATTTTTGCTCTTCTTGGCTCTCTTCAATACTTAAAATGTTGAAAATCAAGTAAATAAACAGTAGTAGTATTAATTATAGTAGAGTGCAGTGTGTATGGAACCAAACTACTGAAGAACTAGTTCTTAATGACGTAAACGAGCGATATGAGAGATGACAGACATAAAAATAAGTCTTTTAACGTGCATCAGAGATGAATCTCTCGTTTGTATGTGTGGTGCAAAAAAACACAGGGAAAACGGTATGAGCCTGACAAGTATTGCCAGATCTTGCAAGCAAATCAGCAAACAAGAACAAGTCCATAAAAAAGAAGTAGTAAATGGAATTGCTTTATACTAAAAATCAGACCGAAATATCGAGACCTCCATGCCTGCTCACTTTAATATCTCCATAAACTTGATCGCTGTATGAGACAAGCTTTAATAGCAACCCCAAAAAATGCTTATAATAAGTGGACATGACAACACTGCAAGAGCGCGCTCTGTGAAGCAGCCTATTCAGGCATAAGAAAAACACGACACCTCTGTAAGTTATGCTTTAGTTAAAAATGCTGAACATAACGAGTCTTTTGTCGCTGTAATATTTCTTAGGTCAGAATAGCAGATACCAAACATGTGAGACGCCAGAACGTTGCTATGGTTACCACGCTGTCAATCACTGCAGTTTCAGGAGTGAGTCATGTTCTGTTCACACATGAAATGATAATTTAGGGAACTCACTCCCGCATTTAAATTCGGTTGTCACTCCTCAAACTTTACAGAGTGTAAGTGGCCAATAAGTAACTTTGCAAGTACAGTACAAGTCAACTTATTCTATTAACCCTAATCCTAACCCAAACAGTCTACTAATACTCTATTAACAGTTAGTAGAGTTAGTAGAACTGTCTAAAGCGGACTATCAATATAAAGTTTAACCATATTATTAATTATTATTTATAGAAGTAATTATTAAGACTCAAGCTCTTCAGCTCATATAATTCATATATATAATAAATCATTTTTCAATGATTACCTGGGTTGTTGCATTTCCTCTTGTACCAGGCACCATCCTCCTTCTCCTCTGCATTTTTATCTTCTTCAGCAAGCATTACTTCCTCTGAGACAAAGAATATATTTTACTATTCACACACACTGTGTAACTTGCGTCATGATTTATAATCTGCATCAAGCATCTAAACGAGTGCCTGAAACTCTGTTGTGGGTGGTTGCCAGGGCATTGCTAGGTGTTTCTTAAGATTTTAAGTGGTTGCCAGGATGTTGCTAGAGTGTTCTGGCTGGTTTATAGGAGGTTACATGGGATAAAAGGTAGACAAAAGCAACCACTATAAGACTTTTTGTAACCTGATGCCACACACAGTAATCACTGCTGTCACTGCAGATCGGACTAACATCCAGCAGGAGGCAGGGAAAGCAGTGAGCACTATATCGCCACACACATTAATGTTTTAAACAATGCAGTGAAGATTTAACTGACTATAATGGATGTAGCTAGATACATGACAAAGTCAAAGCACATGTAAGCAGTTAATTCCATCACAATTTTATGGTGTTAAAACATTAAAGCCAGGGCCACCATGGAGGAGTTTGGGAAATCACCTCTCTAAGCCAATTAAATCCCCACGGAAGAGCTCTAGTGGGCTTCTGGGAAACAAAAGGGAGGATACCACATGCTGTGACAGAGCTAATTTACCCCTGAGCTGATTGAAGATCAGAAGTTTTACAAGAAACTGTGCCACCCTAAAAGAGGAACTAAAGTATTAGATAATGAAAGAGGCAGAACTATAAAAGACCAACAACATCAACATTTGCAGAGCTAAAACTTTCTGAACTTTAAGAAAATCATGTCATCCATTTTTTCCTGATACATTTTTGTTATGATAATTTGTTGCAATGTAACATGCTGAGGCCTGTTTCACACATCCTACATGTGCATCTACATGGGAAATCAAGTGAGTATTTGCATTTATACTTGGCATTAATTGTAAAATGGTTATTGGAAGTGAACCACTAGGAAGTATTACATTACATTCTCATGAAATCTAACTTACATGAGGAAGAGAGTCACATTTACATCCAAATGGTCATTAATCTACATGGAACTGAACCAAAACCCAAAGTGTAGTTTAAACATCAGGTTAAATAATCTGGATTCGGTCAGATTTACTGAATGGAAAGTGTCTGTGTGCCTGAAACTGCATGTGGAAAATCATTAAGCTTTACAGACAAATTTTTCAAACTAGTAAGTAAGAAATCTGTTTTATAATGCATCATAAAAGCCTGTATTGCAAAAGACTGTGGCGATAACTATAATTGCCCATAATTCCCTCCATTAATTCACAGACAAACCTGTCTATGAATGAACATGCATATCCCCATGACATTGTGTGACATTGATCAAAGAACCCTGAAAAAAGTATCAAGGTTTCCACAAAGCTATTAAGCAGCTCTGTTTTCAACTGTGATAATAATAAGAAATGTTTATTGAGCACCAAATCAGCATATTAAAATGATTTCTGAAGGATCATGTCACACTGAAGACTGAAGTAATGGCTGCTGAAAATTTACCGTTGCCATCACAGGAATAAATTACATTTTAAAATATATTAAAATAGAAAACAGTTATTTTAAATTATCATATATCACAATATCACTGTTTTACTGTATATTTTTAATCAAATAAATGCAGCCTGCAGCTTTAGTGACCATAAGGGACTTCTTTCAAACATTAAAAAGTCTTACCAAAAAAAAAAAAAAAAAACTGTTACGGTAGTGCACACTACATTTATACAGTAAATATATTTTCTTCTGATTTCAGCAAGTGAGACTCAATAAAACCAGGTTCTATTCTGAAACTCTACAGCAGTTTCTGGGACGCAGCATCAGAATGCTGGGAAGACCATTACTAAACTGGCCCCAGATCAGTGCAAATCTAAGTCCTGATGCAGCGGCTGATGAAAGAGCTGTTATAGGCAGTCATGGGAAGACTAAGGGTATGAACCAGCTGGCTGAGCAAGTGAAAGGCTATTTGGTTGCCATGGAGAGAGGAAGTGCTGAGCAACAGACAGGCACAGATACATCAGCTCCCATCACGGCCGAGCAGAGATCCGGGAAGTGAGTGAGATAAAACAGCCATGGGAGGAAAAGCACAAGGGGACAAAATGCTCTCTAGGGAACCGACCAAGTCCTTCTGGTGGTTGCCAGGTTGTCATTACCAGGTTCAGGTCTCTGAATTTGAAAATTGGTGTTAATGTATATATTGTTCATTTTTAGAGACTGACCTGCCTTGCAGATCCACTCCAAGTAACCGGTCAGCTCCCTCTCTATCTGCTGTTGTCTTCGCAGCTTCAGGAACTCCTGCCTTTTCTCCACGCGCTCTCGCTCCTTTGCAAACTCCCTGTGGAGACAAATGCACGTACATACACATCCATGAATGCACTGTACTGCACAGAGGTATCAGGGGAGTCCTGATCTACGGCACAGGTTGTGTGTGTAAGAGCATGTGTGTGTGTTTATTAAAGAGTGAAATCTCATAATATAGTGATACAGTATATCCATAAAAACAAATTACCCTATTGATAAGACCACAAGGTTCATGGTTGAGAAACAAAAATGATTTAGAGAAATGTACCAAAATGAAACATTAGAGAAAAGAGCAAATACAAGGTGTGGCATTCACATTTGCAAGAGCTGTAGAAAAATCAATGTTGTAGGATCAATAGAAAACAACAGCTAAAAGTCTAGAGTTTATGCCTCACTTAAAGCTCAAGTGTGCAATTTTTGTTTAAAAGTTAAAACTCTTTCTCCTATGCCAACTTAATATGCAAAGTCAGATGAGTAAGCCATTTTTATAATTGTCAAAATATCATTCCAGGGCAATTAATTAAATAAGCAACCTATTGAAGTCTAAAAATCTAGATCAATAGGTTTGTAGACTTCAATAGACCTGCTTAAAAAAACTCCATGTTATTCATATTGTTATTCAATATAATATAATGTAATACAATACTGCTCAAAAGTTTGGAGTTTTTTTTTTTTTTTCTCTTATTCTCACCAAGGCTGCATTTATATGATCAAATATAGAGAAAAGTAATATTGTGAATATTAAAATATATTTTAACAACGTAGAAGCAATTTAATGCATCTTTTCTGAATAAAAGTATCAATTTCTTTCTTCCAAAAATAATTTTTTGATCTTTGTCACTGACAAACTGAATAATTTATATAAAATAATATAAAATAATAACAATAATAATCATCATCAGTTAAAACCAGGTGTTTAAACCCATCGAAAATTCATTATTTTTGCAATTCTAATTGATGATGATATTGGTGCACTTCAGCTTTAAGGGCACAAAAAAGTTGAATGGACTAATGCAAAACGGTTGATTAACTTCCTTCAGAGATGTTTCAGCCTCACAAAGAAATAGGGGTCAATCCATTTTTCCTATGTAATGCACCTACAGGGCTAGACAGTTTTTCTCATCTCTAATCTTTCTAACTTTCATTCCACAGTATGACAAAACTGTACAGTAATAACTTGATTAGATATTTAGCTCATAGGTCACAAAAAGTGGTATTTACTGACTGTACTGAGAAATGGCCATGCATTGCCTGTGAGAGGCATATTTTAACCTGACTTGGTAATTAAATGATTCTCATCCATTTTCATAAACATTATAGCTTTCTCTGCAACATGATTATGGAGAAGCACTAAGGGACAAAAAAACTTTGTGCCCCATCACAACCTGCCATCTGTTATCATGCCAATTAGAGGAGAGTGCGATGATGGACCATCATTACTCTTTAACAGGTGTGCAGAGTGTACAGAGAGGAGGTGAAAAAAGCTATACACACAAAAAAAGGGAAAAAACTAGGGTGGACAGAACATGAGGGATGTGAAGCTTCTGGAATCTAGATTTTACTTCATGCTTAAGAATGTAATCAGAGCAGGGAATGTGAATTCAATTATATTTCAGTCCATGAAAGTCAATAGGGTCCCAAAACAACATCCCATTTTATTTCACAGAAGAAAGTAAGCCATACAAGTTTTAAACAACATTAAGTGGATGCGTTAATGTTTGGGGGGGTAAACTATCCCTTTAAGAACCTGATGCTGGGCACTAGCACCCAAAACACAACATACATTGGATTTCAGTAGGATTCCCATACTACAATGTGGAGAAAGTCCTTTTCTTCTCCCCTCCCTGCATTGCAGTGGCAGTGTGACGTGACAGTGAGTGTGTGTATATTTGTTTGTGAGTGTGTGACAGACAAGGGGGAATTCTAACCCTGCGGCAACATCTACAGTATTTCTCTCTCTCTTCTCTTAGACACACACACAGACACGCACATAAATACAAATACTCACACAAGTCCATGAAGTATAAACGGACTCCAAACCATTGTACTTCTTTCTCAGCATGAAAGCAACATCTTCCTCATAGAAGAAACTCAACTAGTTTGTGCACACTCAGAAGCAGATGCACAGAAATGGCTAGCGACGCTGCATCTCTGCATGTGTTTATTTTGGTTAGAAACAAAGGTTTTGCGAATAAAGCACTGTTTCCATCCAGCTAGTTAAAGAGAACAAAATCGTCACTTCCTGATAAACTGGCGCTAAATATCGCTAAGAAAAATGGAAGTTTCTGCAGTAGAAGTACTGTACATAATAATTTTCGTATATAATAAATTACTTGACCCTGCAGATGTCATGTTATCTTGCATTCAGATGCCTTGTGTTTGTGAATGCAATCGTGAGAGGCGCTTCTGGGAGGGAATTATAATGAACCACTTTAACGACAGACTTTGCTCAGGCATTACAGAATGACCAAAACAGTATTTCAGAAGCTGTGCAACGAGATCGGTCGGCTGGTTGGTCCAGTTATGCCGTCCCATCGGGGAATTTATTCAGTAAAAGTGTTTCCATCGTAGTTTATGCGCATGTTTTTGTATCGCGTAACAAATTTATCAGACTCATTTGAGTGCATACGTTTTTTATGCGCATTTCTAGAATCTTGTTGTTTCCATCCAGTGTTTTTTTTAAGTGATATCCCAAAATGCGCATAAAAATAGCTGGATGGAAACATAGTACAGAAAAAAAATTTAATGTCTACATTGAATAAGCTAGTTCAGGTGAGAAAAAAAAGTAAATTCTTTATTAGTACTCAATTCAAGTTTGTACAAATTAAAGCTTGAACTCATAAGTATATTTTACTTGGAATTGTTTGTTATGTTTTCAATGATTTTTCAAGTAAATATCAAAGTTATAAAATTAAGTTTGGTTAGGCTATGTGCACTTCGCACTTCCTTTATGCAGAATTTTCAGACCATCAGTGAAAGCAATGCCTACTGTATCTCTAGACATGTTTTAAATGTTTTTAAATCTGAAAACTACAAAAAGCAACAAAATTGTCAAAGACATGCATTTAGCGCATGTTCACATATGAAAGGACTGAAAAACAGTGCTGTTTGTTCTCTTGATATGGTCTGTTTGTTTTACTGACTGCTTCAGATGATTCAGTGAGACAGCGGTCCGAATGAACGCTAATCATTTAAGACCGTTTTTTGCAAACGCATTTTGCTCATTCGCCGAAAAGAAAGAATTGACTCAACAGAATGATTTATTCATGAATGATTGGAATCGCTAGTTCAGTGGACATAAATATGGGACATAATAACTGCTGAAATATTCCCACAGAAAACATTTCTCAGGTCAGTCGGAGCGCTCATGGTACACACAGTGTGTCAAGCCGTACGGCACCACTGGTATTGTTTACTTAAATGTTTCTAAGGGTATGTTTACACGACAGTGACGTACTAAAAACAGAAACGTTTTTTCTTTGTACAGATGACAACATTATCAAAACTATCCCCATTCTCACGGATCCACACAAACGACTAAAAACGCTGTATTACACATTCCAGACAAGTAGTAGGCGATGTCACTTTGTAAAGAAAGACTACGCGCCTGTGCATATACGCATTCTTTTACAGAGCACTCGCCTCGCGCATGCCAATTCACCTTATTTTTAATGCTCTTTGATACTCTTCTTGTTATTTCCCTATAGCGGCTAATAAATCGGAAGTCTCGCACATTAACAGAAAACACCTTATTTCCACGTAAAAAAAATAAGGTGGATAGACTAAACACGTTATACGCATGTGCATGTCATCACCGTTTTCACAGATGTGATGTTCTGCAGTTTACATGGAGATAATAATGCTATCGTTTTCAAAAACTTCCACTTTAAAACCTGTTTTCAAAAGTTTGCATTTTCAGGCCACCAAAAATACCAACCATTCATCGGTTAACTACAGGTGAAGCTGTGCTTTCTGTTTCTGTGTTAAAGCAAACATCACTGGTACTTATAATCTTTAATAGGGCTGCCCAATACAGTTAACATCAAAAAGCCATTGTGAGGTGAGAGAGATCAAAATGAAATGGCTATGAATTGGCTTCTTGCAGGATCCCTGCTGCCCAACAACCCACTGAGAAGATGACACAGCTGCCCACCTCTCCTCAAACCCCCACCCCAGGGCAGTCCTCTCGTCTCTCTATGAGGCCTCAGAACGGCCTTTTGCTTTGAAAGCAGCAGGGTCAGACAGGTGAACTGACCTCCTGGTCCTCGCACACATACACACAACCTTGAGAGACACAGTATGCACCATGGCAACCAGTGCATCAAATGATGACTAAAGGCAAGTTCACACTGCCCCAGTATGCCCCACACAATCACCAATATTTCAAACACAGTAATATCAGTAATATTTACTTTTTGGGGGAAAAAATTAATACTTTTATTCAGCAAGAATGCATTAAATTGATAAAAAGTGACAGTATAGAGGCATATAAAGATTTCTATTTTAAATAAATACTGTTCTTTTGAATTCCCTTTTCATCAAACTACCCTGTAAAAAGGAATAACAAAAATATTAAGCAGCACAACTGTTTTCAGCATTGGTAATAATAACAAATGTTTCTTAAGCACCAAATCAGCATATTAGAATGATTTCCAAAGGTTCGTATGACACAAAAGACTGGAGTAATGTTGCTGAAAATTCAGCTTTAACATCACAGTAAACATCACAATAAATTAAATATATTAAAATAAGAAAAACATTGTTTTAAAATGTTATAATATTTTATAATATTACTTTTTTATCATATTTTTGATCAAATAAATGCAGCCTTGGAGAGCATAAAAGACCTATTTCAAAAACATTACAAATCTTATTAACCCCAAATTTTTGAATAATAGTGTATTTTTACATTTATTATGAATGCAGGCAGCTTTATGATCTCAAAATGAAAGAGTACATGCAATATTTGTCAAGTAAAGGCAAAAAAGGGGGAGTTAATGGTGAAAATTTTTTTTCCATATAATGTAATGTAATTTAATGCAATGTAATATAGACAACTAGACTTATATATTAAGTCTAGTCTTGGTGACAGAAAAACAACTTGACATAATAACTGCTGCAAAGTCTTCTGCGCCAATCCAGCAATGTGGAGAATTTCCCAAAAATCTTAAACATCTCCTCTTATACCTTCACTTTTAAAGCACAAGGAGAATGACGTAGCTAAAGAATCCAGTGCCATGCCTTTATGTAACGCTTTATTTTAACCTAATTAAATCTGCTCCTGAGCTCCCACCATCCTTTGCGGCCGGTGGTGCGTAGACATTTCACACTTCAGAAGGAGTTTGTAGAAAGCCTTTGGAAGTGTGATAATTTGGGGGCTGCACAGCACTCATGAACGCACAGTACTCTTGAACTGGATTACCATGAGGACAAATACACCGTTAGAGAGCTCTCACTACATATAAAAACAGATAGAGTCCCTGTACATTAAAAAAATGCACAAATATTCTGTCACTTCCATACACACAAACATAAACGTCCTTGAATGTGCTGTGCACATGGACATTTTCTGGCAGTAGTAAACCTAAAAAATAACTTTTATGCAAATCCTCTCAAGAATGTGTCTTTGAGGGCCTGTTTCACCTTTAAAGCTATAAAAACCTTTAAATGAATAAATTTCACACTGAGAGAGTGGTGACTGATAACATTACTTGAAGGACGACATGAGAGCATGAAAATAAAGAGACGGAGAAAGAAAGAGAGAATGTGGGGACTGAATGAGCATAGAGGGAAACGGTGGCAAGTTCATCAGCATTATAACCACTAAGAGTTACACACAGAGTTTGGTTATTTACAGGAGTGACAACTGCATAGTAACTACAAACAAATACAAAACAGAGTCGTCAATCTCATGTGTGTCTCCACTTGAATCACAGAAGAGATCTCAATAATGCCTCAAACTATGCTCAGATACAAAAGTTTGCAATTAAATCTGTAATAACTTTATACTAAAATAATATAATACAGGTAATTTAATATGAACTCAAAATTTATCAAAAACACCAAATAATCCGAACAATGCTACCCACATGAAATGTATAACTCCAAAATCTTACTGTATGTCAACATTTTTCTTATGTTATATACTGTACACTACCATCAAAAAGTTTGGGGTCAGTAAGATTTTGTAAAGTTTTTTGGTGCTTAAGAAAACGTTTCTTATCATGTTGAAAACCATTGTGCAGCAATATGATTTTGAGAAAACTATGAACATTTTTTACAGGACTTTGTGATGAATAAAAAAGTTAAAAAGAACAGCACTTAGTTAAACATTTTAAATGTAACATTATAAATGTATTTGTTGTTGCTTTTGGTTAATTTAAAGCAAATCTTACTGAATTCAGGTAGCCTATTCATTTTCTTGAAAAAATGACCCCAGACTTTTGAATGGTCCTATATAGTATACAGTTTTTGGATAAACTACTAACTTTTTTTTTTTTTTTTTTTTAAACATAAATTTCAAAATTGTAATACTAATTGGGTTAGAACAACTATGAACCAAGACTAATATTTGCTTTAACTTTTTAGCCTTTTTTTTTTTTTTCATTAAAAAAAAAATTATATTTACCCACTAAAGCCATTGTAAGTTCATGAGTGATCCTCATGTTCTGTACACACATGGAATGAAAACATAGTAGATTCGCTAATAACCACCAAAAAAAAAAAAAAAAAACTCCACAGAGAGTAAGAGAGAGAGAAGCACCACCACCTGAGAATGAATCTGTCAACTAAAGCCATCAAAAATGTCAAAGGACGTTAGAGTCCCTCTGAAGGAGCAACAATAATGCCAAACAACAGCAACACAGACATGAAGAGCCATTTAGTGAAATAAAGTGAACATTAGATTGAGGATTTGCAGGAAATCATAAATTCTAATCCCACCAGCAGCTATAGTTCACCACAAAGCATTCATCCAGAGACCTTCCATTAAAACAATGTGTTTGTGTGAGCGAGAGAAAGAGGCAAATAGAGAGTGAGAGCAAGAGAGGTAAAGCATGAAGGAAAAATAAAGATGCTTTAGTGTGAGTGTGTGTTATTTGTTTTATAGAGAGTGTATGTGGCTTTTGGCTCAATCACAATTGATGGAGGAAAAACCTAATTGTGACCAACATTACATTGGCAAAATAGAGCTGCCTAATCAAATTGAGAAGCAGGGCTCTACTGCACTTAACATTGAGTCTACTCTGTATAACTATAGGTGAATAGATTCCAAACTGTAGGACAGAAATTATTTTATGGGGCTTTCAATGGTTTAGGAAAGCCCATTTATTTCAAAAAAAGCTATAAGCCCACCAAATAGCTAAGACGCATTCCTTTAAGGTGCATAATTTTAAAGGAACGCTGTTTGTTTGCTTCAAATACAAGCTTTAACCCTTTGGTGCTCTTCAGTCACTTTTGACCAAAAAATGTTCTGTTTTGAATTGTTAAAAATCGCAGCTTCATCGGAATGGTACGAAACTTAGTGACTTTTATGGCATTTGGAGTGTGAACACAAAAAAAATTGAGGGCATGATTCGAGCATGCTAAGTGGTCGTAAAAAAATTGTCACACTTGTTGTCTTCGGTCAAAAGTGACTGACCATAGGAAATGAATGGGAAATCGACAAAAACAAACTAGAATTTTTGTGTGTACAATCTACAAACCCACCAAGATTTTAAAAAAAAGTACACAGCAGTAAAGGGGTGACACTCTAAAACATCAAGAGTGTGATTTAGGCATACCCACTCACACACAAGCGCGCACACACACACTTACACATACACACACATGCCTATGAACCACTGTCTGTAACACAGAGCAAAGTTTTGATAATATGTGAAATCCATTCAATAATTCGGTCATAATGCAGGAAAAGCTCACAGCAGTGAAGGAGTGACACTCTAAAACATTAAGAGTGAAATAAACACACCCATTCTCTCTCACACACACACACACACTTATGAACTGTGCACTTGGAAGTACAGGCTTGTTCCTTCGCATCGTTCTGAGCATTTTTTTTTTAGCATAAAAATTAAAAAAAAAGAAGCCATTTTTTATGAATTCTAAATCAAAAAATGGGTAACAAAATGCTTCCTTGCGTTCTCTTTCTAACACAATGTTTAGGTTTGACTGTAATCATAATGCAAAAACTTCAAATCAACACTTCAAATCATTATTTCTTACAAAAATATATCTAAAACCTAATAAGAAATAGTCTTTGAGAATGTCTAAATATATATTAATATCCTCAACCTAAAAAAAGTAGGTAAATATGTCCAAAAACAACTAGGGAATTCACAAGCCTCTCCATAGAGAGCTGTACAAGTATCTAGTGGTTACACCATGGTATTATGCATTTTTCTTTTTATACTCTCACCAGATGGCGCTAATCTGCCTTCAAAAAATTTTATTTTAAAGGCCTAGACTCTATTTTAACCTGAAATACTGCATTAATTGAAAAATAGTGAAAAAATATTAGAATTTTTTTTTTTTTGTATTATTTTCAATGGGAAAAATTGATCATAATTATTGCATAAATATTAATTAGTATCATGAAATTCTCTCAAAATACAAAATAAAAAAAGTAAAAATAAAAAAATAAATTACATTGGTTTTGCTGAGGGAGAAAAAAATTCAATTTTAGGGGTCCGGTCACTTTTGACCACGAAGAGCACAAGTGTGACTCCCAAATGAGGAGCACCAAAGGGTTAAATGGTTACTGCATACTTTGTATTAGCACCAAAATGATTAGATGTATGTTTGCAGCCAATCAAGAGCATGAATTCTGAAGGCAGATGATTAGTTAAGCAGGTTAAGTGAAGTTTGCAACCCTCTCCATTGAGACGAGTGTCGAACGGATAATCATAAATAATGAATAACGAATGCATAAAAAAAAATGCAAGCCATCCTTGCAACTCATGAACTGAAATGTGAATCAAATTGACAGAAGACATTCTATATACCCTTACTTAAATTCATATTAAGTTATTTAAGGCACTCAAACAAATAAATCAATAAAATGGATGCCATTTCCAGTTTTTACCATCTTATCACTAATGACTTTAATATCATCTTTATAGCAACCTCAGGCCAGCCGTTTATTTTCAGAAATACTGAGTACATTATAAGATGCTTTTTCAGAATCCTAAATAAGGTTAAATTCCAGGGAATTCCCCCGCAGTTGGGACTAATTTGATGACTCTGATTTCAGACTTACCCTGAAAGCACCCCCAGAACCAAGTTGAGCATGAAGAAAGAGCCAATGATGATGAGTGGGATGAAGTAGAGCCAGTTCCAGGTGTTCCCTGAAGCATCGTTGGCCTGCAATGAAACGGAAGTTATGAAAGTAGAAACTGAGAAGGAGCACAGGTACAGAGAGAATTAAACATTAGTACGAGAACACAGAAGAACCTGCAGGAGCATAAATCTCCACAGGCTTCCCACGGCCTTGAAATCCTTCACTAACAAACCCTGTAATAATCTCTTTAACACATTTCATGATAGCACATCCATATCTATACAGCTGTAATCCTTTTATTGTTCAGATAATTGCTTTTTGGTGAGAACCAATGGTCTTTTTCAGGGTAAAAGGACTGGTCATCGCTCTTTTTCACCATGCAGCATATACAACACTGGGCCATTTACAAAGTGTTTATGAGCCATGCAAAGACAAGATTTCTCCTAGTGGTCATTTATTTGCAAATTGATCTCACATTTTGTCTGTAATTGTTAGGGGATAAGGAGAATGCTGATTCAGCACACACATACAGATCCTCAAACCCCCTCTACTCTCTTACACAGCTGTTTCTACGGCAACCAGATCATTGTGCCTACCTCTGTCCCTTTATCTCTCTTGCTTTAGATTTAAAATTGCATTTTTGGCAAGAGCAGTAAAGCAGTCTGAGCCAAATTCCACTGCTGCATCTCCACTCCTCTGAGTATTAAATTTATTACCGTGCTGTCGGGAATTTGTCTGACTGACTTTTTCTTAATTATAATTTATTTATTACTGCTAAAGTCTTTATTGGTTACTGTTTCATGCATCTAAATGAAAGATGACAGTATCTCTTAAGCAAAACATTTTTATTTTAAAATGAACAGACTCTGATCCAAGTCCAGTGCAGGGTAGGTTGCCAGATATTGCAATCCTTGTGGTTTGAAAGGAATGGTAGTGATTCATCTTTTAAAATTGGATGAACGCCATCTGACATCAGGCAAAAAAGGAGATGTCACTGAAACAGATTCATCACATTCTGAGGGTGCATGAAACAATGTTGAATCGCCTACACTTTCTATAAAGCCTGAAAATTGTTCTGACATACTAAATGGATATGTGTTTCGTTCAGTAGCCGAAATGCTTGACATTGTCTCAGTGGTCTGGAGTGTTAGATGTTTTCTGTAGCCCTTGGATCACAGGTCTGAGTTCCCTCGGGTGATATAGGGATCGGAGGAATGATGAATACAGACTTCACCAGATTACTGTACCACAGTAATGACAAGAGCATCTGCTAACCAGACATGAGAGACAGTATAATGTTTAAGCAATTTAACCTGGGTCAATTATCTAGTGCTTCCAATCAAACTTTCATACCGCATTTTATGAGGTGTGAATCTAGGGATAGTTCACACTAAAATGAAAATTAAGTCATCATTTACTCACCCTGGTGTTGTTCTAATGTTGTACGCCCTATTTCTTTTATGGACCACAAAAGAATTTTTTAAAAATGTCCCTCGCTCACGCCCATCCATATAATGGCAGTGAATAGCGACCAGTATCGAGATTTATTTTTTAAAAAAGATGCAAAAGTATCGCAGAGTGGTCTGATGCCATATATTCCAAGTGTTCTGGGGGTATACAATAGGGTTTGGAGAAAAACAAACCAAAAATGTATGTATTATTTAATAAAATTCTTGATATTAGCCATTGGGCTTCTCTGCACGGCTGCCTGACGTGCGCATTCATGAGACTCTGTTAGCACTGCAGTTCACTCAGTTTTGCCCAGAAAAACCACACAAGTTATGAAAAATCACGATTAACAAAAACGCAACATAAAATACAACCCATGTACTTTCTTCTCTTAGGTTAATATATCCGTTATGTTTGTCGCAACAAGATGTTATCCCATTCACATCTGTCAAGTGTCATTCTGACTCATCAGACATTTCCGGTTCTGAGATATTTAATTCAGTGAAGAAAGTACACAGATACTTTTTTGGGATTTCTAGGCATTGTATTTCATGTCATGTTTTTGTTAATCTTGATTTCTCACACCTTATGTGCTTTTTCTGGGCAGGATGGAGTTTTCCTATTGTATACCCCCAGAACACTTGGACTATACGGCACATGTCGCATGGGATCATTCTGTGATACTTTTTTAATAAGCTTGATGCTGGTCACTATTCACTGCCATTATATGGATAAAAATTCTCCTGTTGTGGTCCATAAAAGAAATGAGGGCATA
Organism: Hypophthalmichthys molitrix; assembly: GCA_037950675.1. Lineage (NCBI taxonomy): Eukaryota > Metazoa > Chordata > Actinopteri > Cypriniformes > Xenocyprididae > Hypophthalmichthys > Hypophthalmichthys molitrix. Next base: position 15,201,615 of record CM075496.1, on the reverse strand, counting down.
TGGCATTAGAACAACACCAGGACAAGTAAATGATGACTTAATTTTCATTTTAGGCTGAACTATCCCTTTAAAATGATGAACAATGCACAAATCTTAAAGGGATAGTTCTTTCATTATTTACTCAACCTTGATTTTGTTCATGACTCCAAAAAATATATATTTTGAAAAATGTTGGTAACCAAACAGTTCTGATTACCACTGACTTCCATTGCATGGACCAAAAAAAAAATTTCTCAAAATATCTCTTTTTATGTTTATTATTCATTATATTTGTGTATTTTCTTTTTGGGTAAACAGTCCAGTATGGATGCCCTATAGAACAACAGAAGAAAAAAAATATATTTTTATGATGTTATCACGTTTTTTCTTTTATCAAATTACCTTAGATTAACTAATGTTGTTCAGATAACATATTTTAAGTTTCTGTTGATTCAACCAATCTCTTTCTTTGTATTAACTAAAATTTTAATTTCAATAAACTCAAAATTTTATGACAACTGGATTACTTTCTTTTTTAAGTTAAACCAAAAATATTTCTTTACATTGAGAAGAGTATTAACAGCAGTAATCCATAAAAATATATAAGCCAAAAATGTAACAATATAATTATTTTTAAATATAAAAACTATTTTTTAATTAGAAAGCACTAAAAAAATAAGCACACTGTACATGTGTAGATGAATAACGCCCATGGGATTTTCCCCCCTTTTTAGAAAGACTTTAGAACAAGACTTTAAAACAAACTTTCTGTTGGTTTACAATTTTAAAAATATATATATTTTAAAATATTTTATACAAATATTCCATGTAGTTTCTCAATTAACATTTTAGAAGGAATATAAATTTCATGTCAGCAACTCACAAGATGTGTTACAAAACAAGATGTGTAAACTGGATAATAACAGTGTGTTAAATGTGGTAATCGAGTTCTCAGCAATGCACTGGGGCATGAATAAATAAAGCAGCATTACTATTTATTGTTTTTCTGCTTGCATTTATGCCGTTGTTGTTGTGTTTGTTGACATCTTCAACTATTTGTCATATGGTAAGATCACAATACTGTTCTTTCACCGTTCACTGTATGAATTATGAAACACATCAGCAAAACAGCTAGAAGCTAATACTGTGACTCCTCTATCCTTACACACTTATCCAGACATTTACAAGTAAATGAAACAAAAATCAACAAAAATGGCCTGAAATAAATTCAGAGACAGCATATGAACATAGAGGCTTGTAATCAAACTCCCACTAAAGAGAATTAGAGGTTTGATTCATTTCCTATGATTACACTGTCATTAATGAGACACAGCAGAGTCATAAGGGACATATCATTTGAGCAAAATGTTTCTCTTAGCTGAGAACAACTCTGCCTGTGCTTTATTATCAATATTTAAGTTGCATTGTTGTTTCTATTAATTTCTATTCCTTACCATTTACATTGATTAGTGAGACTAGATTGGAATGACTAGGAGATTTTAAAAAGGGTGTGGCCACATTTAGTGTTATTTTGCAAATTTTCAGGAGGGGAATCCATGCAGGAATTTCTTTCAAAATTCTTGAAACCATGGCGCAGTGGTTAACATATGTTTATAATGTGTTGAATCGAGTCCAACCTGGGTAATTTTTCAATTCCATGACTCCCATTGTCATCCAATATTTTTGTGTTGTTATTCACTTTGTTATCCAGTAAAAATCCAAATAAAGAAATGAGAATATCTAGCTTATACAATGTTTAGAAAAGCCTCTGAAAAGCTTTTGGAAATGCTTCAAATGTCACCTTTTGGCATTTCAGTAAGTACGCTAAAAGGAGACATCTTGCTGCTTTTTAGAAGGGTTGTCTGAAACACTAGAAAAATGTAAAAACATTACTGCTCTGTTCTAAAACCTAGTGAGCTTAAGACATCATAAGCTAACATGAAAATAAGAAACTTAATTATGCTGCCTCCTAACATACCACCATTTGGATAAGTAAAAAAACATTCAAGCAAACAAAACAACAAAAATATCATATACAAATTTACACTACCGTTCAAAGTTTGGGGTTGGTATAATTTATAAAGTTGGTATAATAAAAATACAGTAAAGACAATAATTTTGTGAAATATTATTATAATTTTAAATATTTTCCTATAGTAATACAATTTAATATGCAATTTATGGTGTTAAAGCTGAATTTTCAGTTACTTTAGTCTTCAGTGTCCCATGATCCTTCAGAAATGATTCTAATATGCTGATCTGCTGCTCAAGAAACATTTATTATTATTATCAGTGTTGAAAACAGCTGTGCCGCTTAATATTTTTGTGGAAACCACGCTACATTTTTTCAGGAATAGAAAATTCAAAAGAACAGCATTTATTTGAAATAGAAATTTTCTGTAATATTATAAATGTTGAAATGATTAATTTAATGTATCGTTGCTGAATAAAAGTATACATTTAAAAGAAAATCTTACCGACCCCAAACTTTTGAACAGTATTTTATATATCATTCAACACTAAAAAGAATCAATAAGTTCAATAGTTCAGTGTGTGTAAATATGGATCACTTTACCCAATAATTGAGCATACTATGCTTTTTATATGCTTCTTAGAGTAATCACATCAAGATGCTGAAAACTCCATTAAAATCAATTGAAAATCAATTCTCCAGCATGGAGTGCTATTGGTTGGGTGCACTTACTTTCAGCCTACAGTTTGTATGCAGATTGTTTTAAATCATCATTTATGAAGTTCAGTGTTTAGGATGCTCCTTAGAAGAAGCTGACTATGTTGGCAGTAAGAAGTAAGGCAGATTACCAGGTTTTGGAACAGAGCTGCTTATATGTCTACAGAGAGTTGGAGAGCACAGAGGATGAGGAAAAACGGATACCAGCTTCTGATTTTCCACTGATGTAAAGTTCTAGTGTCTGGGATAATCAGATTATCTCTATGGGAGCCAAGGTCTGGATGGTAAGATCTAGGAACATTCATCTGTCATTAGACCTCTCATCAAGGACCCCAGAGGACCGAAAGGCCAGTTTGCAAAAGGAACTTAAGAAGGAGAAAAACAGAGAAACAGTGTGCTATTGCTCAAGAGTGCATTCATCCAGCAGTCATTCCACTCATAATTGCAGCAGACTGCAAAACAATCTACACTCTGTCTGATTTCAACTACAAACTACCAAAAAAATGTTTATTTTCCAAACTTGTGACTTATTAAATCATGTCATCTACAAAGGACATCCGCAGCACTAACAAAAAAAAAAAAAACAAATTTCACTTCCAACCTCACACATACTAGGAGACTGAGCGCAGTACGAATGAAAGGGTTTATTTTATAGGTGGCTGGTCTTCCAGTAAAACTCATGAACAGACAGGACTTGGCACACTACTGTGGATCCAAACACAATCCATCTTTGCTCCCTGCAGGGCTATTTTTAAACATTTAACAGCAGATTGATCAATAAGGCTATCATACTAACAATGCTAAATGCCAGGGAACACGGTCACCATATACCACACAGATCACCCTGTCAGCTGAGTGACTGCACAGCGTCACACGGCCACCTGGTAGATGCTACTGTTTAAAGTGCTACAGAGATACTCATTCAACACAATCTGACACAAATAATAAAATGTCACACAAACAGTCAAAGTCTTGGGTAAAACCAGAAAAATATTACTGTGCTTAGATTCAAATCTGGGCCACAAAAAAAAAAAAGAAAGAAAAGAAAAAAAATGGAGATTTTTGAAAACAATGGCGTGGCTGCCCACGTTCACTCTGCGTATCCTTGACGACCATATAAACTATAACATGGAGACTAAGGCCCCATTTACACTAGTGCAAAGCGGTGTTTTAAAATGAAAACGATCCTCATCGACACTGGCGTTTCCACAGTGTTTCAGAAAACAATCTCCCTCTACACTACACGGCCGAAAAAGCATATCACATGACTGTTAATGCACACTGGGTATGCATGTACAAGTGTAAACAGTTGCCTCTTGTGCATGTAGGCAGCTGCAGTATTAAAAAATGCTGCGTTTAACTGCACAAGGGCTGCGTTTTGGTCCGTTTATACTGAACAGCAACCCCAGCATTTTCAAACTAAAACGGGGTCTGCAGCGTTTTCGAAAGTCTTGAGGTTCAAAAACGTGTAGTGTAAACGACAGGCGTAACCATAGCAAAAGTTATGTGTTTTAAAACAAAAACGCACTAGTGTAAACAGGGCCTAAACTGCAATCTTAGCTGGCTTTGTTGTAATTTTTAGCAGCCACTGTGCAGTTAAACTCTGCGTTTTTTTAATACTGCAGCTGCCTACATTCGCAAGAGGCAACTGTTTACACTTGTACGCGCATGCCCAGTGTGCATGAACGATCATGTGACATGCGTTTTCGGCCGTGTAGTGTAGATGGAGATCGTTTCTGAAATGCTGTGGAAACGCCAGATTAGACGAGGATCATTTTCATTTTAAAACGCCGTTTTAAAACAATAACGCACTAGCGTAAACGAGGTCTAAATTATACTTTGCCAGATTGAGTGGCAAAACATCCTGCAGCATGGCTGGCTTTAGTAGATGAAACTGCAAAAGTTAGTAAAACAAATGATTATGTGCTTAAATTAAAGGCTCAATTGTTGGGCTCAATAGTGATCCTTACGGCTGACCAAAGAATGTGGCTGGGTATCCATATACAGACTGTCAGTTCAAATCCAATTATCTGTGTATCCGATTGGAATCTGATCTAAAATTATTGACGTCCACATTATGTATCGCAACTGTTCAGATCTGATTTGGGTGTCCATGGCATTCTTTCATTTTCCGAAATATCTGCATTGGTTTCTATGGTAATGACATTGCATTGCATACGCCAAAAACAACATGGAGGGGTTTACATAACAGATACAGAAATACAGTTGTGTTATTTACTAAACAACTTGACAATGTGTATCCGCCACACTGGACTACTGCATCTTATGAGGCAGCGGCAAAATATGTTGATCCAGGAACAGGTATTACTTGGCAAACTGATGGCAAAAAGATGGCTCCGATTACTTTTTAAATCTATTTGTATAGTCAATTCCAGAGCTATTTCCCATTTTAGATGCGTTTTAGTGTATTTTCGTGGCATTCAAGCTGGTGCCACTCAGTCTTTTTGCCACAGTGTAACCACAGTGACTCCTACTGTGACATCATGTTCATACCCTCTATACAACAAATAAAAAACATTTTAATTATATATTTATCCATCTATTAACCTTTTCTAAGTACCAAGAACCTCACCATGATTTTAAGAAAAATATTAACAAAACATAAGAATATTAGAAATACAAAATATTCATTCATTTTAAGAATATAGAAATCAAGAAGATTTTCTAGCGTATTAAAAATAAGAAGCAAAGAGTTGTTAAAAAGAATTTTATTCTAAAGAATATTTCATGAATCTTGTCCTGGTCTTGTCCTGTAGCGTGTAAAATTAACATAAGTTGTTATGAAATAACCAGAGAGTTCTGAAAAATTCATTGCACATGCTCCAAAAATAACTGGATGTCTGAGTTGAATATTCCAGAGATATTATGCCATTTCTCTGGCTACTCTTGCAAATGAGCTGCGAACTGATTGGAGCCTATCAGAGCTCTATTAGAAATGAGAAAATAAGGAACCGAGGGGAAGCATATTGATCTCCGGAGAGAAGCCACTGATTTGATATATCCTGCTTTTCAGCCTGGACTCTGTAGTGAGGAGACCTAATTAGAGAGGAGACGACCGACGTTAACACGCACAATTGCTCTTAAAGAACGAATGAGAACTTGCTGTCCCTGAAAAGACCCGGCACAGTAGAAGTATTTTTAATGAAATATCTGCTTAGCAAAATGAGGGTGTGTGATTGAGTAGATTGTCTGTTTAGGGATTTGATGGTGCAGAAATATAAATTGACGTGATTTCTGCATTAAGAGGAAAGCAAAGGTATTATCTCAAGTGCTGTGCTCATTATATTTTCTTTCATATTCTCTCTCTCACTCTCTCTTTCTCTTACTCTCTCTCCACTGAGGTTAAAGAGCTGTCAGGGAATTGTCTCTGGTGAAGATGTGAACAGGGAGATGAGATATATGGTGAGTACATCATCAGAGCAATCCTCAGAGACTCGCCATGACCTCATCGAACACAAGTCATCACAAAGAGAAGCTCTTCTGCAAAGCCAGACAGGAATATCATGCTTTGTCTCCGTTTCACAACAGCACATATTTGTTTTCACTCTTTACTATTCCTAGACTTATATCAATGAACAGTTTACATAATATTTCATATTTTAAGCATATTTTGTATTATTTAAAGGAATAGTCCAGCCAAAAATGCTAATTATTTCATTTCTCATTTTCATGTTGTTCCAAACCTTTATGACTAACTTTCTTCTGTGGAAAAAAACAAAAAAATGTGAAATATCCCTTTAAATTTCAGTCTGTTCTTCAAACAATACAGCACGGCTTGAATATATCACACACACTTTATGGACTACAACTAATCTTAATCCTTCTGACAGATAATTCAGTAGTACTAACAGAATTTTCATTTTGCTGTGGACTATCTGTCTATAAACCATTTCTGACCTGACCCATTGAGGCATGAACTCCACTAGACCCCTGAAGGTGTGCTGTGGTATCTGGCACCAAGATGTTAGCAGCAGATCCTTTAAGTCCTGTAAGTTGCGAGGTGGGGCCTCCATGGATCGGACTTGTTTGTTCAGCACATCCCACTGATGCTCGATTGGATTGAGGTCTGGAGAATTTGGAGGCCAAGTCAACACCTCAAACTCATTGTTGTGCTCCTCAAACATTCCTGAACCATTTTTGTTTTGTGGCAGGGTGCATTATCCTGCTGAAAGAGGTCACAGCCACCAGGGAATACCATTTCCATGAAAGGTGTAGGTGGTACGTGTCAAAGCAACATCCACATGGATGGCAGGACCCAAGGTTTCCCAGCAGAGCATTGCCCAAAGCATCACACTGCCTCCGCCGGCTTGCCTTCTTCCCACAGTGCATCCTGGTGCCATGTGTTCCCCAGGTAAGCAATGCACACACACCCGGTCATCCACGTGATGTAAAAGAAAACGTGATTCATCAAACCAGGCCACTTTTTTCCACTGCTCCGTTCCACTCTGTTGGTGCTTTCAGTGGTGAACAGGGGTCAGCATTGGCACCCTGACCGGTCTGCGGCTATGCAGCCCCATACACAACAAACTGCGATGCACTGTGTATCCACTGTTCCTTCCTTGGACAACTTTTGATAGATACTGACCACTGCAGACCGGGAACACCCCACAAGAGCTGCAGTTTTGGAGATGCTCTGACCTAGTTCGCTAGCCATCACAATTTGGCCCTTGTCAAACTCGCTCAAATCCTTACGCTTACCCATTTTTCCTGCTTCTAACACATCAACTTTGAGGACAAAATGTTCACTTGCTGTCTAATATATCCCACCCACTAACAGGTGCCATGATGAAGAGATAATCAGTGTTATTCACTTCACCTGTCAGTGGTCATAATGTTATGTTTATATAAGGTTAAGGAGTTGAATAGCACGCTATTTGAAAAGACTCAAATGGACACGGGCGGATCGCATGAAAGACTGGATTTTTATTTCGATCGGGTAGGGTACAAGTGATTTCAAAACATTTCAGCTGGTTCTAATTTGATTTTTGGATGCTGTGAATGTTTAGCTAAAAAGACCGCCACTCCAGTTTAGCGTTTATTGTCTCTGCAGTTAAAAAGACAAAGTTGACAATTCTGGCTATACTGTCGTTATTTTAATAATTTCTTTAATTTGTATTTATTTATTGATCACTCTGGGTTATCTAATTTAACTATTTTAACAGCTTGTGTTTTGAATATATGTTCCCCTGCACTTCAGGCATTTTGCACTTGTAACTTGATTATGACTATTTCATTTTTTAAATTATTTTTATTTATTAGAACGGTATATTCTGTTCTAATTCAATTCTGTAAATTAATTTTTTGATTGTTTTTCGGTACGTCGATGTTGCGCTGTAGATTAGTTAAAGCTTGCTCGCACAGGAAATTTAGCCGATTTAATTTGATTTGCCGACATGTGAAATGCATATCTATCTGCAGTGTGGTCTTTATGCAGTTATTTATATATATATTTAAGGTTTATTGATCCAAAATGTTTTTATTCATTTTCTTCAATATCTTTGTGTGATGTTTTGTACATTGTGGCTGTGAATGTTTATCCACATTGCCGTTCATTTCAGTTTAAAAAAGATAAAAATCATTGTCAGTTCCATCTATCACTTGAAAGGCAGTTTGGTCGCTTTATTAGAAAGATGTTTCTCTGTGCTGTGTGTAAAAGAAAATAAAAGTTGTCTTAAGGCGCGGGTAGGCCGCTTACTTCATTTTCCGCGTCCCGCACCATCTCGTGCACAGCGAGCCTTTCAAAGCCTTTGAGTGCACAAGCCTTTCAAAGTATACTCCTTTGGCCTTAAGCGCGGAAAGAGTTTGTGCACACTCTCTAGTGGACTATCTACTGTTTTTCAAGCATTATATATATAAAAGGTCAGTGTGAAGAAAGCCATATCTAGATTAAAAAAACAAGAAAAGGTAGCAGCTTAGTCATATTTGCCTCTCCCTCAAATATATTAAAAAAGCACATTCCCCCTAACTCTACTAAACCATCAGAAGGCAACACACAGCCCCAGCAGACCGGCCTCCTCCATTAGCCTAGTGCAGTATCATGTTGCAATAGCCCTTAGCTAACCACAGGACCATTAGCCTCTATCCGTCTATCTTATCCCTGTCATTCTGAATGCTGCTTACCACTTCAAGGACCAGATGTCTGCTTTATCATTCAATTAAACCAATATATGCACTGTCCATACCATCTGAGGACAAAACTAACAGCAAACTGAACGTAGAAAGCAGGTTTTGTCAAACATACTTTCTTTTTCAAAAGTATTTTTTAGAAGTACTTTTTTAAAAATAGGGTGCCAATCAGGAAATTATATTACATGACATTTAATTATATGACATTTTGTTTGTCAAACTAATCAATTTACATATGATCCAGTCCAGTTTTTTTGTTTGTTTGTTTGTTTGATCCAGTACACACATTCAGTCCCACTCACAAGCTAAAAAAATTTTTACAGTGTGAGAAATCTTCCCCAGGGTACTAGAATCATCACCAGATTTTAGGATTCCTCCAATAATCATGAGAATGAGTCTTGTGCAACCATACAGATGTCTTTAATGACCACACACATACAGGTTCCTGTCAAAGGGTTTTTCCTTAATCTTCCAGAACCATCAGCAAGAAAGCAAGAGGCCTTTAACCACAGGATTTCAAAGTAATTGAAGGAAACAAGACAAGCCATCATATGGACCAGCTTCTTCTTCTTCTCAACATCTCAATCAAATACATCCCACATTAGCCTTTAGGACACTTCCTAAAGATCTTTTATTCATATTACCTTGCTGTCAAACACACTTACATTCTCTCTCTCCATGATGGATAGCAGACCACTCGCAGATTCTATATATCCTCCAGAACCACAGGGCTAAATTCAACACTAATAGCTTCATAGGACACTGTGATTAATCACGATATTTTTGGTCTTGGTGAGAGGAAGGAAAGACACTAGGTAATTAAAAAACCAGACATAGAGATTATTCATGCTGGTGTAAGGAAAGTGAACCAGAGCCCTCTATAGATCAGAAATGAAGTGAGCATAATTCACTGCTTAACTGACAGCGCCGATTCTAAACGCGCTACAAAAAGAAACATGACAATGCTCACAGACACATCCACAGATGGAGCCATCATTTCATTAAACATTGAAATATTATATACTTACAGTAATAAAATAAATGCTAAATTATTGCAAATATGTTGATACATCTGCAAAGTATTATTGTTACGTCATTGACTCACTGGGAGAATTTAAAAAGAAACTGCAGCTCTGAACGATTTTAATTGAGACAAAAATTAACTACCATGAAAACTTAGTGAGAAAGACAAGGTATAAAATATTCTAGGCTTTCCTAAAAACATTCGGGCTTAAGCCCTAGAAGCCCATCCCTAATGCCACCTAACATATGAGATCTTTGAGTATTTTCTGCTTTGTTTTCAGAGATTAGCTCAAGAAACAAACATTACTGGACTATACAACCTTTCTCGGATCTGCTGTGCCATTATTTGAAAGAGCTACCACTATGTTTCCCATCAGTCTTTTACTGTGGTATCATTGATTTCAGATTAACTCACCAAACTGGTCACACATATGTCACTCAAATGGACTCTTCCTGTCTAAGCAGACACTTCCCGGTAGGGCTGGACGATTATGGCCTAAAATCAAAACCTCGATTACAAATAATTATCAATTATTTGTTTTTGGGGTTTTTTTGCCCTCATAGTTCACTGACAAGGTTTGTACTGTAAATATGATTGACTATAAAAGGTGGGATATTTTTTCCTATTGAAAGAGTGATCTGAAATAGCTCACTTTCAGCAGTTATTTTATCTATGGTTTGTAACATTTCTTACAGATTTCTGCTCGTTGTAAATCAGATAAAGATAAATTAGCACAGTACCAGTACGTAATGAGAGCAATTGCGTGTGTAAATTAGTCATACCATCTCTCTATTAATTGTGAAGCTGTGGGTTGTAAATAATTCCTTCAAAAGTAGAAAAATATATGCTATAATAAAGCTACTAAGCTACTTTAGTGATAAATCACAGGACAGCGCTGACAACTAGTTTCCGCGTTCCTCTCTGTGTGCGCGATCTTCACGTTTTGTGCAGCTACTCTTTGTATGAGTGTTCGTGCCACAATGCAGCTGCGCGAGCACGGTAGCTCAAAATAATATACATCCAATCGTCTAAAATCGCTTGATTTTGGCAAACCTTAAAACAAATACAACTGACAAAGTTTAGTGAAGACGCAAGGCTCACCGCTCGTGCGCCATCACTATGTGTTGAACCGGCGTTCACCTCCGTGTTGCTGTTATGCCACTGACTGGACGGGGCGGAGTCACGTGGCTACACACGCGGTAGTATGTTTTTAAGGGGGAAGTATTAACAGGATAAAAAAAACTAAATAACCAACATGGGAAAATTACGTCTGTTAGAGGTTCTGAATTTCGGTTTTGATTGTTTTTCGATTAATCGTCCAGCCCTACTTCTCGGTCAAAATAAGAAGTGGACCGGATTTCAACTGGGGATCAAATGTCTGGACTATGTCTTTGTGGCACAGACCAAAGCCCCTTTTTTAAGGAAAGTCTGTTCACTTGGCAGCCATATCTGCAGCTATTTTGGGCATCCAAGATTACATCCTATCTATTTGAATGGGGGAATCCTAAAATCTCAAAAATTCCATGCTGAACTCACAATTAAAAATCATATATCAAATCAGCAACAAAATCTGATGTGAACTGTCTCATAAATCAGGCTAGACCAGCCAGTGCTCATGTGCAGTCCTAAGTGTGAGTCTCAGGAAGTGGAGCTTCTAATAGCAGCTGCAGTGAAGCAATGACTTTACAAATCAGCGATTGGCTCTTTTATTTAGAAGTTTGGGCATATTCCGCCATATTGCGCACTGCAGTTTCTCCCATTCATAGGTAACAGGAGTGAAACATCTTTGTATATCTATAGTCTTTATTCAGACTCAGCGGTGTATAGTGGCCGGAGTCTATTGATCCTGAATAACTGCAGCAGTGTAGTGCTACTTCTGAGAGCACAGGGTTCAAAGAAGGTCAGCATCACAAGACATCAGAGACTAGTGCACAGCATGATGCTTTATATGACATTCAGCCAATGATTCAAGAAAAGCAGTACATATACTGTGCTGAAACTTAAAGAGATGACAGCGACTAGAAGACTAGCAGCTTATTTATGATTCATGATTATTCAGTTGGTCACATAAATATAACTCAGGCTATTACCTCTAGCAATTTGGACATAGTACCTATTGCTCCTGGTTCAGTATTATTTTAAAAGAAGCCAATGAATTGAGAGCACTATGTATTATTTTGTTATTTTGACGTTTTGGTTCATGAAATAAATATTACTTTTGACGGATGAAAATTCTGTCCTCAATGTCTACAATCATTTTCTGATAATTTCTTTAGAATCATCTATAAATCTTTCTCGAATCCTCTTTATTTGAATGAGCTACCACTTTGTTTCCCATCAGTTTATTACTGTGGTATCATCAATGTCAGATTTATCTGCCACTGAATATTTCATAAAAAAGCAGACTGGGCATTCAGATGTCACTCACATAGTCTCTACCTGTCCAAGTTGGAGACACCAGGTGGAGTAGACATTAACTGTCCTTTAACAAACTGCTAGATCTGCCGATTTTTCAAATCTTTTAGAAAAAAATAAACACAACCCTAGGTATTTATTTGATACAGTGGCTAAATTAACAAGAAATAAAGCTTCAACTTCTGATGTTTCCAAAGAGCACAGCAGTAATGACTTTATGAACTTCTTTACTTGCAAGATTGACAATATTAGAGAGAAAATTATAACCATGCAACCGTCTACTACAGTATCGCGTCAGATTGTATTGTAGTGTCCCTGAGGAAAAATTCAATTCATTCACTGCTTTAGGAGAGGAAGAATTGTCTAAAATTGTTAAATCATCAAAATCAACAACATGTATGTTAGACCCTATACCGACTAAGCTATTGAAAGAGATGCTTCCAGAGGTCATAGATCCTCTTCTTAATATCGTTAATTCGTCTTTATCACTAGGATACGTACCAAAAAGTTTTAAGCTGGCTATTATTAAACCTCTTATTAAAAAACCACAACTTGATCCTAGAGAATTAGTCAATTACAGGCCGATCTCAAATCTCACTTTTCTGTCAAAAAATACTAGAAAAGGCAGTATCATCACAACTATGTTCCTTTTTAGACAGAAATAGTATCTGTGAGGATTTCCAGTCAGGATTTAGACTGTACCATAGTACTGAGACTGCTCTCATTAGAGTTACTAATGATTTGCTCTTATCATCAGATCGTGGCTGTATCTCTCTATTAGTGTTACTGGATCTTAGTGCTGCATTTGACACTATCGATCACAACATTCTTTTAAATAGACTCGAAAATTATGTTGGCATTAGTGGAACTGCATTGTCATGGTTCAAATCATACTTATCTGACCGCTACCAGTTTGTAGTAGTAAACGAAGAGAGGTCATATCAATCACAAGTTCAATATGAAGTACCGCAAGGCTCAGTACTAGGACCGTTGCTTTTCACTCTGTACATGCTATCCTTGGGAGATATCATTAGGAAGCATGGCGTTAGTTTTCACTGTTACGCTGATGATACTCAGCTCTATATTTCTTCGCGCCCTGACGAAATTTATCAATTCACAAAATTAACGGAATGCATAGCTGATATAAAAAATTGGATGACCAGTAATTTCCTACTACTAAATTCAGAAAAAACAGATATTCTAATTTTTGGACCAAAAACTTCTTCACATAATAACCTAGAATACTGTCTAACACTTGATGGCTGCTCTGTTAAGTCTTTGTCGTCAGTTAGGAACCTGGGTGTGCTCTTTGATACCAATCTTTCATTTGAAGGCCATGTTACTAGCACCTGTAAAACAGCATTCTTCCATCTTAAAAATATATCTAAACTACGACATATGCTCTCAATGAAAAATGCAGAACAGTTCATGCCTTCATGACCTCAAGGCTAGATTACTGTAATGCTCTACTGGGTGGTTGTTCCGCTCGCCTGATAAATAAACTACAGCTCGTACAAAATGCAGCAGCTAGAGTTCTTACTAGAACTAGGAAGTATGACCATATTAGCCCTGTTCTGTCAACACTGCATTGGCTTCCTGTTAAACATCATATAGATTTTAAAATCTTGCTAATTACTTACAAAGCACTAAATGGTTTAGCTCCCCAGTACCCAAGCGAGCTCTTAAAGCATTATAGTCCTTCACGTCTATTGCGATCTCAAAATTCAGGCCAGGTGATAATACCTAGAATATCAAAAGCAACCGCAGGCGGTAGATCCTTCTCCTATTTGGCACCTAAACTCTGGAACAATCTTCCTAGCATTGTTCGGGAAGTAGACACACTCTGTCAGTTTAAATCTAGACTAAAAACGCATCTCTTTAACCTGGCATACACATAACACAATATCAATTTATATTTTCAAATCCATTAAAGGATTATTAGGCTGCATAAATTAGGTCAGCCGGAACCGGGGACACTTCCTATAACACCAGATGTACTCGTTACATCAGAAGAAGAATGACATCTACGCTAATATTAGTCTCTCTGTTTATCCCGAGGTTTACCGTAGTCAACCGGATCCGGGCCATTTCCAGGTGAGATCGAGGGCCGGCGCCTTGACACGACCACAGCGCAACCCTGAAGTATCAGCAGAGATTGAGTCAACTAGATCATCCATTGTGAAGGCCTCATCGACACGACAGCCAGTGGCACAGTTCCTCAACACACCGTCCATACCGGTGTGATGAATACGATCCTCAACTGTATGGAACTGGAATAAATACTTTGACTGTTGCGATCCCATTGGACTTATGATAGCTACCTGAATCGTAACAAAGCACTGTTCGCCAGAGGAGAACTGGCCCCCCGACTAAGCCTGGTTTCTCCCAAGGTTTTTTTCTCCATTTTAACACCTATTTGCCACCTGTTTGCCACCTTATGTCACCTGTTGGAGTTTGGGTTCCTTGCCGCTGTCGCCTTTGGCTTGCTTAGTTGGGGACACTTGACATTTGATATTCAACAGAGCTTTGCATCTGCCTGCATTGACACCATTTTCTTTAAGAACTGCTGTGCAGCCAAAATTATATACCAGTTATCACTGTAAAGCTGCTTTGACACAATCTGCATTGTAAAAAGTGCTATATAAATAAAGGTGACTTGACAAACTGTTTTCTGTCCTTTGTTGACATATTACCTTTTGAAACAGGACGTTTTCCCTGAAGAGAAAATTTTGTAAAATTTGTAAAAGTTTGGGGTTGTTAAGATTTTTTTAAATGTTTTTGAAAGACGTCTCTTATGTTTACCAAGGCTGCATTTCTTTGAACAAAGATACAGTAAAAACAGCAATATTGTGAAATAGTAATATATTGGTAACACTTTACAATAAGGTCTCATTGGTTAACATTTGTTAATGTATTAACTAACATGAACTAACAATGAGCAATACATTTGTATTTATTAATCTTTATTAATGTTAGTTAATAAAAAATGTTCATGTTCACAGTGCATTAAATAATGTTAACAAATAAAACTTTTGACTTTAATAATGTATTAGTAAATGCTGAAATTAACATTAACTAAGATTAATAAATGCTGTAGAAGTATTTTTCATTCTTGGTTCATGTTAACTAATGTTAACTAATGAAAACTACTGTAGAGTTTTACCAATATTGTTTAAAATGTAATTAATTCCTGTGATGACAAAGCTGAATTCAGCAGTCATTACTCCAGTCTTAAGTGTCACATGATCCTTCAGAAATCATTCTAATATGCGGATTCAGAAATTATTTCTCAATATTTTTTCTGGAAACCGTGAAACATTTTTTCTCAACATTCTTCGACGAGTAGAAAGTTTTAAAAAAATGGCATTTATGTGAAATTTAAATCTATTGTTACATTATGAATGTCTTTACTGACAGTTTTGTCAGTAAATTGCTGAATAAAAGTATTAATTTATTTTTAAAAAAATCTTACAGACCCCAAACTTTTGAATGGTAGTGTATCTGCATTGTCAACTTCACATAGCCTTGAAGGTAACAGACATGGGCTAAATGCCACAAAGTTCAAACTACATGTAAAAATGACCAATCATCTCTCTCTTTCACGAGTGAAGTCAACAAAACAGTTAAAGAAGAATAATTTATGTCAGCAATGTCAATTTGTTTGATAATTCCACAAAAAGCTACAGGTACGAGAATATTAGACTCACATTGTAAAGGATGTCAACCCATCCTTCCATAGTGATGCACTGGAAGACGGTGAGCACAGCGAACAGGATGTTGTCAAAGTTAGTTATGCCGAAGTTTGGACCGGTCCAGTATTCCCTACATACAGTTACGTTGATTTCACAGATCCGGGCTGGTTCGTCAGTCCCACATGGAAAATCACCCACCTGTTCCCCTGATAGAACAACATTACTGTCAGCCGTAAACTATCTCAGCAATCTTTACAGCAACTTAAGAGCGTAAGAGTGCTTATAAACACAATAAACTGAAACCACAAGCTCCATTAGCATGCTAAAGCTCACATACCGTTATCGATTCTGAAGCAGGTGCGGTGAAACTTGCCCATGTAGAAGTCTAGACCAATGATGGCAAACATGAGAATAGCAAAGAAGAGCAGAAGGCCGATCTGAAGCAGAGGAATCATCGCTTTCATGATGGACTTCAGAACCACTTGGAGACCTTGTCACACAGAGAGGAGATACTGTATGTACTGCAAGTTATAAGCAGCAAATACTGTCAATCAATTAGACAACTAAATGCAAAGACTAGTAAGTTGTGTAACAGTTTATCAACAACAATTTCTCAATTAATCTTTAAAAGGAGAAAATCAAAAGCTTGCAGTGTGTTTTATTCATAATATGACTTACTTGGAATTCCAGACACTAGTTTGAGGGGCCGCAAGACTCTCACTGCCCTGAGTGTCCTCAAGTCAAAGTCTG
Source organism: Hypophthalmichthys molitrix (assembly GCA_037950675.1). Taxonomy (NCBI): domain Eukaryota; kingdom Metazoa; phylum Chordata; class Actinopteri; order Cypriniformes; family Xenocyprididae; genus Hypophthalmichthys; species Hypophthalmichthys molitrix. The sequence continues at coordinate 15,184,919 of CM075496.1, read as the reverse complement.
GTCCTACTATGGTCAGAATCCTGTAGGGAAAACACACCAATGATACAGTTTATGGGAATACACAGTCTATGCAATTGGTTTTGAATCATTTTGATATTGAGGACCACCAAATACAGGATAATGATCCCTTTGTGAGGAAATCCCTTTTTACAATATAAGGATGCAACGTTTTAATTTTTAAAGATCTACTTATACTCCGTGATATTATTGATACAACATTTTGTTTCCAAAATGAAATATTTGGGTTTTATATTATCCCTATGATTAACTGAAACAGAACAGGTGTTAACTAATTAAGAACCATGGAAACTAACTAGCAAATCAGGCAGGCAAATTATGAACAGAACAGAGAGAAAACGAAACCAAAACAGATTACACGTGATAACTACTTTTCAAAATGTTAGGGTTAGTATGATTTTTTTTTTTTAAACAAATTAATACTTTTATTCAACAAGGATACAATACATTGATCAAAAGTGACAGTAAAGGCAAAGACATAAAATCTTGCAAAATTATTCTATTTCAAATAAATGCTGTTCATTTGAACTTTACATTCATCAGTGAATCCTGGGGAGAAAAAAATGTATTAAGGCTTCCACAAAAATCTTAAGCAGCACAACTGTTTTATATATTGATAATAGTAAGAAATGTTTCTAAAGCACCAAATCTGCATATTAGAATGATGATGTTGATGATGAATATGATTGTCTGCTGAAAATACAGCTTTGCCATCACAGGAAAATTATGTTTTAAAATACGTAGAAAACAAAACAAAAAAAGTACAATATAGAAATATAAAAACAGTTATTTTAAATTGTAATAATATTTCACAATATTACGTTTTTACTGTAGTTTCAAATAAATGCTAATCAAATAAATGCTTTCAAAAACATTAACAAATCATACGACTTTACATTTTTTAACTGTAGTGTATTTTTTCATTTAGTAAATAATAAATATTAAATAAATATTATGCAAATAAATAAATAAATAAATAAAGTAAATGTATATTTATCATTAACTCCGTTTAAAAAATAGCCATAATCAACAGGGCCAACAGAAGCAGATAACTGAAGACCTCATCAGATGTGTTACACAGTCCTGATTGACCATCTTTTGAATCATGATAGATCACTTCTAAATGTCCTGCGCATGTATATTTCACTGAGACATTTAAAATGTATTTCCTCCATGTTGACCCGCCTACCCTGATGGCAGCTCACAGCTGAATTGTGGAAAAAGTTCTCCCCATTCTCTAGGGCACAGCCACACAATCATAGTACTCCTGTCTGTTTCTCTCACACACAGCGCCTGTGACTAGTGAGAACTCTGACCATTCCCCTTTCTCAGGCTTTCACATGGTGAAAGGGAGAGGCAAGGACAGTCTGCATTAATATATTAATAGCGTTCACTCTATCCTCAGTTCCCTTTCATTCTCTCATATCTTAGAAATGTGCTCTGCTCTGAGTTTTTAGTATGAAAACACCATACGGAAGGGCCTGGCCTTACTGAGAGGGACAGCCCAACAAATTATGGCCCAAAGCACAGCTTGGATTCGCAGCTGGGATGGGGACACAGTGACAGTTAACTAAATGGGTCTGGATGATGCCAAAGGCAGATGGATGTTTGCTCGAGGACAGGAAGAAAGAAAAAAGACAGACGCTGGTGTGGTAACTAATACTTGCAGTCAATGGCTTCAGATATAAAGAGAGAAAACTCTGCTCAAAGTATATAACCTCATTCGCCCTGTTCAAGTTGCTCTACATTTGCTGTCTCCTCAGGGCATGAAAATATGAAAAGAAAAGACAAGCTTATTGGAATAGTTCACACAAAAATAAAAAATCTTTCATCATCCTCATGTTGTTTTGCAGAATATATGCAGGCTTCTCTTTTCCATACAATGAAATCATTCAAAGATCAGGAGCTGTCAAGTTCCATAAATGGCACCATAAATCTATTCCATATGTTTTGTGAGCTACACTATAGTTCAAAAGTTTGGGGCAGTTAAGATTTTTTTTGTTAATGCTTTAAAAAATCTTTAAAAAAAATCTCTTATACTCACCAATGTGGTATTCAATCAAAAATCGAAAAAAAAAAAAAAACAGTAACATTGTGAAATATTTTAATTAAAATAACTGTTTTCTATTTTGCTATATATATATATATATATATATTAATTTGTAATTTATTTCTGTGATAGAAAAGCTGAATTGCATAATATAGGAAATTGTCCAATACACCTACTTTTGTATTCTACCAAAGAAAGGAAGTTTTGATAGGAACTAGATTGGAGTACTAACTTTTGACTATTAAACAGACAGTTAACTCCCACTTTAGAGAGAGATACATCAGATCATCAAACCTCAAAGCAAAAAGATGCACCTTGTTCTTGTTCTTCTCAGCCAAGAAGTCTAATTCAACACAGTAGTGAAAAATGCTGGCTTTTATATACAGCATAGTATCAATTCGCCTCAATGTTTTCATTGCAATTCTGTTGATTTACTAGCTGTGTCACTGAGACCCTGAACGAACCTGAGAGGATGGCTCAACCTGTATCAACACTGAGACATGTGAATGCTCTAGACATCCACCAGGGAAATCCAACACTCAGGCAAACACAGTCCTTTGTAAAATAATACTCTGCTAAAGTAAAGTACTGCACGCTCCCCTTTAAGAGCTCTGGGAGTGTAGAACATGCTAGAACTTGCTTAGCTGCTTGAATAAAAGACTCAGTATTTATTTACTACCCATCATACTGAGGTCACAATAATAATACTATGTTTTATTTATATAGCGCCTTTCAAGGACCCAAGGACGCTTTACATGAAGTTGATAGATAACATGAAAACAAGCAAGTTGATAGATAACAGGTGATAGATAGCACAAGCAAACATTGTCTAATTTCAGATTGTTTGTTAGGTTTGTAATGGAACCGCTTCTTCCGGTCAAGCGTATGAGGTAACGCAGCTCTGTTTATCATATTAGATACACTGTAACAAATTGCTGTAGTTTTTACAGCAAAATTCTACAGAAACTTACTGTTTTATCATTTTACAAGTTATTACTGTATTTTGCAATGCATTATGGGTCAAAAAGAGTATTACAGTTGTTAACAGTATTTTTCACTGTCAACTGTAAATTAATTTACAGTTAAGAGGTGTTTTCACTGTAGCTCATACGTTTTTACATCAACTTACTGTGATGTTGCATTATGGGACTGCGCGGGCTGAATACATTTGAAAACTGGTGGACTGGAGCAGGGCATGAACAGTTGAAGATAAAAGGCATTATTCTATCCATTTTTGGTAAGTTCACTTTAAACATTCAAATCAAATGTATTACATTTAATGCATTTTAGTGATTCATATTTTGAACAGAATTCATAACGTCAGATGTAATGAATTGTATCGACTTAGTTAACAACTGCGTGTTATCAGCACATTTAGTGGGATATAAAAGTGTTTGATTCCAATATTTATTTATTTTTTGCCGAAATGTTTATTTAGTAAAGGAATGTGTCGTTAACTTTAAATGTATTGTTTCAGGCGAGGCGGAGAATCGCGACGGGGCGCGCCGTAACAGTGGAGAGACGAAGCTGAACTACGGTAAAACCATCGTGAATGTAATGCTAATATGGTTTAATTCTACAGTTTGTTACAATTGTATTCGCATTTGCTCTCAAGAGAGTATTTTTAGAGCATTTGCAGTTTGGAAGACATGACATTGATCGAAGTGCTTGTGAGACAAAACTACATAGGCCTATTGTAAATACGAACGTGCAGTTAGCTTTGCTGACGAAATACATTAGAAAATATATTATATTAACATTGTTGGATGCTGCGATTGTCTCATTTATTTCACCAGTTTGGAGCATGTTTTAAAATCAGTGTTTAACAAAGACCTGCGTTATAACTAAATTGAACGCTCATGCTCCAAACTGGTGAAATAAATGAGACAATCGCAGCATCCAACGATGTTAATATAATACATTTTCTAATGCATTTCGTCAGCAAAGCTAACTGCACGTACGTAATTACAATATGTAGTTTTGTCTCACCAGCACGTCGGTCAATACGTCATGTCTTCAAAACTGCAAATGCTCTAAAAATAGCCTACTCCCTGGCCAGCAAAGTCAAATAAGCACCCCTAATAAACATCAAATTTTCATTTTTGGGTGAACTATCCCTTTAATTACATTTACAATTTACATTTCCTTTTTTTAATTTCTTGTAGTTGTCAGCAGCTGATGTGGAAAAAACATCTACACTTACAGACTCTCCTAGACTTATTGTCTTAGGTAATGTACAATGTTCCAAAATCTTTAAATTACTTAATAAACTTGGTCTGTTGTATTTTAGCATACATTTTTATAAAGACACTTATATTTATTCATTTTAGGTGAAATTCTCACTGCAACTCAGTGGATGCTGAGTATTGAGGGTCAAGTGGTTGTGAATCCACACCCCAACTTTGTGGCTGGATTTGCTGCTTTGTTTACTGCAAACTTCAATCTGGCGTACCAGCACGAGGCATCCTGCACACTTGAATTTGTTCAAAGGTAACAATTTACTTAAATATAAATTTGTATATGTTAAAGGGTTAGTTCACCCAAAAAATAAATTTCTGTCATTAACTTCTGACCGTCGTTAATTTTCGGAACACAAATTAAGATAATTTTGATGAAATCCAAGAGGTTTCTGAACCACACATAGGCAGCAACGTCATTGCAACTTTTAAACCCCAGAAAGGTAGTAAAAACATTGTAAAAATAGTCCATGTGACTACAGTGGTTCAACCTTAATGTTATGAAGTGACGAGAATACTTTTTGTGAGCAAAACCTCCTCAAAATAATGACTTTATTCAACAATTTTTTCGCTTCTTTGTCAGTCTCTGACGCTCTTCACGTAGTAAACAGTCCAGCGATTCTAGGTTCTATGTCAGAACAAAAAGTATTCTCGTCACTTCATAACATTAAGGTTGAACCACTGTAGTCACTTGGACTATTTTAACGATGTCTTTACTACCTTTCTGGGCCTTGAAAGCTGCAATGACATTGCTTCCTATGTGTGGTTCAGAAACCTCTTGGATTTCATCAAAAACAAATTAATTTGTGTTCTGAAAATGAATGAAGGTCAGTAGTTAATTAATGACAGATTAATAAGTAATTAAATTTTTGGGTGAACTAACCCTTTAACACTACTTAAAGAAATAGTTAATCTAAAAATAAAAATTATGTCATTAACTTACCTTAAAATTTTTCTGTATATGAAATTAACATACTTTCCAGAAGCCTGACATTTCTGTTTAAAATATCCTTTTTTTTTATTGATCTTATGAAGTATTCTAATTTATTAAGATAGTGAATTGATGGGTTTTTGTTAAATGTGAGCCAAAATCATCACAATTAAATGAACCAAAGACTTAAAGTACTTCATTCTGTGTGCATTGAATTTATTTATTACACAAGTTCCACAATTTGAGTTGAATTACTGAAATAAATGAACTTTTCTACGACATTCTAATTTATTGGGATGCACCTGTATTGTAAAGTGGTATGTTTTCATTAAGTCTGCACATGATCCTAAAGCTTCTGCTTGTGTTTTTCTGACTGATTTTTGTGCAGACAGCCACAACAAAGGTTGGAGTCAAAAGAAGTGGAAAGGCCTCAAAGAAGAGGAACCACATAGTTAACCCTCATGTGTGTACTCTTCTCAAAAGACTAATGGACTGTTAATGCTGATAATTTTAATAAATATTTTTCTTACAACAGCTTGGTTTGATTATTTTTGTAAAGCATTTACATCAATATAATGGTAAATAATAGAGTACAGTTTACTGTTAAAATAAGTATTTACATTATTTTCAAAGTATAACGATTACGGCAACATCTTGCCTTTTGGAGCATTTACAGGATTTTATTGGCAACTTTAGTTGCCAGGTAAATACTGTAATTTAGTGCAATTACAAAAAAATACTGTAATGTATACTACAAGTTCAGTTTTATAATCCTGTAAAAAATACAAAGAAATACTGTATTCCACAAACAACAATATACTGTACATTGCTTAACAGTATTATACTGTAATCCATTTTACAGCAATTAACAACTATTTTACAGGATTTTATTGGCAACTTTTTTGCCAGTAAATTCCTGTAAATTCTACAGTACATTTTTTACAGTGTACATTTGACTCTGTTTAAAATGATGTTATAATGTTACTCTGTGCGTTCACTCGGCGGCTGCTGTGAGACACTTGTTGCACACTGCAGTAAGCTAGATCAATTTTAGAACATTATAATAATAAATGCTGAGTGGCTTGTGTTAATAAATGGCATGTATTGAAAATGCTGTATTACTTAGCTTCTTGACAAAATAGTGTTTTTTTTCTGAGGCATGGTAAAAGCATGGTACTCTCGGAAAATCAAGAAAACTAGATTTAACCAATAAGACTAAATGTGTTGAGCTATATAACAATAATTCATTTTCTGTCTATAAATGTAACCAAACAGATGTTCCCTTGTCTAATAAAACATGTAATATATTAAAGCGTCTTTAGTGTTTCCATGATTTCTATAAAATAAAACCAGAAACCGCGGGTAACGCGGGTATGACGCCATTGAAAGGCGACTCCCGGACACGTCCCGGATCCTTGGTTAAAATCGCGATTTTCTCACGATTTAGAAATAGTTGGAAACATTTGGGATATTGTAAGTTCTCATCTGAACAAAATATATAACACTGGCCTAGTGGTTTTTGGACATTTTACTGCAAAAATCTTACATATTGTAGCTTTAAAAAATATGTTTGATCTGAACATGGTTGTATATCCAAATATATAGTTGTAAATCTTAATATAGAAATACAAATCTAACTATAAAATCATAAATCCCAAAAATATACTTTTTCAGTCTTAATATATAATTGTAAATATGACTACATAATTGCAAATTCTGAATATGCATGCACAGCTATAAATCTTCAATATATAAAGGCAAATCCAGAATATAGTTATAAATAAGAATATATAGCCTACTATTACAAAATCTACATGGCCATTAAAAAATAAGTTTAATGGCTGCAAAATGATTCAAATGTATAGTTGTAAATATGAATATAAATTTATAAATCTGAATACACACATATAATGTGTTTAGGCATATCTTCCATGTTTCAATAAACTGTAGGTATTGTTTGTATCCTGACATATTCTGCGTGACCCACATCTCCAAGTGTCTGTATTAACCACTCTGAGAGAGCCACTCTTTGGCCTCATTTGTGTTTTAAAAAGAATATTATTTTCTTAATTTTTCAGCCAGAAAGGAACTAGAAACTAGTCATGTCATTCAGACCTTGTTGATCCAATCATGCACAAGGTCAAATCATTATAAGAGCTGCACCCAAAACACATTAAAGTTTCATACGCTGCCTTTAGGGCACTGTTCAATCTTCAGAAGATCTGAGAGGCTACTGCACTAATTATAGGCCGAAGGACGTCACCTAGATGGCAGTAAGTACTATTTTAAAGTTAGTGCTGTATCTCCATTCCTTCAGTGGATTTTAGATGGTAAGACACTCTGCCCCACATTAGGAAGTGTGCAGACAGAGAGCCACACAAACAGAGAGGCTGTGCAAATACAAGACCCAAGACACCGTCCATAAGCTCAGAATATAAACAAAGACACTCTCAATGTACTGTACATACACACTGTAGATACAAAAGTAAACAACACCTATAATACCTATATACAAGACATACATCTGAACATTTGCAGCTGTTTCTTCAACTATGAGCACCTTTGGACTGTGATACCTCCCTAAAAGACTTTCAATTGCTTAATTTGTCTAACAATCTTCAATTAGTGTAATATACAGTACATGCGATGTATAATTCTGCCACATTTCTGAATGTTATGGACATTTCAACCACAGCGTGATTTCCATCGCATCACAAATTATGTGGCTTATGTGAGCTTAAAGGAATAGTTCACCCATTTTTTTATTTTATTTACTCACCCTCAAGCCGTCCTAGGTATATAAGACTATCTTCTTTTAAACAAACACAATCGGAGTTATATTAAAATATATCCTGGCTCTTCCAAGATTGGTAATGGTAGTGAAGAGGGCGTGAGATTTTGAAGCCCAAAAAAGTGTGGTTAAAAAAGCGGGTTAATAAAGGCCTTTATTATCCAAGGTTTTTTTTAAGAAAAATATCTTCTATCTATCCATATTTAAAACTTTATAAACTATAATAACTAACTTCCGGCAGAAGGCGGTACGCATCAATTTACGCCAAAAGAGTAATCTCTGACACGACGTAGGATGTAGAAGTAGCATAAGCTAAAACGCCTCTCATGGTTCAAATAAATAGGGCTGGGCAACAAACTCAAGCTCCTCTTCTCTTATACAGAAATACTCAAACCTTTCTCTTTAAAAATTCTCATTTTAGACTTCTAACTCGTTACCAGTGTTTTGTTTTGCTCTCTCCTCTGTGCTTCTGCATTCCTCAATACCTCATGCGTCAGGTCAGGGGTTACTCTTTCGCCGCAAATCGATGCGTACGCCCACCGGAAGCTAGTTATTATAGTTTATAAAGGCTTAAATATGGATATTTTTCTTACAAAAACCCATCGCTTTGTTCCAGAAGGCCATAATCAACCCCCTGGAGCGGTATGGATTACTTTTATAATGGATGATGGATGCACTTATTTGGGATTCAAAATCTCACACCCCCTTTACTACCATTATCAAACTTGGAAGAGCCAGGATATATATTAATATAACTCTGATTTTGTTTGTCTGAAAGAAGATAGTCAAATGCTGGCTTGAGGGTGAGTAAATCATGGGATAATTTTCATTTTTGGGTGAACTATCCCTTTAATAGCATTCTGTGGTGGAAGTGACACTTTTCAACATTTTTGTAATAAAATGCATGATTTTTGCTAGGGCTAATTTCTGCTAACATGCTTAGCATTCTAAATGCACACAAATGATTTTACCTTGAATGATTTAAATTTTTTCTTGTTTCCTTCACATATCACGCCTCATATTTTTCAAGCTCTTTACTGTTAATTTTGTCTCAAAGTAACCAACTTATTAGTAAAGTAGTAAACTAACTTAAAAAAAAAAATAGGGAGAAAATTGTTGTGTTATAAATGAGGTCATAATGAGTTTAAATTCTTTACCTGAGTTTTAAAAATGTACTCAGTGTATTTATTGTAGATTTTCATATTTTAAAATTGACAATCTTAATCTGGGATAAGGGCAAAACAAAATCTATGCATAAAAGGAATTTGAAAAGCAAATATAGTAAAAAAAAAAAAAAAAAAAAAAATTAATTAATTAAATAAAAAAAAAGCATGATAAAAAAGCTTATGACACTTTTAATGTGATCATAATGTTAAAAAAAAAAATGTGGGGAAGTAAAAGTCCCCAAATTTGAATAAACACTGTAGAACAATTTAGAATGTTTAAAAAAAAGAAAAGAGAAAAAAAAAAGAGGGAAATGGTGAGTGACTTACTGGCAGACAGAAAAACAGACAGATGCCTTTAAATATGCATAACCATCCTGTCCTGAAAAGAAATATTTCTAATTAGTATTTTTCTTCTGGAAGAAATAACTACAGCACTATGAATTCCCCCTACACAGCTATCACATACAACCTTACGAACATCTCAAGTTAGCAACATCTTAACAAGCAGACATAAAAACACAAGCCCTTGCTGGCAGATTAGCTACTTAATGGAGCTGAAGAGATCAGCAGTTATACTCCAGCGCTCATGTCCCAGCGCAGGAAGACTCAACCGTCTTCCTTTGTCTCAGCTGAATGTGCCAACATCATCCCAGGCAGCATCTCCAGCTTCTACAATACACAGCTTTTATACACAAATCAGCTGAGGAGGGGTCAAAGTCAATCTGTCAGTACCACAGCTAAGATGCCATTCATTATTCTAGACTGATCTTTAACTGACAGGTTATTACTCCAGCCAATAGTAGCCTGTGATGTGGCTTCTCTTTGTTTGCTTAAACCAAACAATACAAAAGTAGGGAAACCGCTGTCTTTAGAGATAGAAGATCTGACAGGTCTAAAATACCTGAAGAAAGTGAGGTCAAAGACGACCATCAGAACTTCATGAATGCTGTCAGACTGATGGGTGACATGCAACTGCAAGAAAGCTCTAACAGTTACTGTATATTAACAAATAATGTCATGAACTGAAAAAATGCAAGAGTTGCATATTTTGCAATTAATCTAATGCATTTGACTGCACGGCTTTAGAAAATTGCCGTACATGTTTTATAATTCACAAGGCTTCAGAAAGGAATAAATAATGCATTTGCTCAGTGCTACTTCACCGCAAGTGTAAACAGATGAAATCTAGGTATGTGCTGTAGAGGTGAGAGATAATTTTTCAATTTTGTGACAATTTTTGAGAGCAGTACAGAACAAACACTTATATATCTGTGTTTTTCATTGAGCTCTTGTACAAAGTCTGTAGCTGGGGTGTATTATTGCTTTCTCACACAAATAATGAAGTAATTTGAGGGGGACGAGGCACAGAAAAAACAATAGAAATGCTTATGAAGATGGAAATTTACCATCGATCGATTGGAATAATAGAAAAAGACTTCTCATTTGTTGAATACAGTCCCTAATCTGAGAGCCATTTGTTCATTCCACTGAATATCTCTCTGTAATGCAATATGAAATATCTCTCATTCTCAGTGGTCGGAGATGCAAGCAGACCTCTCAACATCACAACAATAATAAAAACATATGGCAATATGGCACATCTGTAAATGGATTCCATAACCCCTCGGTAATGACCCTCCAGAACCCACTGTGCAGATGAGCTATCAATTCCCCTGCGAGGCAGATTACATTAAATAAGGAAGAGATCACTGGAATCATTATGTACTGGTGGCTGAATCTATAGAGGAATTCTGTTGCATTCTTAAAGGGACAGTACACCCCAAAATTAAAATACTTTCATCATTTACAAAGTTAAAGGGATAGTTTACCCAAAAATGAAAATTCTGTCATCATTTACTCCCCCTCAAGTTGTTCCAATCCTGTATAAATTTCTTTGTTCTGCTTGTTCTTTGTTCTACACAAAGGAAGATATTTGGAAGAATGTTTGTAACCAAGCAGATGTCACCCCCCATTAACTGCCATAGTAATTTTTTCTTACTATGGTAGTCAATGGGGTGTGAGATCTGCTTGGTTACAAACATTCTCTCAAATATCTTTCTTTGTGTACAGCAGAACAAAGAAATGTATACATTTGAAACAACTTGAGGGTGAGTAAATGACAGAATTTTCATTTTTGGGTTAACTCTCTCTTTAATTTTGACACTGTCAAGCTTGGACTTTATAAGTCATTTGAAACCATAAAATAGCTCTGTGTGAAGAAAAGATCATAGCTTTCAAATGTTCAGAAATAATTCAATATAAAATATTCAAATATTATAATAAACTGATTGATAATATAAAAACAGTAATAAATGACAATAAAAAAAATAAGCAAGTTTAATTACACCTTTGATTTTTATTTAATATAAGCCTATTATTTTGTTAGGACTATTTTTTTAGTTTTGCACTTATTTCAACTTGTTTAAAATACTACAAGTACTACTACTAAGACTACTACTACTAATAATAATAATTTGTGAGATACAGCAAAGGGGGAAACACTCATATTGCTATAACCTTAAGGACTACTTTTATGGTCAAAATTCATCAGAAAATGAAGAATCATATGAGTCTGAAATGACATGAGAATAGGTAAATGATGACAGAATTGTATTTTTGTGTAAACTGTTCTTTTAAACTTCATTCTAGGCTAATGATTTAATAACAGTTGTAAATATTTCTAGACAGAAAATGAATAATAAGGCCAAAAAAAATTATTAGTGGAATATCGCTAAACTATTATTCTCAGGTCAGGCATGTACACAGAAATGCTGTATATTTAGCATTTTACCAGTTAGCCAAACAGTTCATTAAACAATTTGGCTCTATTATTCTGGGAAGGCACAGGGCACGCTTACTCCATAATTGTAGAGAGGGCTCATAGCTGTGCAGATTCGAACACAAACTACACAGCTGCATCTTCCCTGTCCTTTTGTTTTCCTCATCCAAACACAGAGACATGAATGAAACATGCCTGACAGACAGTGGTAATCCATGAAGCATCACAAATGTAAACTTATCCTGGGGCTAACATGCGCTTTCTAGACATGAGGGAGCGACGTTGTTGCTTGGAACAGGTTTGTATACTAAAAATGCATCTGCGTGTCTCCTTTTCCTGTAATTATTACTTTATTAGAATGTCTAGTGGCTGCTTTAAGCCTCAGTAGAAGCCATAAGAATTATTCTTTTAAATTGGCCACACTCTAGATTAAATAAGTGTTGTTTTAGAACCTGTATTGACTCATCGGGGAGAAAGTAAAGGGCTTTTCCAACCACTGAGCAAGAAGGAAACACACACTGGAGACAGCCAGTCTCATCACCATAGAGACAAAGGTCTCCCTCCACTGCTCTCATTAGAACACTGACAGACAGAGCGAAAGAAGGAGAAACAGAGATGAGTTTTGGGAGCTGGGGACAAAAGAAAACAAAAGGCAAGACAATTTGGAACATGAGGGAGTTTGCACTGCCATTCTCCCATCTTATGTACAAACCTCATGCTCAAAAGATGAGCATACCAGTCTCATTTAACACATCACTATATCAAGACACCACTGACAGCCTTATAAATCATATAAAGCAGAAGGCCTTTAAGGAACACTCCACTTTTTTTGACAATAGCCTCATTTTCCAACTCCCCTAGAGTTAAACAGTTGAGTTTTACCATTTTCGAATCCATTCAGCCGATCTCCGGGTCTGGCGGTACCACTTTTAGCATAGCTTAGCATAGTTCATTGAATCTGATGAGACCAATAGCATCTCGCTCAAAAAAATGACCAAAGAGTTTCAATATTTTTCCTATTTAAAACTTGACTCTTCTGTAGTTACATCGTGTACTAAGACTGACAGAAAATGAAAAGTTGCGATTTTCTAGGCCGATATGGCTAGGAACTATACTCTCATTCCGGCGTAATAATCAAGGAACTTTGCTGCCGTACCATGGGTGCAGCAGGCGCAATGATATTACGCAGCAGCTGTGACCCCCTGCTTGCACAGGTAGCGTGCCTTGCAACCATGGAGACATTTGTAAGAGGCGTTGCGTAATATCATTCCGGAATTTGAAGAGAGGTAAGGTAAGGTAAGGTAAGGTCAACTTTATTATCCACAAGGGGCAATTTGTTTTACAGCCAGCAGTAAACCATACAATTAACAAAGCACACACAACACTACAACACACACACACACAAAATGACTTTCATAATTAATTTACCTAGAATAATTTAAAAAACCAATGGCAGCTGGTACAATAGAATTTTTAAATCTATAATTCCAACAAAATGGCAGTTAATATCTATGAGTAGAAGGAAGCAATTTAAAAACATTCTGCAAGGATAAGGCTGGGATCTCTCATAATTAACTTGGTCTTCAAAGTGAGGCCAACAATCTTATTACACTCTTTAACAATAACCCGTAATCGATTTGTATTTTTAAGATTAAGTGACCCATCCCAGTATACAAATGAAAAAGTAATAACAGATTCAATAAACCAAGAATAAAAAATTTTCATAAAAGTACTGTCCACAGTAAAACTACAAAGCTTCTGTAAAAAACACATACGCTGGTGGGCTTTCTTATAGATAGATAGATTAGATGATAGATAGATATAGATAGATAGATAGATAGATAGATAGATAGATAGATTACCAGGGAATTAAATATTAAGATCTTATGAGAGCAAATAGGTCACAAGACCACAGTGGCCACATCAAAATGAAGAATCAATCAAAGAGCTCAGTGCTCTTGTAGCTTAGTAGGCTGTATAAATATTAGATATGGTGAGTGCAAAAATAATTCAGAAAAACTCCCTGAACAGTGTCCATGAAGGCATACTTATTTTCACAAACAGACCAAAACCTGGAGGGAAAACTCATTTAACCTAGAGGCCATGGTCATATTATTATAAAAAAGTAAAAAAAAAAGAAAAAAAAAAAAAGAAAAAAAGCAAAAAGCCCTTAAAATAAAAATCACTGAAATCGAACAAGCGACTAATAGGCAATCATTTGTGAGCTCTGCGTAATGTGAGTGCATTCAAGCTCTTTAGACAATAACCACAGATCAATGCTTTATGTGGAGATAATGTGAGGAGTGCCAGACACAACGCATCATGTGTCTCTTGTTATGGATAACAGCTTTCCTCTGTGAGCACCACTCAGCTCAACATATCTCTAATCATGGCTTCAGGTCATCTTATCATTAAAGAGTGATTGAGCATTTAACACTTATTTATAGTCACTGGATGATCTATCGAGAAGCCACATAATTTGTCCCCTTTGGAGGTCTTTGATCAGTCATTTTGAAATGCAGGTCCCTTCGGCAGTATACCAAAGGTGACAAGATTATTATGTGGTGATAACAATAGAAAAAAGACTTTAAAGGTAGGCTAGGCAAATTCGGATAGCAATAGCAAGCTAGCTTTGAAAGCATGAGATCCTCTTCAAGAGAGGGAACGTTGGAAGTTTTTCGCTCTTTTCCACCTCGCTTTTAAATCTATTGTGAATGCCTGTGCTGCTGTGCGCATTTTACGAATTAGCGGCAATTCGGGGGTGGCGTTCGCTTGAATGGTGGGTTCATTATTATTCTTAATGAAAAATACAACAACAAAACAGTACAATGACAAACTCGCTTATATTAGACATAGAACTTTTATACTTTTATACTTTTATTTAGCATAGTATACACACCATATTGATAAATGAAATCTGACTTCTGCTGCTGATCTGTGCTGCGACTCTAGTTCGGCTCATGCTGAATTGAGCAAAGCGTTCGGTTTTTAATTGTAGTGTCTGTTCTCTAACTGAAATAAATTATTTGTATTACTATATAAAAATCAAAACGACGGTGGGGGAAGTTCTGCAGTGGGCAAGTGATGTAACCGGTGTTGGAGCTGAAGATCATGTAACACCGATTATCACAGCAAGCCTAATTCAGACCCAGAAACTGATGGATAAAAAGATGCAGCGACCCCATTTTCTTTACCAATTCTATACATAGTATGCTATGCATATTTATATACAATTATTAATTACTAATAATGAAATTAATATATTTACTAATATTTTATTTATATTAAGTATAGAATTATACCAAATCTACGAATAATATAAATGGCCCCATGCTGAATATGTGCAATTTCCAGACACTTATCGAGCCAGGTACCAAAAGACTTTAAAGGTGCATGGTGTAAATTTTAGCGGCATCTAGCAGTGATGTTTCGAACTGCAACCAATTGTGCTCACCCCTCCCCTTTCGAAGAATCTATGGTGGCCGTCTGGCCGACACAAGACAAAGATGTCGTCTTCTGAGACAGCCGGTGTTTGGTGACTAAATGCGTTCTGCAGAGCAGTTTGTCCGTTTACGGCTAGAAACAAGCCGGCGCATAATGGCGACTTAACATGTAAGAGGACCCGCGGTGTATGTAAATAGAAATGGTTCATTCTAACATAATAAAAACATAACGGTTCATTATGTAAGGTCTTTATACACCACTGAAAACATAGTTATGTATATTATATTGCATTTCTGTCAATAGATCCTCCCAAATTTTACACATTGCACCTTTAAAAAAAAATTCACCAAATCTCCCAACTCTTTCTTTGAACCAGAGAAATGGATGCCCAGGGAAAACATGCTAGTAACAAAATAAGGTAATCGATGCAGACTGCACTCGCTGTCAGTTCTTATATTCAGTGACTAATGAGTGTCTCTCTCTCAACACGGCCAGCTAATAGCATTAAAGCATCAACGCTTCCTCTTGTCAACTCAACTTCCTGCTAACAGCCACTGTCTGAGCATGCGGATGCATAGAGTGATACAAGCGAAAGAAGAAACAAAGACTTATGAGAAATGGATGATAAGAGGGAAAGTGAATGAATCAGAGAAGATGAAAGAAAGAGAGGTCTGTTGGGAAAAGGAGAAGTATTCCAGGAGGCAAACGAGAGGAGAGTGATGTAAGATTGGGAGAGAAGTAAGCAAGAGGACCCCAGAGAAAAGGAGAGATCTTAAGAGCATTTTGGGATGCTATCAGGGGACAAACATCAGTCCTTGTCACCCACCCAATTAAGTACTAGGATTCACACTACAAGCTTTTTTTGTTTGTTTGTTTGTTTGTTTGCTTGGCGATCTGCTTAAAATACCCACTGCAATAACACTGACATCTGGCTACTGGACGTGCAAGGCATGCTGAATAATGCATCCATAGGGATCACACCATCAGCGTCCACTGTCTTCAACATTTACACAGCTTGATGTGTGTATAGGTGTGTTTAGCGAACAGAGGCGCTGTGGTTTGTGGAGAAAGGTGACACGCTGTCACTGCAGAGACTCCACCCAGCAGGGTTTCCTCACACACCTGTCCGAATGTCACAGCATTTCATAACAAAACTCTGCCTGACCCCAGTAGCTGTCGCATCATCCCCACGGGTCTCCAGGGATGACCGAATAAGCCTCATCTATAGTTCATGATGTGTACTGGAAGTGTACTGTGACTTTCATACACATTTGAGGTTATCAGAGACTATCAGGAAGTCATGAGCTGGGTTTCCATCAGCATACACTACTGTTCAAATGTTTGGGGTCAGTAAGTGCTTTTATTCAGCAAGGATGCATTAAATTGATCAAATGTAACAATTCAACTTTGCCATCACAGGAATAAATTAAAACATATTAACATATAAAGCATTTAATTTAAATTGTAATAATATTACTGTTTACTGTATTTTTGTAGTGTATTTATGATACATAATCTTATGGAAAATAATGGATGGAAACACCAAAATGTGGGGAAAATGTCCATTAAATACATACATTGTTTATTCAGTGGAAGACATGCACAAACTACAGTGGAAACACATTTATTGAATAAATTCCTAGATGTGCATCCAAAAAAAAAAAATCATGTGACTGAATAATTTGCTGTCAGACAAAGAAACATGAGACTACAACTTCCATTTCACCATTTTGCACCAATTTCCCCAGATCTGAACAGATGGGATGGAACTGCAGATTTATTCTGAATAGATTTAGCAAAATATTCTGATTTCCCGCATAAATTAAATACACAGCTCAGATCAGAAACAATTTCAGCTCTAACTTAAATCACTTTGTGCTGGAAACTTGTCACAATGTGTCTGGTTAAGACATGATGTAAAAGTGAAATATGATGCCCTGCGTGTGAGTCTCATTTCAGGGAAAATGTTTTATTGGATACTGAGCAGGTAATATAAATCGTAATTCCTAATAAAGGCCATTTACATGATTTAAAATGACTTTTTCACAGCCAGGCCATCCAACCTAAAACTGAAGAGAATATGATTCATAGCTCTTTACTGATTTTTATATCAGTGTGTTTGTTTGTTTCTCTATAAAGAAGAGCTGAGTCACAAAGGTCATACGACTCTAATGGCTCTACCCAAAGCAAACAGCAGTCCTGTTACTACATCCCTGTGTGTAAACAGACAATCCCTCTATTAGAGACCCATGTGACTCGGGAGAGAATGTGATGAAACAGATTTCAAATTATAGCCCGTTCAAAGAGACTGAAGAGGCCCGACCTGAACTGACAGGCTCTGAAATATTGTTTGCGTTTCTTTATGAGACAGAGCTGCTATCAAATATTTGACTGGGCCGCTGCTCACTGTTTAGGATTAAATGACAGCTGATTTCTTCAACTGCTTCCCCCAAACCATCAGATTTCAGAGCGTAATCAGAATAAATGCAGCAGTAGAATATTGAGTCTGGAGGTTCATTTTAGATGCACGCACACATACTGTTACACAAGAGCAAACAGACACAGTGAGGTGAGCAGAGGACAACTGAAAACAGAGGAGACTACAGAAATAATTATTCCCTGGCTGTACGTCTCAGGTCTCAGTGTTATGTAAAGAGCCCAACCTACCCTGACCTCTTTACATCACTGCTGAAGTATTGCTGGAAATTAAAAAAAAAGAGTCTTATCACAGCTGTCTGCGTGATTTTAAAGGCCAAGGACTCGCCTCAAAGATTAATTAATGGGTCTTCATCATTAACACTAAATATTCCCCACCTGCAACAACAGCTCAAGAGTTCAGCACGATAACAATCTGAAGCCCTGGATACACTGCAGGATTTTAGCAATCCTATAAGATCATTACTTTATCACACTGTGCAACATGGATCTACTAAACTTGGGTACGACATGCATGTAGACTGTACGATGATGACACCCATTGAATCATAGGCTACGATGCAAGTTTCTATAGAAGAATAAAACGTCATCAGCATGCGCTAAAGGTAAACAAAACACTATGTTGAATCACACTTTGACAGTTGTAGTTTTTATGTGTGCTGAAAATAAAAAGGAAGCGGCGAAAGAAGAAGGGAAATAAGCTTGAGGTAAGCAGGTTTAAGTTTTAGCGCTATGTTGATTTCGTCGCATTTTTATTGGCTGGTCAGTAGACATAGGTCGTAGCAGCAAATACACTGTGCGATGATCATGCTGAATTTCTGACACTGTCAGAAAATGATCGTAGGCTATCTTTGGTTGCAAGACCGGAAAAACAGCCGTCTTTGAACCTCTCTCACTGTACGACATAGGACCACCGATTAAGAGCCACGATCACAGAAGTCGCCACGATTGTTTCACGATTGAAATCACTTCTTTCTGGGGTTAATATATTTCCTTTTATAAAATGGAAGTTTTTATCTGCTAAAAGTCCATTTTGTCAACTTTTAGAAGAACACTTATAGATAGCTTCAAAGCTAATAGATAAGGAGGCATGAAACTCTAATTTTGATTTCATGGAGTCTAATTGAAATAATTAAAATAATTCATAAAAACAGAGCTGCATTTAATAAAGAATCTGTACAGAAATATGTGTTGGTCAGAGTTGTTAATGCATGTGCTTCAGAATCATTGAGCCTTGTGTCCCAAATCAATTCCATGTCTCTCAACCTATAATTTCCTGTCACTTTTCACTGTTTGTCAATAAAAACAGGCAAAAACTTCAAAAAAAAAATAAAAAATAAAAGGAAATATGAGACTGAACATACAGTAAAATAAACATGAGCATTCTAAACCAATAGACATTTTAACAAATGCATGCAAATTTAATTGCCCTTAATATTTACAAGAGTATCCCTAATATCTTCTGGGTTCAATAGGCTTAAATAATTATCTTAAACAGTGTGATTTTTTTCCCAAACCAGCTCAAAAAGCTAAAACAGACTAAAAGCTGTCCCAAAAGAGTGGATGAGAAAAGAATCCATATTAAAAATCCATATATAAAACAGTCCAAACATTACAAAATGTGACAATTAAAAAAAAAAAGTGTATAAATCAATAATTTTTCTAAAGCAACACTTTCCAACAGCAGGTAAAGGTACAGCGGGAGTCCACGTTTCTCTTGTCTCCCCTGAGCCCATTGAGTTTTAACAGACCCCCTAAAGTGTGTGGTGGGTTTAGCGGGGGGTAATTGAGAAAAAGGGGGAATGTCATGTGAGAGGAGGCAATGCCTCCATCACGCTATGATTTGATATGATTGGTTATGGTTAGAAATGATTGGCTTGTGCGATAAATCCCGCCTCTTGTTTTCATGCGCGTTCGTGAATCAGTCTGAATGAACAAAATGATGGCGTTAATAGGAAGACCAATTAAAAAGTAAGCAACTCACACAACCCACTGCTTTATATCATGTCAAAATCAAACTTGAAATGGCCTGACTTTGGGGGTTTAGTGAGCAATCAGCTTAGTGAAATTAAAGATACAGCAGGGCTTCAGACTGCTTTTTTTTTCTGCCTGTGCGAGCAAACTTTTGTTAGCGGTCGCGCTGGCGCAATCACCACAACGTTGTCCCACATAAAAATGGCAAATGTAATGAAAGCGGAATGAAACTGTGCTACTCATTTGTGCTTCACGGACCAATGTCAGTGCAGTGGCAGCGCGAACTGTGAGCTGGGGCTACACACGAGCCAATCTTGATCATTCAACACTGTTACTACACAGCGCTGGGAGATCCAGTAAAGAAAGCATTTGAATTCGCCACAGAATTAATAACATCGCTGTGAGATCTAGTGAGAAGCCTTTAAATTTGGCGCAGAGTTCTCCGTTATAAACCGTAGATATCAATCAAACAACGCTGATGTAGAAACCAGGAGAAACATTGTGCCATGAATGAACAAGTTATAGAGGGCTTTCAGTCCACAAATTAACAACATTAGCCATGGAAGTTTGGCAGGAATAGTAAAATGCTTTCAAGTACTTTACATATCTTTTTCCAGCAATTCAAAACTCTAATACCATAAATATATTTTATTTTTAATGTGATGACCAAAACATTATTTGTTCATCCTTCGAAGATTACCCCTATTTATAAAAATAAAAGTTTCAAGATGTAGCAAAACTCACACTTATTTAAAAATAAAAAGAAAAAAAATTCAAACATTTTGCTTTAGAATTATTATTTAGACATTATGAATGATAATGCTGCCCTCAAATGTTAATCTGGAGCCTTGCAAACTTAAAATAAAACTGCACATTGTAATTTCTGTAAGTCTATTTATTACCAAGGCATTGAGTAATACAGAAAAATGTGAATAACTGCAGGCTGATATAAGCTGTGTCGCTAAATTTTCTGCTCGTGATAAAAGAGAATTGTAGTTCTTTTTTATGTTGATTTAACCAGGAAAATGTGACAACATTAAGTGTAACTGGGAAATGAATTTACATTTGATTTATGAAAAGAAAAAAAAAACTTTAAGTGAGGACTTTGCCTCCTCGTTTCAGAATACCACTGCACGGCACTAGGAGAGAGCGAGAGAGATCAAGCCAGAGAGAGTGAGAAAGAGCTGTGCTAATTGGTCGTTATTTAATCTAAACCCCTCCCTGCAAACATAACACCCAGCTCTCACTCAAAACGCACTGACACTTGTCAGACTGAAGCCCCCCACTGTGTTTCAGTGATGTGCCTCAACAGGAGGTAGCGACAGAACATCTATAAGCCTCTTCAGCTGCTCTCAGGCGAAACCTCAGAGGTTTTTCACAGGCTAACCCCTCCAAACAAAACATTGTGTTGTGCACAGCTGCTGAATCACAGCGGTAAAGACGTGTTTATTGATATCTTATTTCACAAAGGACTGAATGCACATAAACTGTTTCTACTAGGGATATTTCACCTAAAAATGAAAATTCTGTGATCATTTACTCACCCTAATGTTGCTTCTAAACAATATGACTTTTTTTTCTTCAGTGGAAAATAAAAGATTTAAAAAAAAATGTATTGTCTATATACAATGCAAGTCAATGGGCTTGAATTTTGTGTTTAGGTTCCTCAGAAGAAAGGCATTTTTAAATGTTAAATGTATTAATTTTCATATTAATATTTTATATAGAATATTTAATATAAATAAATATTTAATATAATTAATTACAACTACTTAAATAAGAACATGTTTCTTAGCATATTAGTATGCTGTGGTATCAAAAATTATGGAGCCCCGCACATGACATGCATGAAAAAAAATGTATGTGCCACAAATTAACAATTCATTCCCACGACTTACTAATACAGCAGCACGCTTTAATTTGTTCCCTCATTTTAAGTAAATCGTGCACACAATATAATAATCTATTCCCTCATTTTAGTTAAATCAAAATGAGGGAACGAATTAGTTCAAACTTGCCACAATTTAGTAAAACGACTGAATGAATTAATAAGTCAGGGAACTAATTCTTAATTCGTGGACACAATTTTAAAAAACAAGAAAACAAATTCTTAATTCATGGCCACTATATATATATATATTTTTGTCCGCATGTCATGTGAGGGGCTCCTTAAAAAAACAACATTCTTATTGAGAATCAAGGGATTTTACTGGCATTGGAATCAACTACTGAAAATTGGTATCATGACAACCCTAATCCCTACTTTAAACATCACCAGAGATCAAGGAAAGTAGCAACAGTGGGAGAGTTGATTCAATATGCTCAGCTTTAATGCAAAATTCACAATCATTCGATTCCACACCTCTTAACCTGCTCGATGTGCTAAAATATGCACAGAACTGACTCTTCTCTATGCCAGAGGTCACAACATGATACATAGAGCAGAGAGAATCCACACAGAGATCAATCACAAATGAGTTCATCACCTTGTTTTTAAACACTGACAACTCAAAGCATTTGACACTGTCCTCATCAATTAATGACATCAGCATGTTTGGCCAGCACCAAGGGAGGATTGCAACACCATGATTGTCTAAAATACTGTGTCTCCCTTCAAGCAAATTGCTTCAGTCACCGACAGGAACACACCAATATTGACAGGTAAAGGTCCTCTGTGGCGACCACAGAAACCCAATCTACTCCCAGAGAATCAAGAGAGAGGGAATCAGGATATTGCTTTAAGAGGTGCAACTACTGCAAAATCTATTTCTTCAACAGGAAGGTGGAATAGACAAAGTAGAGGCTGTGACTCAATGCAGTAAAAGTGATCAATATATACAACATCTTTACCACATACAGTTAGGCACACACAGGGAGTTAGAACTAGAAAATAGAACAAAAAAAAAAAAAGACAGACAGAGCTCCAGTAATAGGAATATTAAAATTTTTCGAGGGAACATGACTCAATTACTCCCCAGACTGCAGCGATCAAACAGGACAAAGCAAAAGCAAAAGCTCTGGACAGATGGTGTTTAAAACTTCAGTTTGTTTCTTGATGTTGTGTTAGAAGCAGCAGGATATTCTATACCACCTACACAACCCTCAACAGATGGAGGAGTAAAATATAAAGTAAGCATATATATATATAATGAAAAGAAGGCATTAGACCAGCGTCTAGTTTCATACTCTCATACTCTCAAGCATTTATAGTAAATCCTTAAATCCAGTGAAAATAGGTTTTCCTTTTCTGCCTTTCGGTTTGACTTTCAATACTATCTTATACTGACCTTAAATTTTTCTTAAAAAGTAGTCCATTATATTAACATTTCCTTTTTTTCAATATGGCTTATTAAAGGCTAGTAGTTGATGACAACAACAAACTGTGCTAACATTGTTCCAGAAAAATTTGAGTAACCATGTGCCAACTGACCCTTTGCAAAGACCCGCCCCCCTTAGTTACTGTTGCTTTGCCCGACAAGGCATGGTGCTGTCACGCCACACGCAGTGTAAAATACATCGCGGAGCAAAGAGGACACTGACAACACGTCGACAGACAAGGCAGAGCAGGTTACTTATGATATTAAACAAAGTCCTAGCTTTCAAATTGTCTCATTTTTTTAAGAAATTCGAACAATAAAAACCGTTTTGTGGCTCTTTAATGTGTTGTGACAGATTGCTGTAGTGCCTCAGTAGTGAACCGATCATCTCTTCCTACTAGTTAATTTATAGCATCAAATAAACATGAATGAACATGAGAAGGAATGTTGTTTCAAACGCGGAAAGATGTAAATACACACCATTTTCAAGTTCAAGTCCACCGAGGTTAATCTCCTGACTGCTTTGTCGGACAAAATGGCGGATTCAGCGTTATGATTGGTTAGATCGCTTGTCAATCAAACTCCTGACGAAGGGTCAATTGTATAGCCAAGACAACAGTATAATGAAAAAATGAATGTTGTATAAACATTTGCAGTTGTCGCTAATGTTCCCCTGCCGAGTGGCTCAGAGAGCTCAACATGCTGCAACTGAAGAAAACACATGTAAATAGAAAAAAACAAAAACAGCAAATTAACAAAACATCAGTTTGACAACACATGTGCTGCAAATACTCACAATGCAACCAAATACAGAAACGCACTGCAAATACTCACAACGCACATACGATCAGAATGTTAAAATAAACAAAAAAACTCACCTTTAAGTTCACTGACAATAACACTGATGAGTAGACATTGAACAATAAGCATGTCCCAGCCAGGTTCGTCACTTGTTGGGGTCCCCTTGAAACCTTTCCGTTGTGTTCTGTGCTATTTGCAGGGCGTTTCTGTATTTGGTTGTGTTGTAAGTGTGTTGTGGTTGTGTTGTGTTGTGTTTTCTCAATTTGCTGGTGTTTTTTCTATTTGCATATGTTTTCTTCAGTTACAATGCTTTGATCCCTCTCAGCCACCTTATATTTGAGTTTCTAAGTCATGTTCTCTCAGATAAATCACTAAATCTCATCTTGTGGTTTTAAAGGGATAGTTCACCTAAAAATGAAAATTCTTTCATCCTTTATTCACTCTCATGTTGTTCCAAACCTGTAAGACTTTCGTTCATCTTTGGAACACAAATGAAGAATGCTTGAACCAATGAGGTTCATTCTTGTGTGTTACACAGCATGTTTAAGCTTCCGAAAGAACCAATGAGGTTTGTTCTCATGCATCAAGCTGGTTTGGTTGAGCTTCTGTTTATGTTCGCTGATCAATGTATATGTGAATAAAAGCCTAAATTCAATCTGTTTATCATATAAAGTGATCGTGTCTCTTCAGAAAATTTGGACTAAACCACTTAATTCATATGGATTAGTTTTACGAGCTCTTTATGAACTTTTTAAGCGTCAAACTGGTAGTTCCATAATGGAGGGACAGAAAGCTCTCAGATTTCATCAAAAAGATCTCCATTTTTGTTCTGAGGATGAACAATAGTCTAACGGGTTTGGAACGACACAAGGGTGAGTAAATGGCAGAATTTTCATTTTTGGTGAACTAACCCTTTAATTTCAACAACAAATATATATAGATTCAAGAAGAGTTTCTCATTTCAAGATATTTAAAAAGTAAAAACCTAAAATATAAGATAATATATTTTATTATATGTATTATATTTTAGATTATATATGTATTTATTTAAAATATATTTAATTAAACTTTTTCTACTAGGTTTATTACAAATTTGTTTACACATTACACATTAGAAAAACCAAGCTCTAGACATTCAAGAGTTATGGGAAACAACTTTAGAATAATATAAAAGGAGCGTCAGCTTTCTTGTAATGCATTATTGGATGCATCTCAATCTCATGAATCATACATTTCAGGCTAAATTTGTATCAATAATAATTCTCAGCTATCAAGCATCACACCACATATAGTCCACTAACAAAAGGTCATCACTCTCTAACATCATCCAAAAGCAATACATTTCATCTACATAAAATTCAAAGCCCTCTTTAAGACCCTTTTCTATGGGAGCCCAGAGAAACACAAGGCTGCGAACATAATCGTCCTCCAGGGAACCCAAGCAGCTCATTAAGAGCGACTGATCTGAGCAGGGAACCCCAGCGGCCATTCGGTTCATCACAGCATCAACAGCAGCATGATCCCTGGCCATCACCACACCCCTCACCCACTAAAGCTGGTTGGAACGAGGAGAGAGGAAGAGAAGGAGTGTGCCGCTCGAACACGCAGCCATAAAGAAGAGTGGTGTAGCAAAGCCATTCCCCTACTGTTTGGCTCAATACAGTATTGATCGAGATGTGAACCCAGAAAGTCAGATATATTCTCTTATTATCAAGTCCAAAGATCTTATTGGAGGCACATTACAGCCATGAGACTGGATAAAGGAGGGGAATACTACTTATTTTATTATAATTACATAATTTTTATTTTTATATTATAAACTGTACCAATGGACCACTATTATTTTCTGTGAAACAATACTGAGTGTAATAAAAAAAGAATAATCTACGAAATTACAATGACTAATTTGCACCAAGTCCTATCCAGAAGCTATATGTTTCATGTTAATCCACAACAAATGCTATATTTTGTCAGTCGTTTCTATTTCTGCAGTGTGGCACAGGACAGCCCCGCCCACACTCCAAGCTCATTGGGCCAAAATTGCTCTTCTCATGTATAATAAAAAAAACAAAAATTGACGAAGAGAGATTAATTGTGGAAGCTAAAAAACATTGAATACTATATGACAAATCCCTACAGTTCAATCAGGAAAACCATGCAAAGGATGCCATCTGGAGAAGCATTACATAACTTAAAAATACAGGATATGCGTTTTATGCTGTCAAGTTCGTTGAATAATAAGCATACACACTTCTCTGACTGGCTCTGCTGCAGTTAGTGACAACAATACACAATTCTTACAGTAACAGGCCTTCATTGCATCGTTCAGAAGAATTCAAAAGCCTTTCCATATGTGATTTATGCTATGATAATCTAACAGCAGTGTGGGGTTGAAACATGGATCAATAAGTCTTGACCAAGACTGATCATACTACTGACCTGCCCAACTGCAAACCCTTTTTAGGGTATGCTCCGATTATGATTATTATCATATCATTCCATCTTGTCCCCCCTTTAATGAAGCAAATCCATTTCCTGTCAGACATATTATGAACTGAGTGATGGACCATCCTGCACTAAAGGTGACAGAGGCTGCTAAATCAACGGATTTTCTCATATAAAATTTTAAGGAAATAGGCGAACAGAGTGAATATTATATATATTATATTTATACAGTTA
Organism: Hypophthalmichthys molitrix; assembly: GCA_037950675.1. NCBI lineage: Eukaryota > Metazoa > Chordata > Actinopteri > Cypriniformes > Xenocyprididae > Hypophthalmichthys > Hypophthalmichthys molitrix. Next base: position 15,158,296 of record CM075496.1, on the reverse strand, counting down.
TAAAAAAACAGTAAACATAATATAAATATATATTATAAATATAATATATATATTATAAATATGGTTTTATTTTTGTCTTTTATTTTAATTATACTAAATACTATATATATATATATATATATATATATATATATATATAACAAAATCCAAATATATATTCACCTTTTACAAATATCATATTCACACATATAAATATAAAGTGATATTAATGTCTAGAGACACACTGTTACAATGTGACTTCTTTATGTCTATTATAAATAAACTCCGCTGGCTGCCTCAGATGTCCAGAGGCAAATAGATGGCTCTATATCCTCTGGCTTTCTGCACAGCCTCTTCCGCTGCAGGAACAGAACTGCTTCCACTAAATCTGTTTATTGCAGTGAGGTGATGGGCTGACGTAAGCCTCTATGGATGGACAAAATAAATCTCCCTGCCATTAGGCAGAGAAAGGCAGGACACTCCCTAGTGGTGCCAGTAACCATACAGGGACCAGCTCCACTGTAACACCATGCCCGTCACGGCACAGTTCCCCAGGATCAGCGCACATCCCTGTGGCCCATCAACCAGTCTTGCTTGCTGTCCATTTTAAATGGCATCACCTCTTCCTTCAAAATAAAATGAGTCTGCTGGTGGTCCATTGATTTACTATTATAGTTTTATCAATATGTTGAATTCGTTTTTATTTTTTTATTTTCCGTTTTCATTTTCATTTTAAAGTTTTAGTAATTTTGCTGTTTTTTGTTTTGTTTTTTTGTTTTTTTCGTTTTTATTAATTTTTTTTAATGTTTACAAAGTCTTGATTTTGTTCTTGGGGTCTACTAGAATAAGTTTTCATGCTTTAATGTTTAAAAAACACTTATTTTTCATATATTTTACATTGTGCTCTGATTGGTCAGTGTGTTGTGATTGGTCAATGGCTTCAAGCGTGTTTCGGAAATGTCACGCCCCTTTTACCATAAAGGTGTCAACTCAAGCAGGCCGTGCACCTTTTTTTTTCTTTTTTTTTTGCATATGTCTTGGGCAGGAATTATTTAAATGAGGAATACTGTGAGTGTGCGTTCCCAGATGAAAACTCAAGACTACAATCGAGGCATTTCAAGGAGAAACAGTGGTAACTGATATAGAGAATAATTCCCTTTGGAGTGGTGGACTTTGTAACTCTGCAGACCTTTTTCATGCTCAAACAGCAACATTACACACTTGAAAATGTAAAAAGGCATAATTGGTCCTCTTTAAACTAAAAGAAATTAGAAATGTTGCCTTGCCAATTAGCTGAAATACAATATGCTTTTATATATTTTTTTATTTCAGTTAACATTTATTTCAATTCATGTAATGAAAATGATTTTATGGTTTTAGTTCTAGCTTACTATAATAGGCTTTATGCCAAATGTCACATGAACAAACAGGAAAACAGGTCACATTGCATCTGCGTGTCAGAGAAAGTGTTAACAGCAGTACAAACTGACAGAAATATCTATGGACTTAAGGTAATCAGCTAACCTAGTTAGTTATTTTTATTGTTGGCGTTTTATTCGATTTAATATATATAAATGTTAGTGAGAAGAAGAAAATAAAAAACTTTTAGATATCAATCTGCATATGCGATGGACATCGGTTATGCTCATATTTGCTTCCTCCTTTGAAGTAAAACAGCTCTAAAGAAGCACATACAAAAGACTTGAATTTGGAAGCAATTCAACCTGTTTTACAGAATACAGAAGTTTGTTCTGTAAACCCGCAACTAACCAATAATTTAACTGATACCTAGTGAAAATAACACGGAACTATCACTGTATAAGAAAATACCTTGTGATGATATGACTTTTTCATTCACAAATATTTGAAATGCAAATGCGATGCAACGAAATAACTGTAAGGCAATAATCACCATGTAAATTCAATAGAACCAGGAACAAATATACCTGGATCCTGGTATTATGTTGTCTCTCATAAAACCATCTAACAATGCAAATCTATTTCAGAAACACTTCAAAAACAACCAAAACTAATACAGCAATATCTCTAGGCAAATACATTGCAGACAGTAGCAATCATCTACACCAGAGTATACTGCTATAAATAAGGGTCAGAATGTCCCCACTGTATGTCTTGCTGGAGATGAAGTAGCTCCCTGTTCACCCCATTACACCTCCAAAGTACCAGCCAGTTGTATTACTGGAGCACAAACCAAACCACCCGCATCCAGAACCCTGGTCTGACTGCAGGCAAGATTCACAAACATCATTTATCTAAGTACAGGACCTCCGCTACACTGCCTGTGCCAGGGTCAAGCAGACCAATTTGATTCTTCATTCAGTTCCACTGAGGTTTTTGTCAATGACAGCATTAAATTTCTTTTTCATGTCACAGTCCATGGCTATATGCTTTATATATACTGCTTTCCTTTGGTTTAAGGTTTTCATTTAGATAAAAAATATTCAGTAACCATTTATTAACAACTGATATTTGAACTTACCCCGTCAACACAACAACAAAATCCATAACATTCCACCCATTGCGGAGGTAGGAGCCTTTATGAAAAGCAAAGCCTAGAGCAATAATCTTGATCCCGGCCTCGAAGCAAAATATTCCGATGAAGTAGGGTTCAGTGTCATCCTGTCATGAGTGAGGAGAGACACAAGCAGTTATTCTTACAAAATAATACACACGATGCAAGTTTACAATGAAAACAAAGTAAAAATAGGAACATAAATCTGTCATTGGCAAGTGCACTGAATATTTTACAACTTTCATTAAACTGCTGTTCTTCCATTGAAGACTAAAGCAGCACAATAAAGTAAAACAAATCAAATTAAAGTTGGAAAATGGGGATCCTTTTACTATAAAAATCAATTATTTTTTCTCATTATATTCTATATTTTCAGTATAAATATTAAAAGCAAAGGCCTCTAATAGCAGAGCATCTAAAAATTCATAAGTTCATAAGTGAAGCACATATTCAAATGGTAAGCAATAAACTTAAATTATTATAGCAAATGTACACGTTTATAAAATCTCAGAAGAAACAAATATGATACAGAATAACACAGAATGTTCACTAAAGAGTTTTAGAGGACAGTTCTTTTATAAGTTTATTGTCCTCTTTTATTATAGACACTGAAATGTCAATCAAATGTCAAGCACCAGCAAAGATCTGTGGATCAATTTAGCAGGGCAGTTAAAGGATCCACTGTTGAATGACTGACAGCAGCTCACAAAGGATCGAAGTGTCTGCTGAATGAATCAAGTAAATGTGGGCCAGCAAACTGTTGACCTACAGTAACAACTGCTACTTAAAAAGACTTTGGTGAAACAATACAAAGTTTTGAAAGTAAAAGCTTTCTAAATCTGAACAGAAAAATTCAGATTTTATATGGTAATGCTGCAAAAGAGGCCAATACATAAACAATTAGGGTGCTCAAAAGGACTATTATAAAATTGCAGTGTGATTAATGAGGGAAAGTCCAACTCACCAGCCGCTTTGACATGGGTGTCTTGTCTAAAGCTGGTAAATGCTGCTCTAGGCCCAGTACAATGCAGTTTGCTATGATGGTTGCGAGGATCATGTACTCAAATGGAGTGATGGCGTTAAGGAAAGAACCCATGGGATACAAATAGATGGAATTAATTCACAGCAATAACATGATTATCAAGCAATTTTGGAAGCTACAGCAGAAATCAATAAAGAACAAATAACTTAAATTTAGAGCTAATATTCACTTAATGATTCCTCTTTGAGAGCCACTGAGACTTCTTTGGAACAATATTTGAAATGCACCATATGATAACTCCAATACAAATAACAAGAATTACTGATAAAAATGATCTCACTTCATCTCAGGTACCTTTTGGCTCAGTATTAAGCTGTGTGAACTGCGTCATTCCTCACAAAGCTGCTGGTTAGTGGGGAGGAGGATAATTATTTCCCGTGGCACTCCTCTAAACAGATTTGCGTCAGACTAGTAGACTCATTGTAGTCTGAACATAAAGACATTCTTAATAAATGGGGAATTTCATTAATTATACTCCCTTAGCACTTGAAATTAAAGGGATACTTGAAAACTGGGACAAAACAGGCAAAAAAAAAAAAAAGGTTTATGTATCAAATAAGTATTTTGGAGGTATTTATATACGTTTGGGTACAACTTCCATTTCTCACAAAAAGTGTTTTAGCCACCATTATGGTTCAAACTGATTTTCAGCTCAATCTAACTGAATTATAATTGGAATAGTTGAGATTGGCAAGTGAATTTGTGAGATATGTTTTGTCCCATTTCTCAAGAGTCAGTAACTAGCAATGGATTGTTTGATGGAAAAACTCATAATTTAACTGTTTGTGACTACAAAGAGAAATTGTTCACATATTTAACTTTTTTTTCCCAGTCTATATTGGCCTTCTAATATAAATACTACAGCCAAGTTGAACAGCAAAAGTAAAGTCTGCTGCAAAAAGAAAGACATTTTTTGCCAGATATTGGTAAACAAGCATTTAAAAATAGGTCAAACTTTTACCTTGTTTGTTCATTCATTCATGTTAAGTAAACAAAATGTAAATGTTAATTCTAATCTTTATTCTCTTGTGGTGAACTATTCAGGCGCTCAATAGGGCCTCCATCACTTCCGCATTTCCCTGGACGAGTTTTAAACACGTAGGCGTTTCAGCACCTTGGAGAGCGACTAAAACAGCCACTGAAACTTTTCCACGTGAAAGGGAAATATTCAATTCCACGAAATCATTAAGATTCGGAACAATCCAAATTTGAGCACCGCCGGTTGGGCCTCGGGGAATGATATTAGCGCCCATAACTTTAAAGCACTAACCTGTTCTGCTTAAATTGGCTAGACTATCAACTTCATTGCTTTTGGATTGTAACCTGCGAATATAAGCGGCGAATGCTTTTATATTATAACGTACAGACTAGCAGGTATATCTCAGTTACTTTATGACTGGTATTCCCAAAGGCAATTCTCCTGAGACTGCACAGCAATTTAGACAGCCTAATGCAAGAGCTGTTTTGGTTGCCATGAGCGACAGAGACCAACGAGTCTGGTTTCCTGACTGAAAAGAATCAATACCGCAGCGAAGGGACAAAAACAATAAAAACTCTAAATGGCATTTCACGTCACGAAACTTACATTATATATCAAGCAATCGCGAAATACATTTACCATGTTAGTCGCAAATACTGGCTACTTAAAGCTAATCTGAGCTATTTTCCGGGGGTATTTGGTGAAAGGAAACCGACCCCTCTTGTAATAATGTTTGCCTCATCAGCGAGACAACACCCTGCATAAGCTACTGCATGTCATTTAAGTGCCAATAAGTGTGATTGTAACCTACACAACTTTTACATAACAACTTATATGTTGAATAAAACGAAACCTCTATTTCCGCCAAACTTTTATAACCAGCGTGTTAATAAATGTACAAAAAAAATATAGGTGAACCAGATTTACTGCTCATTACAAACTAGTCTGTTTGTAACAAACTCTCATATTTTACCCTCTTACAAGTGCCTGTCATTTGTGTAAAGGATATGGCCACTCTGTTATTTTCTTTGCATATTTCCGAATGATATTATCTTCGCTGAAGATGAAAAGAGATCGGTTGACTGTGAGGCAGTTCTGTTTGACCGGTATTGGGTTGTATATGGCCATTGTCCGGGCTCTTTGGGCCATTGTTTGCTTATACACCCTCGGTCCGCCCGGGGGGCCTGGCTGCCGGCTGGCCCCTCTGCCTGGACCGGCTGGAGAGCCACCACCTCCATACCGGGTCGGGAGATCGTCTTCGAAGCGAGCCATTCTAGAAACGCGCAGATTTGTCTAAAGAAATCCAAATTCACCTCAGACAGAGTGTAAAGAAGAAGCATCACAACGCGAGATGTAGTTCCAGCCACGAGTTCTTCTCATCCGTACAGGTCTGGCATCCACAAGAGCGTGTTCAGCCACATAAACACAGAGTTGCTTAAAGTATTCCGGCCATTCAGAGCACATCTAAACGCATCTCTGTTATGAACCGACCGCCAGTTAAAGTTTATCGCCCCACGTTACACAATGCATCAAAAAGCAACCGGTCATATCCAATAAGGATCCTTTTCACCCTTCACTCGAAGGATTTAGATAATCAGCCATGTCATGAAATAAGTCCCATCGGAAAATGTGCGTTTACAAACTGTGTTGCGTCTGAATGGAGTCAAGCTCACAGATTGTAAGATCCCGCTTCCCTGCGCGCGATGCTGTTGCAGATGCTTCGATGTTTTCCTCCTATCTTGCCTGCACTCTTCGCTCATACAGATGATAACACGCGCAAGTCCGTCGCCCTTACGTTTTATCGTTGAAATGAAAACGAGCAAAGGATATTAACACCCCTTTCCACTAGACCGTAGCCTGGCAATGAAATTTTAACCAATTTCTGCAGCCGCTGCTTCTTCTAAATCAGATCACGTGACTGTGAAGCAGCCTGTCAGTGGCTCCACCTGTACCGCTACAGTATCCATGGCACTGGGGCAAGAGGGGAAAATACAGCATGTACTCTTCCAGACCCCAGCAGTTCATAGTTACTCAAATGGTTTTAATGGTTACTTTAAAGCAAGTTGACAAGAATTAATCACATTATAGGATGCATCGGTGCGTCTGCACTTCCCACAACTGTAAACAGATCGCTGATTTTAAAAAAGGGTGGAACCGGTGTTGGGTGGGGTAAATCAGGACATTATCTCGTGACTGACGCCTTTCGGAAGGTCTTCGATCTCTTTCAGATTTGCATTAACCCTTTAGAGCTGTGCCGTTTGTACTCCCAAAACCCGGAAAGAAAATTAGCGTTTTTTAGACATGATATCCCACGGGAATTTCTAATGGGTTTTTAAAATGGTGGGTTCGATTTGAAATTCAAGTCGCTGTTTTACATTACTTGAAGATACTTTAGCGTTTTGCTCTACTACATAAATTACGTGTAATCACATAACAACTTGCAATTAATGTTTGTAAAGCACACATGCAGTGGATTTGAAGCATGTTGTAACATTATAAATGTCTTTACTGTCACTTTTGATAATTTAATGTGTTCATGCTAAAATTAAATTAATTAAAAATTTTAAAAAATATTATTATTATATATTTGATGAAGTGAGATGAAGCGCACCATGAATTTGTTACATACACATGTAATGCATAAACAAATTCATACTGTGCTTTAGTGAAATTCGTGTGCTGATGACACCATGAGAGAGGAATGGGCACAGCAAAATTACAAATGACCAAATTAATAATTAAAAACATCACTGAAAGCTTTATTCCTCACAGGTATTACAGTAAAATTCTGTAACCACTTCATAGTGAAATTTCAATAAAAACAGATTAGAAAACAGCCCTGATCTCTGCTCCTGAAAACACAGAGTTTTAAAAAAGCCAACAGAATTTGTCCATCTGTTCTACTTCCCATTTCAATTTACTCAAGATAAGAAAACCCTTTGTTTTTAATACCAAGTATATAAAAATGTATGCTTAAAAATTTCTATTAGAAATGTCTATTATGCTAATGTCTATATCTTGCACAATTAAAGGAGCCTCTCCATCATCCTAATAAGAAAACAAATAATGTGAGACATGCACTCAGATACAAAAGGCCAAAAATTCCATTGATTAAAAGTCTTGTTTCAAATGCCCTCAATGGCATGGTGATAAAATTATACTGTATTTTTGCTGCGTTGCAATGATGCGTTGCATTCCTGACCATAGTTATTCGTTAAAGGCCTCAGCATATCCTGCTGTACGCGTGGAGGGCTCAGGGTTGAGTTATTGATATAGCCGTGTTAGCCGACTGAATGTGTTCCACCTGAGCGACAGTCTGATCACCGAGCATTCGGGCTGAGCTGTCTGCGTGGTTCTGACCAGGAACAGTCTCAGAGTATCTACATTTCACAGAGCCACACTGACAATGGAAGTACTTTTTCTTAATTTGCCAGTAGGGATCACCATAGTCAAACCTGATGAAAGAGAAAAGAATGGATAAATACCACAAATAATGAAGGGAAAAAAAAGAGCTAGAGGTTTATGGGAATTTTTTTTTATAAAGGCTTACCCAAGCTCATCTCCAGCTTGAATAGGCTTGCTTGCATAGAGTGCAATTCGAGGAAAGCGCATGTCCTGGTGTTTTGTGAACACACGGACAGGGAATAGATTGGGTTCACAAAGATGATTCATAAACCTACTAACATTACCATAAAACTGGGCATCAATGCAGTAGACCTCTCCAACCTAGAAAAAAAGTCACCATTAAATACACACAAATATGAAGCATTTCGAAGGAGGTGTGCATAATTGGATAGTTCACTCAAAAATGAAAATTGTGTCAACATTCACTCACTCTCATGTTGTTCCAAACCTGTATGAGTTTCTTTCGTCTGTTGAACACAAAAGAAGATATTTTGAAGAATGTTAGTAACCAGACAGTTAACGGTAGCCATTGATTTCCATAGTATTCCCCCCCCCCCCCCCCACTATGGAAGTCAGTGGGGCCCGTCAAATGTCTGGTTACTAACATTCTTCAAAATATCTTCTTTTGTGTTCAACAGAAGAAACACTCATACAGGTTTGGAACAATCTGAGGGTGAGTAAATGATGACAACATTTTGGGTGAACTATCCCTTTAAGCTCCATCCACATTTTAATATACTTTAGCACCCTCTGGAGGTCACAAGTATGAAAGACACTAAGCTTGAGGGAGGGAAAAATAAAAAAGTGTATTTCAGCAAAATTTTGTCAAGACAAACCTCTAAACTTACCTTATTGTCTAGGTTGAACATGTACGAATCATTTTCCCGAACATTAGCTTCTCCATCTGAAATGATTTCACCAGCAAACCTACACACAGAGCAAAATCCTCAGGGCACAAGTATTGGAGCAAAACAGCATGAGATTAATCATGTCTGAATAATTAATATCACCTCTAATGGCTTTCATTTTTGTATCAAATTTCACACTAAATTAATATTCTTGACACTGGAGTCAGTAGGAAAGTTCTTCAGAACAAAGGCTGTATGTGCTGTATGTAATTTTTCCACATTAAAACATTCATACCAGGTTAATATGCAGAGACAACTATAATAAAAGCCATTTAAAACAGTAGTTCTCAACCAGTTGACCAGGGCCCACTTGAGGGCCTCAGCAAACCTCAACAATATTTTTTTTTATTTAAAGAACCAGGATTCCCAATTCTGAATATATGAGGTACCTAAAAAAATACCATTTAGATATTGAGCAAAAACATTTTTACAGACCTTAAACTTAATCATTATTCGGTAAATCATGAACAACTGGAAAAGTTAGTAGACCTTAGAATATTGTTCTGAACAATGAGGTGCAAAAAAGTTTGAGAACCACTGATTTATAAGATGATTTCCCTAAAACGTGAGTGCAAACACTATGGGAAAGCATAACAATATTTGTTCAACCAATTGTGTTAGAGTAGTGTTGGACTATTTATTAGACAAAAATATGGAAGATGGATTGAGAAATGTGTTTTGGAAAGAGTCGTTATTTTTGCATATACATGTTTATTTTTGCATATTTTTGATTAATGTGTCAAGCAACTGATCTAAAGAGAGGTTCATACTCGCACACAAAGGTTCCCTCAGGAATATCCTGCAGTGCTCGGACCCCCCAGCCCATCCTCTCAGTCCTAAACACCTGAAGTCTCACCCTGAGGATGAGAAAATTATGAAAAATATGAGTGCACAAATTCAGAGTTTACAACACATTCAGAGAATACGCAATAATACATAAATATTAGTCATATTACCGAAGGCCATTCTGTATCACTCTATTCCGGCATGTTCTCCAACAGGAACAGGCGTGGTTACATTCAAACAGGAAGGGTGGATCATTCCTGCAGAAATCTTTCAGCAAGCGGCCATCCTGGGTACCAAGAAATCATAAATACAGATTTTAAAAATTATTTAAATAAGCATTACTTAAATCCCCCTCAAATCACAAGGCCAAGATGAAATCACAGCATAGTCACGGTTAGTGACTAGTAACATACTGTGGAACAGCTGCCAAAGAGCCGGGACTGGCATCAATTGTTTGTATGTCACTGCATTATTACCATATTATTTATTCTGCTAAAGTGAATAATTTAGCACTAACAGCATCTTACCTTGTCATACCAACAGCGCATGCTGAGCTGGCCACAGATACAGCTGCTAGATGCACAGTCATCTTTACAACTGCAGTGCTATTACAGTGAGAGAGAGAGATGAGCATTTCATATAGCTGTAATAACAGCAATTACCTCGTTATGGCTTTTGACACTATGACACAGAGCCTCTTACCTGTAAGTGAGTTATGTTCTCATCTATATTTACTTGAGATGTGAAACAGTTCTCTGGAACATATTTGAAGTTGCTGGGGCAGGGCTCATGGTCCACCCCATTCACGCAGGGCACAGGGACGTCCTCATAGCCTCGGGACACATCTCTGAAACACCACACACACACAACAGTCCCACAGTGACATAAGATTTCCCCACATTCTTTCAAATGTTTAATAGATTTTGAGGCCAATCTTCCTTAGCTGCACATGTGCACAATTGATTTCGAACCGGAGCAGATGAAAAGAAAAGCAGAATGTAGACTCAAATGTGTGGAAACTATAGATTTTTTTAAGTCAAGTTAAATGAATGGGATAGTGATTCAGCTGTAGCCAGTTTTCATTGATCTTCAGTATGGATCTGAAGCTGCAAAAAATCTTGGAATCATGGAAATATGCAGTACTGATTAATTAAATTCATATCACTTTCAATTGCAGTATCAATCGAGAGTAGCAAAAATAATAGTTTACAAAACGTATGGAAGCATATTGAGGCCATGAATTATTTTCTGCCATTTTCTTAAGATTGTAACTTTTGGTGTATTATCAATATAAAAAAAAAATCTAGTGTTTATCAATATAAACTTACATTGCCAAAAGTTGTTTTAGTTTTTCTTGAATCATCTTTCAAAAAAAAATTTAAAAAGTAGTACATCCTAGTGTTGTCAAAGTACTGACCGCAATACCAAATCGGTACTGAAATTTCCGCTGTTGAGCAGATTCGTAAACACTTCTGATTGGCAATTGTGTTCACATGCTCATCAGATGTGTCTGTGATTGGCTACGATGTAAGCGATTAAACAGATACACACGGGAGCATTTGAAAGCAGGTGTCTATCAGCACCGGTTACGCTTTTAAACGCTCCCGCTTTTGCTTTTAAAACGCTTTCAAATTCAAACACTTCTGTGTGCTTTCAAACGCTCCCGTGCATTGATCTTTGTAACCAATCACAGACATATCTGATGAGTGCGTGAACACAAAGGCCAATCAGAGGTGTTTACAAATCCGCTCAACAGCACTCAAAGCGTTATATTTTTAAAATTTCAGTAAGGCAAGGCAAGTTTATTTGTATAGCACATTTCATACACAATGGTAATTCAAAGTGCTTTACATAAAGAAGAACCAAATACATAATAACAGAAATGGAACGCATAAGAAATAGAAATAAGAGTAAAAATAGAGAAGTTAGGACGTTTCGGGGAGTTTTTTTGTTGTCTGTCAGAGCAGATCTAAACGGATCTTCCTCATGCAGAGGGATAACTATTTTTATTTGTCAGGTAGCTGTGCATTTAAACAGTACCCTTACAGACAAATCTTCCTGGACTAACACTATACAGAGCTCCAGTACCGACTTGGTATCGCGGTCGGTAATTTTGATATCTAGATCGGGGTTCTTAACCAGGGGCCCAAGGCCATGTGCATTTGATCCATGTGTTCTTGCTTTACCTGCAGAGGAGTCTTTCTCTGAGACTGTCTCTGCCTCTCCTAGCATCTGTCAGCTTCTTATTGGTGTTCAAGATTGTCCACATCTTGGAATTTATACTACAGCAGTCCAAAGGAGTCTCGCCGTCCCTGTTCTTCAGATTTACATCTGCTCCTCGAGACAGAAAAAGCCTAGAGACAAAGCTTTAGATTAGTCCTGTACAACTGACAGATTCAACCACAAATCTTTAATTCTTTTGATGATACAAACATTAGGGTCATGACACAGCAAGCCAACATCGGGCCGTTGATAAGTGTCTGTTGGGCTAGTTTTTTGCGGTGTATTCCACACGTCGGTGGCAGTTCAGCCGATTCAGCATGTTGACGTCACTCTGTTTATTCTTCACTTTGTTTACAGTTTTATCTGCAGTCCTAGTTTTGGTTTCTCTTTGTGAAAGAAAAACATAGACTACTGATATCTGCTGATATAAACATTCCTTGCTGGCTCAAGCGCAGCTTTATGTTGCAAACACTGCCAACGTGAGGCAACAACAAAGTTGGCTTTTGTTCCTGCTAGTTCTTTGACGTCAGCTTGTTGTGTCACGGCCTTTAGATTAATTCAGGGATTCCCAGACTCGGGTTAGTGAGGGAATTCCAGGAGGTTAGCGAGTTGAAGAAAAGCCAATACTGAATTAAGTCATAAAAACGTGAAATTAAAATACTGTACATTAAAAATCAAAATGAAACAGTTAAAAAAAAAAAAAAAAAAAAAAAAATTATATATATATATATATATATATATATATATATATATATATATATATATATATATATATAATTTTTTTTTTTTTTTTTTTTTTTTAATTTAATTTAATTTGCTTCCTTGCATGTCATGTCACTATTACCCAACATCAGAGGTTGTGAACATGCAAATTAAATTATTAAAATTTTAACTTAAAATCTCAGGGAGTACTTCAAGCAAATATTTTAGATCAAAGGGGTTTGGCTGACAAAAAGAGTTTGGGAATTCCTGGAATAATCTATTCATTTTAAATAAGCTGTTTAGATACATGTTAATAGGGAGCATAACAAAGAAACAGTGTTAATAGGAGGTGGACCACTAGTAAAAAAAGAAAATTAATGGGAGACACTGTAACTCTCAAAATTAATGTCAATATATTTTGGAAATTTCAGTTATCCAATTTGTCCAAAAGTCATTCATTTAAGCAGATATGAGATGTACTTGTATGCCTTTCGCCAGTGTTTCTTTGAGTGATAGTCAGATGGCCTCGAGTGAACAGACTACCCTTAAAGGGAACCTTAATAGTTCCTTTATATTTCAGTGCTCATATCATAAAAAAGGTCTTGCTCCCAGTTATCTAGGTATACTCTTTCTGTTCTACACTTACATTACACAGTCCAGCTGGTTCTGTCTGACAGCGATGTGGAGAGGTGAGTCTCCATGGATGTTCACAGCGTGTAGGTCAGATCTCTTGTCAAGCAGCAGCTGAGCAATCTCATCACAGCCAGAGAACGCTGCCCAGTGGAGGCACACATTCTCCTCCTAGAAATCAAACCACATCCAAAATTCATATCTGGCTGATATAATCTCAATTCCATCGGTATAGGTCGATAAGATTTTTAAAATGTTTTTGAAAGAAGTCTAACTAACGCTGCATTTATTTGATCAAAAATACTGTCAAAACAGTAATATTGTGAAATGCTACAATTTAAAATAATGGCTTTTATATTTTAATATATTTCAAAAGAAAATTTACTCCTGTGATGGCAAAGCTGAATTTTCAGCAACCATTACTCCAGTCTTCAGTGTCACATGATCTTTCAGAAATCATTCTAGTATGCTGATTTGCTGTTCAGTCATTCTTATTATTAGCAATGTTGAAAACAGTTGTGCTGCTTAATTTTTTTTTAGGATTCTTTGATGAATAAAAAGTTCAAAAGAATTTTCTAAATATTTGAAATGGAAATCTTTTGTGATGTTATAAATGTCTACTTTTTTTACAAAAAATTACTGAACCCAAACTTTTGAACGATAGCGTAACTGCATATTCACAGTCAGACTGTTCCCTGTGCAAATATTTGTAGGCATTTGTGCAGTCTGATTTTAAAGTTTACCAAACAAGGTGAGATAAAAAAAAGTGCATCAAAAAGCTGAAATATTGAGATGGAATACACAGATACAGACCTTATCTCTTATTTGGACATCAGCTCCCGCTGAGATCAGCATCTTCACCTGCTCTAAACGCATATTCTCAGTTGCCCAGGTAAGAGGAGCCCACCCGCCATCATCCTGACCAAAAGACCATAATTATTACAATTCCTTTTAATAACAACACCTAAGCACTCCAGTATCCATACAGCATCTAACAGTGGGTAATTCTGCAGTAGAGTACCCTACATCCTCAAAAAATAAAAACCTACCAAATTAAAAATGTAATTTACTGGTAAATAATAAATATGGCATGTACATAGAATTTATATTTTATACACTAATAATAAACTTGTGCAGTTACCTTACAGTTGACGTCTATGGATGCCATGGACAGGAGATACTGCAGGACACCTGTGTGTCCTCCTCTGGCTGCCAAATGAAGACATGTGGAACCTCTCATATCCTGTAAGTTGAAGGCATGAATTACCAGATTTTAGACATGCAAAAGCCTTGGCATAGACATGGCAAACAGTGGCTTACTTCATTAACTCAGCACGTAGTATAAGATAACCAGAGCAAAACATTTTATATTTAGTACAGATAAAGGGCTCCAAACATACCTTATGACCAGTAGAAGCACCAGCTTTCAGCAAGTATTTCACTGTTTCTAGATGATTGTTCTCACAGGCGTACATCAGAGGAGTTCTCTGCTCCACATCACACATGTCCAGGTTCGCACCAGCCTATAGAAAAATAAAGAGATCACTCACATTAATAAAATTCAGCATTCATTATAAGCACATTATATTAGATGTACTCATGGAAAATTAAATTAAAAAAAAAAAAAAACATAAAATAAAATAAAAGTAATTTAAGTTCATAAATTTGTTGTATAAAGTAATGGCATCAGATACTTCTGGAAGATCTTAAACACAATACTGTTCAAAAGTTTGGAGTCAGTGCAAATTAAAACTTTCATCCGGTAAGGTTCAATATCTCAAAAGGGACAGTAATGAATTTTAACATTGTTACAAATAAATTATATTTCAAATAAATACTGTTCTTTTGACATTTATATTCATCAAAGTATCCTGAAAAAAAAATTAAAATTTCTACAAGAATATTAAAAAGCACAAATGTTTTAAATTTTGATAAGAAGTATTTTTACTGAACACAATCAGCAATATTGAATGATTTCTGAAGGATCATGTGACTGAAGACTGGAGTAACGGCTGCTAAAAATTCAGCTTTGCCATCACAGGAATAAATCACATTATAAAATATATGAAAATAGAAAATTATTTAAATCTGTAATAATATTTCATAATATTACTGTTTTTACTGTATTTTAGATCAAATAAATGCATATTCTCTTGGTGAGCATAAGAGGCTTCCTTCAAAAACACACACATACAAAAAAAAAACAAAAAAAAACACTTCCCAACCCTAACTGGCTTTTCAATGGTAGTGTACAAAGGAACATAGATCATCTTTGAATGATGTTATCATATGCAGTACCTGCACTAGTATATGGCAAATCTCTTTATGGCCTTCCTCAGCAGCACAATGCAGGGGAGTCTTTCTCTTCTCGCTGTCCATCCGCAAGTTTGGGTCCACACCTTCTACTGATTACCATCAAAACAACCACCATCACAAAGCTGTTTCTACCATCATCCATGTATAAATAAATATATTCAAATTGATTGCCTGAGAATCTTACCCAGCATATGCAAGATCCTCTGGAGCTCTCCTCTCTTAGCAGAGAAATAGAGCTGCTTTGGGGGCAGCTTGAATTTCTTATACCTTTAAAAATATGCAATAATATTTTAAGTTCAGGTAAAAAAGCAAGTCTGCAAATGGTGCACAGTCAAATAAATATTAACTTCTAATGCACTTATTTAATGACACAGGACCAGGACAATACAGATATACAGGACCAAGATAGCAGTGATGAAAAACTGGGGTCCTTACTTGCCATCCTCCAGTGCATTTAAAACGCTTTCCATTGATTCTTTAGCAGGGTCAACCGCTGCACCAACAGTTACAGAGTCCAGTTTAGCCCTGCTGTGAGAAACAATCATAACGGATATATAACAAAGTAACCAGGGTGAGCAAACACATCACAACTATGGATAAGCCAAACAATCTGTGAACAGGTACCGATAAACATATTCAAACACTAAGATCTAAACTTACTCCATTAAGGCGGTGTCTCTTTTGTGTGCGGGCACAGCAGCTGTTGGCACTGTAGTAACACAATCAGGTTTGGGGACCGTGACCTCCTTAGCATGACTAGCCTCCTCACCACAGTGGGGGCAGTAGACCTGACCTCTGATCAGAGGCGCACAGCTCCGGTGAAATCGATGAGAGATGTTCCCATCTGGCTGACATTCCATAAACGTTCCCTTGGATTAGACAGACCGCTATAATTAGTTTTGCAATTTCAGTGTATCAGAGTTTAATGTGCATTGCACAGCTATTAAAAGGTACATTCAGGAATTTTTCAATATTAAAAAAAAAGTGTGGCCCCTCAAGGAATTAATAGCACTTTTAAAATCATGCACACCCACGAGGCTGTAGTCAGATCAGTGTGCTAAAACACTTATTAACCATAGCAGAGTGCTAATAGCTGATAAAATGTGATAATTTCACATTTGTGATAAAAAAAAAAATGTAATAACAGCATCCTAAGGCCAACACAGAAACTATTACTCTAATATATCTGTTTATTACAACAACAACAAAAAAAATTATGAGGAGTTCACCGGTTTAAAAAAAAATACATTCATATTATTGGGATACTTCTCAAAAAAAAAAAAAAAAAAAAGACTCACTTCATACACCACCACTCAACAGTTTGGGGTCAGTAAGATTTTTTTAGAAAGAATTTAATACTTTCATTTAGCAAGGGTGCATTAAATTGATCACAAGTAACAGTAAAGACTTTAATATTGTTACAAAAAAATCCATTTCAAATAAATGCTGTTCTTTTGAACTTTCTATTCATCAAAGGATCCTAAAAAATTGTCTCATTCCACAAAGATTTTAAGCAACATTGTTGATAATAAGAAAAAATTCTTGAGCACCAAATCAGCATATTAAGGCCAAATCACACCAGACCAATGTCGGGTTTTGTCGGATCAGTGTGTTACCGCTGTCGGCGTCTGCTGGCATTTATCGACACTCATTTTGTAATCGCGTTTATCGGGTCATGGAATGTCTGAGAAATGATGTACTGTAATCTAGTGATTGTCCGTGTTTGTCAGTGTGGTGTTAATTGGCCTTTAGAATGATTTCTGACATTGAAGATTGGAGTATTGGCTGCTAAAAATACAGCTTTGCCATTACAGGAAGATATTCAAAAGTAAAAGTTAACTGAAATTGTAATAATTTTTTACAATGTTACTGTTTTTATTGTATTTTTTTATTTTTAAAAATGCGGACACTGTGACCATAAGAGGCTTCTTTCAAAAACATTACTTTTGACTCCAAACTTTTGAACAGTAGTGTATTTTTTACTCACAGCCCTGCAGAAGAAACCACAGCCTGGGCAGCTCTGGTGTTTCACCATGCCCGTACGATGATCCTCACACAACACAAGCAGTGGAATCCTCAGAGAGGGACGCATCATTTCCTGCTTCAGAATCACCTTCCGACATAAACTCAGCTAGAGATAGAAAATCATATTCACTCAAAAATGCAGTTAATGTCCACTTTCTTGAAATCTATTAATCATTTAGTAAATCAAACACCTTAATATAATACTATCACAGAGAAATTGCAATACCCTACAGTTATTGTCACACAAGTGTGTGAACGCAGCTTTATTTAGCACCCTAAAAATGACCAACGTAGCCAATGAGTTCACCTTTCACAAATGGAAAATAAAAGAGCTGAAGCATGTTCTACCTTTCCATCCACACTCTCTACAGCCATGCACTTGCCCTCAGCGAGAGTTACTACATCCTGGTTCTTCGGTGTCTCCATGCGACAGCTACACAATGGAGGTTCCAACGTGTCATCAGTCTCCATGTTCTCTTTATCCTCCGGCAAACCTGATAAACACAAGAAAATAAAAAACCGGGTTAAGTACTTGAAAGTGGATCTCTTAATGTTTTTGCAACTAGAATGTCCTACGCACTAAACTCTTCCTTCTCACGCTATTTCTTTCTATTTCTTCATGATCTACTATTAGATTAAGTGAATATGCAACAAAAAGTTTGTTTATTTTTACACAAGGGTCTGCGTGTTATGTTGCCATGTGGTCTTACTGCCTCACAAAGTCAGAATGCTCTGTCTGAAACCTGTCTCTGCTCATTCTGAGATCAACCTATCAGATGAAAACAAACAGACAGGAAGTATACGCATTTCATGAGGTGGCAGCATGAGATACATAAAAAGCAAGCAAGCAGTGGACCTCAATTCTATTGTCTTCAGGTGCAGACATCATCTACCTGTGGGAATTGCTGTGAACATGCTATCATGAGCAAGAGCATGTAGAGGCAGCTCTGTGTATTCTTCAGCGTGGCCTTGTGGAACGCTCTCTGTTTCCTTGTTCTTGTGCAGTTCTGCTGCATTTTCTCTCTCATCCCTTGAAGTTTGCTTCTCTGGTTTTTCAGGACTAACTTTATTTTTGAATGCTTCCTCAATGGACATCTGCCCACCTTTGGATCCAGCTGTATGTGAGGCCTCCTGCAGGGTTGAGAAACAAAGATCTTGAACGTTCAGATTTAGCTGAGATGAATGACTGGAAGTAGTCTCTAATGAGGTATATATCAGACCTGCGCATTTGAGGAGGACAACGAGACATTCGGTTTCTTGGACACTTTAGATTTCTTTTTGGGAACAAAATTATATAAGCCCATTTTTCTTTTCTTCTTCTTGGAGGCTGCAGAAGAATACAAACAAAGGGGCACACCATTTGTTTTACTCTCTTGTGTTCTAAACAAAGAGAATTTAATTCAGTTTAGCTTTTTAGCTAAAAAAAACCCTACCTGTTGGTGTTGAATCTTTGAGTTCCTGAGGTAAAGTGAGATGCTGTGTGGGTGAGGACTCCACGTCTCTTTCATACACGCTTTTCTCTCTGTTCATTGTCTTTGCACATATTTGTATTAACAAAAACAGACATATACATATAATATATAAGTCTTTTTTCATAAAGTTTAAGGGCAGAAAGATTTTTTTAAAATAAATTAATACTTTTATTTAGTTAAGATGCATTGAATTGGTCCAAAGTATCAGTTTAAAGATATTTATGTTACAAAAGAGTTCCATTTACATAAATTCTTTCTATTCATGTAAAAATCCTGAAAAAAATGTGTGCAGCACAACAATTTTAAACTGTGAAAATAATAAGAAATGTTTCAAACACCAAATCAGCATATTAGAATGCTTTCTGAAGAATCATGTGACACTGAAGACTAATATTTCACAATGTTACTGTTTTTGCTGAAATAAATGTAGCCCTAGTGAGCATAAAAGAAAAAAATATCTTTTTGACCCAAAAAAATGTTGAAGCACTGCATCTGTAAGAAATTTATATAAGCCATTAACTGGGGGGGGCTTTTTTAACCTATTCATTGGGATCAGAGGAGAGGGGGTCTTTTTTTTTTTGTCCCGGGTGCCACGTATTATACTACCCACCACCAGTACAAATCTCCAACCACATTCAGAAATGTCTGTTCATCCCCCACACTTTTTGGAGATAATCAATAATCATGTTTTAATGCACCTTCCACATTTTCCTGGTCGATGATGCCTGCATGCAACCAATTGCAACTAGAAAGTAAATGACATAAGCAAGCAAAAAGTGGCCTACCTTCAGAGCAGATGGAGCTGGTGCTGATCTAACCATGGTTTTCCAAGCCAAACGTGGTGGAGCAGGATTCACAGCTTTAAACTCCTCCTGCTCTCTCTGAGCATCCCCTTCATGCCTGGCTGCAGGTAAGAACAAAGTAGGGATGCTCTTGGCAGCATCACCAGACTCAGAACTCAGCGTTTCAGGAGCATCTTGTTTATCTTGTTGGATAGAGCCATGATTTCCTGAGATTATGTTTTCAGATGGTGGCTTGAGGGATGTCTGACCAGAGTGAAGCTGAAAGCTGGGACCTGTGCTCTTCCTGTTGCCAGGAGAGCTCTGTTGTTTACCAGCTTTTGGAGCAGCACCGAGGGATTTCGGCTTCCTGCCTTTTTTTGGAAGGTCCGCAGGGTTTTCCATACCTACAACCATATCATAATGAAATATAAAAAAACTAAGATATGTAAACAATGTGTATTTCACACTTGATATGTTACTCAAATCTGAAGAAGGATACAAAACAGTGTTGTGTTATGGAATGCATTAACTGAACTCTTGCATAATAACAGGAATGTAATTATTTAGAAGCATGAATAACCTTGAAATCATTGAGCTCACCTTTCTTGGACTTGGCCATGGCAGGGGGAACCTGGAGCAATCCAAGACGACCTCCAAGTTCCTTCCTCTATGAGAATTGACAGTGTTATAATTTGAAATAGAACAATAGTTGATCTGACCAATACTTTTTATGGATATTCACAATGTCTATATTAATCAGTTATTTAATATAAAAATAAATGTGCAACCAATTAACACAAAAGTTTTAATAAAATATTCCTAAAATAATGACATATATATTATGCAAAGAATGTCATAATGCAAATTATATTGTATGTTTGCAGTCTAATAGTTATTTATTATTATGGCAGAAATAGAGCGATTAAAACGGTCCTAGTTATTAATTATAACATATTTAAACAAAAATAATATTTGTTGGCAATATTGGTTTATCGGGCAAGGAAATTATATATCAATCTCTGAAGGGCTGCGTTTCAAAATCTACTAAGCTGCCTACCTAGAGCATTTTGGCCATCAAATGCTGTCTGATTTCATACCACTAGATTTTGAGACACAACCAATAAATGTGTATCTTTGGCCCTCTAAAACGCTAAATCTTATTTTCTTTGTATTGCTGAAGAGACATGACAGCCCACTATCAGCCTCATGATTTCATGTAACTTATTAACACATGAAATATAACAACATTTGTTAATGTTTATGTCGGATGCAGCGCGCTCACTGTGGGAGGAATTACAATGAACAACACGAAACATTGTAGCTAACATAACACGCGCATGACACCAGCCACAACAGCACAATTCTATACGAAAAAATGCATGCACCTATAAATACAACAACATCGGTCTTGGGACATTTATCCACAAAATAACAGCTTTGCTTATACTTACCCGTTAACTTATGATAGTTTGCATTTTTGTAAAATAAGGTTCATGCCGAAAGTTTAGAGGTTGGTCTTCCTCTCTTTACTTCCCTGCTACGCGCTCTGCGACTGTCATGTGACCACACCGCGCCCTCTACTGGTAAGGGGAGAGGTTGAGGCGGGTTTGGTTGGGGAGTACAAACAAGAAACCGATTTAATCCAACATGTTTAAAATACAACATGAGGAATGTTTCAAACAACTTCTCAGTAACAAAAAAACGGTAGTATTTTCTGTAAATATTATCACTTTATTTAAGATTCACGTATCACACGTATATCACAAGAAATTAAGACATTGTTTATGTGTGGAAAACCTAAACAAATGGATTTCAAAGAATTACCGATTCCTTTTATAAAGTGAAACACCCTGAAAGTTAATGTATAATAACATGCACATCTCAAATGTGCAGCAGATGGCACCTTAAGGCCGAACTGCATCACTTCTCCTTGCACTTTCTGCTTTAGTACACAAGACAGCTTGAGACAGAACTATTGTTAGCATTGTCTGCCATCCTGTTGCTTAAACTTTCTATCCCTGATCTTCATCCTCCATCTGTACAAGGCAAAAATATAGCCTATCAAAGACTCATTTCAAAGTCACATTCATTCCCATTCAATTTAGAAGTACACTTTTTTAAGTTAGTGTAATTCAACTTCAAAATTTGTCTTCATATGCATGACATTGATTTTCAAAAGAATTTTATTAATCTGTACACTACATTTAAATGTAAATCACTGCTTAAATACAAAAACATTTTTAACATGCAAGTAGTGTGCAATAAAACTGTCTTGGGAGAAAAAAATACTATCAAAGTCAGAAAATAACAATTAAATACCACAGAACTTTATATATTCAGTAGTCTCGTATAATGAGGATAATGGGTGTATTCAAACATAGTGTGTATATATATATATATATATATATATATATATATATATATATATATATATATATATATATATATATATATATATATATATATATATATATATATATATATATGTTACAATTTAAATTAGAACTGGATCCTTTTGTAGCTTATCAGGAACGTACGAAAACAAAGCCTGAACATACTAATAAAAGCAAATATACATTGGAGGTTGTGATTGCAAGCACAAATGTATAAAACAAGGGATAGTCTACTAATAATAGAGTACTTAATACTCTTCCATGATAAAACTCCTAAAAACAAGTGGTAAAATAACTTTAGCAAGAGATAGATCTAATTTCCAGTGACAAAAGTAAAAAGTGTTTGGCATTATTGCTGCCAAACCACATCTGAAATATTATTTCAGCTGACCTCTAAGGTTTAATATCAGTACTCTGAAGAACACAGAATTTGTATATTTACACATTTGGTTCAAAGGTGCTTGAGGTCTGCATTTAAGTCACAGGAGTGTTATGAATGTTTTTAATGTTTTTTCTCTCTTCTTCATTTGGTTGGGTAACATCCTATATATTGCAGCTATCTTCATAAGAAGGTGGAGGTTCTGTAAAAAAAAAAAAAAAAAAAAAATCTAATTAATCATCAGGTAACATTGAATGATTAATGAAATATAATAATAATAATAATAATAATAAAAAAATCAAAATTTTAAATATTAAACTGTAAAAGTTCGACCTGTTTCACATTGAGATTTTATATGACGTGATCCACAGTCTGAATCACATTGTATAACTAAAACATACAACTCTTCAGATGTTTCAGTGGAAAGATTTTCCCATACCATGTGGATATTCTGAACTCCTATAGTTTGGAGGCAAGCTTGCTGAAGAGGACATCTGATTCCCGTTTGTGTCTTGAGGGTGGGAGGATGAACTCAAGGGCAGTGCTGATGGGTCATTGGAGTTCTGTTTCTGTCTAAAGCTGAGTCCAGGAGCGTAGCTGAATGCATTAGGGGACACTGCAGCCTGGGAACCTGACTCATGCTGTGGACTCTTTGCCATTTCCCCGTTGTAGTTAGCCACACCTGAGAGCTCAGGGTACAGATCCGCTGGAGGAGCACTGGGGGACGCGTAGGTGCTACGAGGCCTAGGTTTGGGTGCAGGTTTTGGGGTTGTGCGTGGTGGCAGACCGGGAGCGGCTGATTCATCGGGAGCAGCAGCAGGAGATAGGGCAGGGGCAGAGGCAGAGGCAGGGGTGGGGTTGTTACGTGGGGCTGGCATAGGTGGAACCGCCCGGGAGGGGGAAGGCCGAGTTGGATCCACTGCGATGTTTCCAATGTAAATGGGCAGAGTTAAGGACACCTCTGGGTATTTCAAATAGACCTGAAAAAAGCAGAAACAAACGTGCAAATGAGACTCATTGAGAGGAAGGAAGCAGGAAATACCAAATGTGTTTTGCATGAACTTCTGATAAAATGCATCTCTCTGATATCAATGTTGCCAGTGATTGTGCAGCCAGCTATTAAATACAATAGAGCAAAACGCTAACAGGAAAGAAAAGTGTCACACTTTGCGTTACATTACATTATGTTAACGTAATATGCATAACAAAATCTCACCTGAATGTAGTAGCAGATATGGATGAGGTTTCCATCAGTCAGGGAGGACTGATGAAGAGTAGGGACAATTATCTTCTCTTTCCATCCAGTTTTATTTCCACCCTTAACTCCAGGTCCTTCTACCTCCGCTACTGTCCGCAAGTCATATGTCGGCTTCTTGGTATTATATGTTACTTTCTGAAATGAAGAGATGAACATAGGATCATATCATGATACTGACCATAGATGTAACTGCATTTTCAACCACAACAATTGATAAACCCATGTCAGTCAACAACTAATCTGCAGGCGGCTCGTCAGAGGAGGCAAAGGAGGCAAAGCCTACTTAAAATTTTGAGGTTGAAAATGGAAGAAGGATAATTTAATGTTAAAAAAAATTCCCAGTCATTCATTCATTTCATGTCTCAGAATGTGAATTTCTTGTTTGTAATTTCACCATTGTAACACCATAAAATATCACTGAAGTCAGAAGGACCGCTGCTCTTCCCTGAATGTCCCAAATCTGCTGAACCGCTAAGTCGAGTCTGAAGGTAAAGAGAAGGGAAGGGGGAGGCAAAGCCTTAGCCAATCACCATAGAGTATTTCACACAGAGTGTTGAGAAAAAAAATACAAAGCATAGGAGGCTAACCTCCATTGGTATATCAACCAATCATTGTAGAGACGTAAACTGTGTGATATTAGTTTGACTTTGAACTGCTCCCACTGATAACGTACCAACTACCTTATTTATGGAGTAGAGATACTGAATATTTGATCGCCAACAAATTTACCAAGATACCATTCGCACAGCAGCTTAAGAAGACTCCACACTGAAGTCGGACATACAGGTTACAGCAATCAGCTTCATTAAACGGCTGAACGTACTCTTTTAACATTGACATTTAAAAGGAAAGATTTTATGTCTAAATTGACCAAAAAAGCCATTTTAAAGTAGTTAATAAAAAAAATCCTCAGGAGAGGATCCCCAGACCGCTACAATTAGTGTGCCTCTGTGCCTCCTCTATTTTAAAATTCATGAGCCGCCACTGCTGATCTGAATAATGGGCAGACGTACAATTTACATAAAATACCGTTTAAAAGTTTGGGGTCGGTAAGATTTTTTTAATGTTTCTGAATCACTTGTACTCACCAAGGATGCACATATTTTATCAAAAATACAGTAAAAGATTTATATTTATATAAAAGATTTAAAATATTACAATTTAAATAAAATTACAAATTTTCTATTGAAAAATATTTTTTAAAAGTAATTTATTTTTGTGATGGCAAAGCTGTATTTTCTGCAGACATTACTCCAGTCTTCAGTGTCACATGATCCTTCAGAAATCATTCTAATATGATTTTAATAATGAACATTTATTATCAATGTTGAAAACAGTTGTTCAAAAGAGCAGCATACTTTTGATAAATGTAATGCATCCTTGCTGAATAAAAAGTATATATATATATTTTTTTTTAATTACTGACCCCCAAATTTTGAACAATATTGTATCCCCCGTAATAATACTGAGCACAGCTTTCACACACCATATTGAATTATTTGAGCTCATTGAAAACATTTAGTGTGAAAATAGTTATATATATATATATATATATATATATATATATTTTTTTTTTTTTTTTTTTTTTTGGCCTTCTATATTGTTATAATCACTTGCAGTCTATGATAGCACAACACAATCGGCAAATAGTTAGTGTCATCTTACCTGCATTAAACTGGCAACCACATGGCCGGTTGACTTCTCAGATTTGTTTTCAATCTCAGCAGACACTTTAATGATCTGTCCAGCGATATATCCCCGCTTGTCACTCTCAGCTTTCAGCACAACTGTCCCATTCTTCACAAGCATGTATGAGAAATTCTTGGTTACAGAAGATGAGCTAGGTTCCTGCACAAAGCAAATAGTAATGTAAATCACTGACACTAAATAACAGCACAGATAGCATGAATCATGTAGTATATAAGTAATCAAATTAAAAGTGTATTCAGATTTGTGGTTGATTACTTTTTGCAAGCAAACGGAAGTCTGTGTTGCACACATACCTGTATACCAGGTACTTCATTCAGGTTTAATATGTTCAACATAGAGAATGGCTTCTCTATCTTGTAGTCTTTTGCAAAACGAGGCGTCTCTATGAAAGCCCGAACTCTGTATATAATCTGTCCATAAAGCCCTTCAAATGATGCTGGTGCAGCAGCTACAAAAGAATAATAATGAATTAATTTGGTGACTTCTCACAACTAAACTTTGGGCTTTTGCATAACAACAATGTTCTTTTCAAGCAAAAGGTTTAAAAGGGTGCATTATGCATTAAGCTCAAATATTTTTAGCAAAAGACTAAAAACCGCAGAAGCCAACGCTACAGCACGAGAAGGCACGTTCCTCTAAGCATGCTATTGTTCTGTTAGGTGAAGCTGAAAAGTCTCAGATAAAAAAGAGGAACAGCAGATGGAGGTTTCAAATAGCAGCCGAGCAGCTATATAAAAGCAGCGATAAACTAGATGGGCTAGCGAGTGTCTTAGGTTCACATTGTGAGAAGAGTGAATAAAATGAACAAATATTAAGGAATTATGGGAATTCACATTATGGGAATTCACAATTTATGTCGTAATAAGCACCAGTATTATGTGAAAAATGTAATATCTGCTCTTAGCTGGGACTGCACTGGAAATACTTGTATAAAAAAACACTCATGAAAACATCATGGATAAAAAATTTCTTCCTGCTTTCTTCCTAGTGATTTTACTGACCACAAACAAAAAAAATCAACTTTTATTTCATTTACACTTCAAAAGCTGAAATATATATTTAAATACAACTAATCTGAATATTGAGTTTAATAATATTTAATGTTTGCACTATTCAAGGATACATCAATAGTGAGAGTAGACATGTATAATGTTACAAAAGTTTTAAATGCAGTTCTTTAAACTTTCTATTCATCAAAAAAATCCTAGAAAAACAATTATCACAGTTTTCACAAAAAAAAAAAAAAATTAGCAGCACAACTGTTTTCAAATGTGATAATTATAAGAAATATTTCTTGAGCACCTAATCAGCATATTAAAATGATTTCTGAAGGATCATGTGACACTGAAGACTGAATGATGCTGAAAATTCAGCTTTACCATTACAGGCACAAGTTACATTTTAAAAATTTCAGAACATTATTATCTTTACTGTATTTCTTTCAAAAACATTAAAAAGTTTTGGGCTCTGTAAATGTGTATTTACAGAGTTTTGTCCTGTAGGTGTATGTTCATCCACCTATAGGACAAAACTCTGTACATTCCTATATTGGGTGATTCATTTATTTGGTCATGATTATTTAGTTATACAAAGTTGAGGGTTTTTATAATGTTTTTCTGTTGCTGAGGTTAAATGTAAACAGTGGTTAAACTCTGACGAATCTCGGAGGAATGCAGGGCGACAGGTCAGTTCGATTACATAAAAGCGTGTCGTACCTGGCAAGAGAAACTTGAAGGGAAAACTGTGCTCGCCCTCTTTCAGAGTGCCTGGGAAACAGATAGGAAGAATCTGTAAGGGATTTGAACAAGCATCCTGCCATTTAATGTGCAAGTAAGACCATGACCCCTGTGTACCTTTATCTGCTATTGAGACCGAGCTGCTGAAGTACTGCTCCTCCTCTGTCCAGTCTGTGTCATTTGATTTGCTGGTCACTCCACAGAAGCCCTGGCAGTTCACTTTGATTGCTGATTATGAAATAAAGACATAGGCCAGTCAAAAGAAATGTGTCTACACTGATTGTAATTCTAATATTCTGAAGACGAAATTTCAATGGACAAGAAATGAGTCAGTGCATGAGGTTATGTTGAATTCTTGGTAACCGCTATTTAAAAGAATATTTCATAATGACTGGAAAAGTCTGACACCATGATGAGAGGCTTGTTCCTTGTCCGAGAAACACACTCTGCCCTTCACTTTTAACAGCGGGATGTTGCATTAACATTCAGACTGCCATGGCAACAGACAAAAACACATTAAGCATATGCAGCCAACAGGGGAGGTCCAGAACATACACAGCATTGATGTTAGCAAATGTATTTACTTCTCATTTCTCAAGAAATGTTCTGCAACCTTTTCTACAGTGTCATTTCATTTAAGTCATACAAGTCATTTCTACAGTGAGAAAATACATCTTGCATGACAAAATTAGCAACAGGGCAAAGCAGAATTGTTTTGCAATTACATTTTTCTTATGAACACGGAAAAACTTTTTTTTTTATTTTTATTTACAGTTTTTACTTGCATAAAAACACATTAGTTCAGTTAATGCATATAAATACAATTCCTATTTTTCCAGAATAGCCGTATAAAAACAGTCTGCCTTTTTTATTTTTCAAAACACCACAAGCTTTATTTACAGACTATGAATTACAGACTTTGAATTAAGAATGAGAATCTAGAAGGATATTAAGATATCTTGAATACTTTTAGAGTTACAGGCATTCACACATTGGAAAATGAATATTTATGGCACTCAGACAGGTACGTTCTATGCAACTGAGATGATAGAAAAACACGAGATACATTTCTAGTTTCAACAGTATTTGTTCTTCAGATGTTCCTCTTTAAAAGAAAAAAGTATCAGCTGTATGAAAAGTGACCCACATTTGGTTTTTGACCACTGAAAATGTGTACAATTTACCAATTTACTCATTGAGCCACATTAAGATCTCCTTATCTTTGGGATTGAACCATCGAGGGCCTTTAAAATGAAGATACCAAAAGGAAAGAATCTAAAAGGATATTCAGATATGTTTAATACTTCTTGAGTTACAGGCATGCAAACTTGAGGCAAAAAAACACAAGAAGTGAACTGTCACTGTCACTGTTGGCATATAATAAAACAAAGATTGCTAAAGTCACAGATTTTACTAATAGACCTACAAATCTCTGTGCAAAAATAAAATAACGATGCTGCAATCTTTCTAAAGTCAATTTTTCACCCCTGTAAATTGGCTCCAAATCTCAGGTGAAAATTGTCATTTTGACCCCCCTCTACAAAATAGTGGACTACTCAGTAAATATAGCTACATCTGTGACATTTGATATTTTGGCTTTCATTACTATTTATGTTTGCCTTTCTACAGAAAAATATTAACAAAATCAAAAATATGAGCCAGGGACCTCTGGTCGATTTGACACGGAATGACCCACGTGTCTTTATTTGTCCTTTTTTTTTTTTTTTGTTAAAAAAAACAAACTTGTCTTTGTGATTCTGTCTCCATCCTCAATTCCACCCCACCCCCTTTCTTTCTGTCTCTCTCTACCCCCCAGACACACACTGAGTGTTAGTAAGCAGTGATGTTACCACAGATACATAAGCAGCAACCATGGGAAATATGTCAGAAGAGACTCTATAA
The DNA here is from genome assembly GCA_037950675.1 of Hypophthalmichthys molitrix. Taxonomy (NCBI): domain Eukaryota; kingdom Metazoa; phylum Chordata; class Actinopteri; order Cypriniformes; family Xenocyprididae; genus Hypophthalmichthys; species Hypophthalmichthys molitrix. The sequence continues at coordinate 15,129,136 of CM075496.1, read as the reverse complement.
GAAACTGGGTGAACAATAACAACATTTGAAATCTTAAGATTTCATGATCGGTCACTCGACTTACTGAAGAGAATATGAGTGGTAATAAACTGACATTCAAGAACTGATGTGGGTGGAAACTTTTTCAACCACAAAAAAGCATCTGCTATTAATACACCTGAAAAGAAGGCAAAACCATACCTCAGGTCAAAAAAAGTCAGCTACTTCAGTAATTTAATTTAATAAAAAAATCTTAAACGCTCAAACAGTTATTGTTTCAAATACTGTCGGCTGACTTCACTTCGCCATGAAGCTGTAATGATGACTGTGTGCGATTGTTATTCTTGTCGTCCTTGATCCGGAATGTCAGCGAACCAGTCCGGTGAGTATTCTTTATCAACATCTCAGCTCAAACAACAGACCAGCCCCAAAACACTGACATAACCAAATGACTTCTAGCACTGCATAACTGATACTGTTACTTCTGGTGTGTATTTTTATTTGAATGATCATCTTACACATTTTCAGTCTTACCACATTTTCCTATTTCACAGCTGTTCTCAAGAACAACTCACTTTTAATTATACTTCCTTGTTCACAGTAATGCTGTTTTTGTTGTTGTTGTTTTTACACAGAAAGAAAGGATGTCAGCCTATTGGCCTATGTTTTGTTTTATATAAATTCAGAGACATTTCATCTTGATCCCATGGCCAAGGCCCAGTCAAGTCAAACAGCACCTGCATTTTCTTTAGTGACAACAGATTTCACTGGTTACTTTCATATTAGTTTTATGGGTGTATAAACAAGTCAGTCCTGTACTGTATCTGCAAAAACACATTCAATATATACACAATATATGCTTTTGGAACTGAACAGCAAGTAACAAAGCCTTAAACTTTTTTAGATAGCTAGTTATATTTATTTATACTACGTGGCCATAACTATTCTGCACAAACTTATGTATGTGTCATTTTTTGTTATTCACTGTTGTGTCAATGCAATTAAGGTGATGATACACAGGGCAAATTTTTGAGCTATGTTGCCAGGTAATGTCACCCAGCGATGTTGCTTGGGGACTTTCCCATTGAGAATGAGAAACAAATTTATATCTGGATACTTTAGATCTGAATTTTGTTGGCCATTCTCAATGGGAAAATGCCCAAGCATCATCGCACAGGACAAGGTGTTTTTATTAGTGGAAACCTACAATAGAATATGTATTTTCTCTCAATGACAACATCAATGATATTTTGATAATAAAGACTCCATAAAATGGCTTGAGTGTAAATGTCTAAGTCTGAGCTAAACATATTAAAGTCTCTTTATTTTCAAAACTAATTTTGATTTAGCCTAGTCTAGTGGGATATTTAAGGCTTATTTTACATTATCTTACATTCCTTTGCATATCTCGGTAAATCAAAGCAAGTTTTTACTGTCCTAATAAAATATTGTAGTGAATAAGCGGTATTGACTATGTTAGGCTTAGCTGTGTCAGGATATCTGACCTTAACATGAACAGGTGCGCTTATAACAGGTGGTGGGTGAAAAGATGCATACAATAGGCCTATTCCTTTATTTTTGTACCAAGCAGTCTGACTAGTACTGCAGCAAACTGCATTCATGTATGGTACTCAGTCCAGATTTGAAAATCAGCTTTGTTGATCAATTTAAAGGATATTTAAAAGGTCTGAATGATTTGACTCGCTGCTGAAGGCTTAAGGCATAAATATGCAAATGGCGCATTCGGAAAAACAATAAACACCTCAGAGCAGCTGCCCATGCGTTACAACCATAGGTTTCGTTACACTATTTTAGGTCCTAAAGCCTAACTTTTATTTAAATATAGAACTTAATATTTTATTTTCTCAGTCACTGTTTTAAAATACTGAACCTGATATCCGAAACTGCGAGTAGTTCACCTGGCACGTTACTGAGAATCAGAGTAGATTATAGTAGCTACACATTTAAGCGTGCTTATAAACATTTGTTATTGTCATTGTCCTTAAATACACTCTGTTTCTGTTTTTTACGGAAATTTTGGAGAACTAATCCGATAGAAACGAAAGCAGTTCGAGGTTTAGACACCATTCCTCGCTGGCATGTCAATAAAGATCCGCAGCAAGTTTCGCTCGAGTCGATACCAGTTTCAGTCCTCGAAGCGCGAGGACAAAACCAACTATAAACGTGCGCGCGTCTAGGAAAACAACCAGTAGACTAGCATTTACGTCTGATACACAAGTAGGGTACTTTAAAAAATAAACTTTTTCAGAAACTTTAAAAAAAAAAAACATCCAGTAAAAACACAAAGGGTGGCTGCGGTGTAGCCTACTATCATTGGTTTACCTACCTTTACATTGTATGGGCTGTGTAATTGAGATTTTCAGAATTCCAGAGAGGGATTCGCCGGGACTATAAACCGTTTTGTTGTTATTAAGAGTTATTTCGAATTCCTGAAGCTTTCCCATTCTGTTCTCTATCCACCGTGAACAGGTGGGTGAGCGAAACTAATTCACAACGAGTGAAGGAAATGCTGTACCTGTGGCCGGCGACGTCACGCACCTGATGTAGTGACGTCACTCGTAATCCTGCGGTTCTCCGTTCTCTCCAAAACGCCGAGTCATTATCCTACAATGGCACTAGATGTTTCTGTGGAGATCTGTAGAACATTGGACAAAAAAATTATAGCAGACTTTGTTTGGAATTCTCAAAAGTGTTATGATTGCTGATCGGGCATTGGGGGATTTGAGTTTTCCATTACCTTTTCCTCTTAATAACTTTTTCAAAATTAAATAGATAAACTAAGTCATTTTTCAGAATATTTTCAGTTCTATTGGAGGTTTACAGTTTTTTGTTACATCTCTAAAATACCTTCAACTTTTTCTAGTTTCTATAAGGGCTTGTTGGCCCCAAATATAACTGTAGTTCATTTGTTTTGGGACTGTGCTTTTTGCAAATATATATATATATATATATATATATATATATATATATGGTGACTCCCTGAAATTAGACCATTCTCAAATATAATATTAATCTATAAATAATTTATTACTATTTATAATTTATTAATTTAATTTTACATTAACTAATTTATTTTACATTCATAAGTATAAAATTTCAAAGAAATTTTATTTTCAAGAAAGTTTGATTTCTTTAAAGAATTCTAAAAAATTATATCGCGAGTAAGACTCTTGTATGGTGTAATATATAAGCTAATGCTCTGTGTTAAAGTAATGTAACCGTATTTGTTTCTTTTGTTTTATTTTTGTCTTTGTATTTGTAAATGTTATATTTGTATTGCAGTTATTATTTATCTTGCATCAGTCATCAACACTGAGACAGCTTCACTGTCTAAAATATTGGATTTTCTAAGTTTCAGTCTCATGCTCTACAATTCAAAACACAGTATTACTTCATATATTAATTTTATTCATACTGATATTATAAAGATACAAGTGAATAAGAGTTTCAGAGCTGCTTTGCATGTTTTGAAGGGTTGCTAGCCTTGCACAGCGCATACAGTAGTTATTTTCATGTCAACATTACTTTGCAAAATATTTTAACAACTTTTTAATGCATTACAGTTCAGTGCAGTGTTGTCAGCAGAAAAAAAACAGTGGAGGCGTCAAATTCACTGATTATACTGATTTTAAAGACAAAAATATTTTGTACCCGTAATCTTGCAATAGGAAACTTAGCACCATTAAAGTCACCATGAAATGAAAATGGACAATTCTTATTTCTTAAAACAGTAAATCTATGCACATCATTAATATTATTTTCATGTGCCCTCATAATCTTTAAACAAAATAACTTCCTCTCCTCTCTGCTTCTCTTCTCTATTTTCTGGCAAGAGGGCAGGACCAACTTTCACTCACATGAGATCACAGCAAAAGAAACCACAACCATCCAATCAATTCCAGATGGTCAAAATCAAGTGCCCCCCACATTTTTCATCAAGAAGCCGGTTTATGTTATAATAGAGATGAAAATATGATTACAAATTCTGTTTAATGCTGACTTTAAAATGCCCTAAGAGACAGTAAAAATTATATTTCTGTTTCCAGTTTGACTTAATGTTTCTGATTCAATTTTGTTATCAACATTGCGGTTAACCCCTATTACCCTAAGAGATCTCCTGACTGCTTTAATAAAATATCTTGATCCAAAACAGTAGATTAGGGGGTCCAAGCAGCAGTTGATTCCTGCCAGTATATAGCATACATAATATGCTGTTTGCAACCGCAACAGAAGCCAGCATTTCTCAGGGTGATACTTTTTCACAACTACTCCGATGGTCCGAACAACATTGAGAGGAAGAAAGCAAAGGCCAAATATGACCAGACATATCGCTGTCATCTTCAAGGATTTATTCTTGACCAACTGGCCCTGAACAGAGTTTTTGTTAATGCGGGACAGTGAGCTCGCCAGGCGACTGTAGCAAAACACTGATATAGTTAAGGGCAAAATACACCAAAAGAAGAAAATCACAAAGTTAATAATAAAGTAAGCATCTTTCAGAGTTGTCTGATGAATAGTAAGACACTGCTGATGCTTTTCCTCAGTGGTTACAGGAAGCAGCCATCCATAGATAATACCAAGTATTATCAGAAAACACCAAATCCCAGCACACAGCTTCTTCACAAAAGTCTTCCTTTTTATCAACGAGGAACGCCTGAAGTGAACCACGGTCATATAGCGATGAATGCTAATGAGCGTGAGGAAGATCACACTGCCATTGAAGTGGACGCTGAGCACGGCAATCTTCAGCTGGCAGGTGAATCTCCCAAAAATCCAGTTGCTCTCCATGGCGAAGTACGCTGCCATCAGTGGGGTGAGTGGAGTAACGATGGCATCAGATAGAGCCAGATTGAACTGCAGAACGGTTCCAGAGTTCCATTTGTGAATGCGACAGGTGAAGACATACAGGCTGAATCCGTTGAGCAGGAGACCCAGCAGATAGAAGAGACAGAGGATCACAGCCAGAGACACATGCTCAGGCTGAGGAGAACATGGGTTCCCTTGGGTCGCATTGCTGCTGTTCCCTACACAGACTGATTCTGAGGTGCTCATCTTAGAAGAATGCCACTGTGCGGGAAAGAAATGAGTGTGTCATTTTGATCATATTTTGTGTTAGGTATATTGCAAATAAATAAACAAGTGCCAGTGCTAATGAATGTCACATTATCATTTTTTCTTAATATCTAAATGTGCAACAAAGCAGACAAACGCTCTAAATATCTAAAAACAATTCAATAATTAAACACTTTTTGAGCTATATTTAAATGATATAATGTTATATTTTGCTGCCATGTCATGTTGAATGGTCATAGAAATGTGATGCGTTTTTATTAAAGATGTATTTTTACATATATGTGAACACACTAACACAAACTATATATATATAAAATTTATTATAATACTGAAAGAAACCCAAATGTAAAATACCAAATGCTAATAGCTAAGCACTTACCAGGTCATGCAACACTTCCCTCAAAACTCATTTGGAATACGTAAATTGCACAGAAAGGTGACTAGCCTATATGAAAGCAAATGGCTTTATGTGAACATTTCAGTATCGTGTAAGTAACAAAAAGGAACCAAGACAGGACTTCCTTTTATTAGTCAACAGACATTAACGCAAACTCCACCCTTGTCATTCTAGTTAAAAACGAACACTTTAGATAATATATGACCATTTTTTCCATCTAACTAGTCTAATGAGGCTTATATATTGAATGTCAGTGAAGAAAAAAATAAATCAAAACAATAAAAATCTTATAAGCTGCACTTAATCAACAGCTATCATAATCTTACACTTCATAAAACTAAGCAAAATATTTATCAAACAAGCATATATATATATATATGAAATTTCACTGCAATTTTAAAAGAAAATATAAATTTTCAAAACAAAATGCACACATAATGCATATTAATATTATATTATACATAATATTTGTGAATGTCATATTATATACATATACTATATATGTCATTATAATATATATATACTATATATATATACTATACATGTCATATTATAATATATACATATACAATCAATCAAAGAGTTGCTAACATGAGGTCAGTCTTATAAAGATTCATCATGCCCTGTTTCACACCTCACACCTATTTTACTAAAAGAGATATGAACATTTCTCATGAATTTCTTAGAACTGAAACAATATATAATTGGATCTAGACAGCAGTTGGCACCAGCCACAATCCATGACACATAATATGCAGTTTCCATTTCTAAAAGTAGGCTGCATTCGTGGGGGAAGAATTTCTTGACCACAATACCCACACTGCGCACCACATTCATAGGCATGAAATAAGCAACGAATGTTACCAAACAAACAGCCACCATTTTATGTGATTTGGCCTTAATAGCTTGTCCATTGTCATGGCTAGTGTCGAGAAGGGACATCGAGCGCACCAGAAGACAGTAGCAGACTACAGAAACAATGAATGCTAGAAGTAATACAGGAATGAGGAGAGTGAAGTTTACAATGAAATAGAAGTCAATATATTGTCTTTGGTGAATGCTGAGGCATAAAGTGTGATTGTTCACTGTGCTCGTGTCTACAATAGCGGCGAATGCAGTTCCCATAATCAATATAAAAAGCCAAACTCCAACACAGAGTTTCTGGACAAAGTCCTTTCGATTCATGCAAGAGTCTCGATTGTAGCGCACAACGGCCACATAGCGGTGAACGCTAATTAGAGAGAGAAACAGAATACTGCTGTAAATGTGAAAGAATATTAAAGCTACTTTAAGCCGACAGAGAGCTTTCCCAAAAATCCAGTTAGCAGAATGATAATATATTGCCATAAATGGTCCCGCAGGACATATTATGACATCACTGACAGCTAGATGAAACTGAAGAACTGTGCTGGACTTCCACACTGGTGTCCTGCATGTGAACACCCACAGACTGAAAACATTGAGCAGGAGTCCCACCAAGAAGGTCAGACAAATGAGCACAGGGATGGAGATGTGCTGAGGCTTTATGGGACAAAATCTGCTGATGTCACTGCTGGTGGCATTCCGTAAAGAGATACTGAACTCTGTGCTGTTCATCTGTAAGAAATGGATGATGAAAATACAAATGGTCTTATTAATATAATGATGGCTACAATGAAGAGATATAACGGATGAAACAGATGGGATAAGAATAGATGACCTCAGATGTTATCTTGACTTTTCATGTAAATATAAGATTTGTGAGGTATGTCTATGTCTGTTTGTTATGGGTAATTTGTGCACACAGTAATTCATTTAGATTTGTATGGCAGCAAATACAGATATGTTAAAGTGGTCTATTTTATTTATTTTATTTAATTTTAGAATTTAATCATTAATTTAAAATGAATCAATTAATTTAAATCAGAATTAAGTTATTCATCTAAATTGTCAAAAAGCGTAAATGCACATAGAATTTACTTTTTTTTTAGAATTTATTTTTTTCCATTAATGACAACTTTAAAAAGTTATTAGTTTTAATTTCTAAGCATATAAAATAGTCAAATAGCACTATAGCACCTATAAGATACAAAGATATAGAATATATATATTATTTCAAGGTTATCTGAAGTTAACAGATGCTTTGAATATTGACATTATATTAATATATTACTATTGCAGAACAAACACTTATATCTGTTTTTATATATATATTTGCAATGATTCAAGAACACATCACCAAATTTTATTACCTTTGAGTCCATTGGAGAGAAGCCTGGATATCTTGATGGCTACAATAATTATTTAGACTTCTGCAAGGCATTATATATGCCAAGGGAAGACTTCCTGTACAAATTTAAAGTACATTTCCTTTTAATCATAACGATGCTATCTTTAATGTAGGTGTCACCGCTTGCAAGGTGGGTGTATGCAAACTTGACTTTTCGACTGCAAAAGCATAACTTGTTAAGAGTGGGGTTGCATCTTGCCATGTTGTGTTTGGCTGCAGTGAAGACCGGAAATATGTAATTAGATCATTTGACACTGTGTAATTAGGGTTAAAAGTTTTTTTACGTTTGAGTCCTCGTTAAAAAACAAAATAAATTCATACTCCTTTAAGTGGACCAAGAGATGAACCAAGTGAAAAAGGACCCAGTTGTCTTTACATTCACACTGTCCCTGTCCCTGAAATGTCCACTTAAGTAGGAATGTGGTCTCAGACCTCTTTGTGTTCATACTGTTGCTTTTTGGATCTAGTCCAGTTCATTGTTTGATGTCTGCTACTTGCTACTGCCAATACATACACAACACTCTGCTGTGAGCAAGTAAGGCATTCTGCTGCTGTACAATATAGTGTATATGAATTACCCATAGCAGACCTATACAGGTGGAGGGTTTCTGAAAGCGCGGTCCAACTGCTACAGCAATTGCTGACCGAACATTTGAAGGTAGCTCACTGACTACTGAAACAGCAGGAACCAATGAACTGTGCCCTATAAAGAATGATGTGATTGCAAGCAGATTGAGTTAAAGGACTTATCAGCCTGCACCATCTAGAGTATCATGACATAACCTTGTGTATATACCACAGTGTTACCTATGTTTACTGTTGGTTGTTGTTGAGTTTAGTTCCGTTGTTTCCTTAGTTTATCTTGTTTGTATGTTTCTTTGTTTCATTCTTATATTTTGTAGATAAACGTACACCTTGCGCATAAATTCTTCTCTCCCTGGTTTTCCGTGCTCACAGCGCATTACAAATAACACCATATGAAGACATTCAGCGGAACACTGTCAGCCTCAGAGTCCATGTAACGTGCCTTGAGCAGCTGTAACATTTGATGAATAATGAAATGAGGCAGCATTGGTGCTGTGAGGCAAGTATGATGTTGTCTGAACTGACAGAACAGGGACGTGCAACTGAACCACCAGGAACTGCTCCTGCCCAACTGAGACTTGCAAACTACACTAAGTAACACAGCAACTGCATACAAAATTAGCTTTCAAAAGTCTGAAACCACACTGAAAGTTTCTTTTTTTAACTTTTAAATCAGGAGTTTAAAAAAAAAAAAGAAAGAAAACAAAAAAACAAAAACATTATGATGTTTAAGAGCTTCTGTTAAGGATGTGAATTAAATGCTATCTGGCTTTCTATTGAAGAGCGATTGCTTTGACAGTAAAAAAAAAAAAAAAAAAGCGGAAGAGTTTGTCATCTCTGTGGGTGCTTGGTGTCTTCTCGGTTTCAAAGGTGGGCATGCCTTCCTTTTAAATACTTGCTCAATTCCTTTTTACCCAGTAGCTACTTTTGGAAAGTAAACATTTTAGCGGTTTGGGGAAAATTTTAAATATTGCTGCGGTTATGTTTTTTCCAATGGGGAAACACCATACACTCATTTCCACCAGCGGATGGCTGGGTAAATAAGATTGCACACAATCATAATATTTGTTGACATGATACACAATTAATAGCAACCGACAATGACATGAATGAATTAGAACCCCCAGAGCTCAACTATGACCGTATGAGGGGGAACTGAAGAGATTACAGTGGTACATCTGTCGGAACAAACCAAAACAACAACTGGACCATTAGCTCTGACACGGCAAGACACTAGGTAGAGACAGCAGCACAGAACATTGGATAAAACCAGGATCCTGTTTCATTTTGTTGACAAAAATGTTTTTAGGAACACTGTTTTTATATAAAATGTTATATAAATTAGGTGACTGCTATATGAACAAACGCCTCTGAATATAGACAGGAATAAAACGTTTGGTCTATGCAAGTGCTACTGAAGTGAAGAAGTTTCTGCCTCACTGCCTGATTTTGAGAAAACAGATATACGACTGTATAAACCTCCATGACACTTCCACATCTTAAGATCACATTTTTCCATATTATCTGCTTTTCTATGACCACAGGGCAGTGTTAGCCAAATTTAACAGCCATGTTATTTTAATATTATTGTAAAAGCCACGATGTAAGTGACAATGGAAAATTTACCACAGACCTTAGAAAATAAATTAAAGCAAACAAGAGCATTCGAACTGTGAGCTCTACGTAGACAAACGTGTATTGTGTGACAAAGATTGTCTAAGTCATTGAGGGTTTTTTTTTTATTCACTTGATTATGCACTGAGACAGCAGTGGGTTTGCAGAGAGAGAGAGCATCAAATATCAAAGTCTCAAATTGTAAAGTTGTCTAAACAATTATTTTATTTACACAAGGGTTTGTCACACTGACTCAATCCAAAGCAAATAATATTCAACTACGAGATGCTGTACATTTAGACAAGAATACATTTTCTTAAAAGAAGCATAGAAAGTGAAATAGTTTAAACCACAAAATTGCAAATTGGAAAATGCTTTAAAATGACCTTTATAAAAGGGAAAACATGAAAAACAAACAAAAAAACTAAGTCATATAGTCAGCACAGTTCCATTTTACATGTTTAGGTCAGTCTTTTTGCCATTAGCTGTGTCATCTACCTCCATTGCTGCTGTTGCTGCCCTCTAGTGGCTGGAGCATCCAGTCTCTATCAGATAGGGGTTGTGGGGGTAGAAGGGGTGGGAGGCACAGTAACAGGGTGAAGGCCGAGATCCAGAGAGGGGGCTTCCTCTGGTTCCGGGGGGCTTTTCTTAGAAGCCTCGAGCTTCTCCTTCAACAGGGTGTACAGTTCTTTCACTGACTCACTGCTCTGTAATAACATGAATTAAGATTCAGTTACTATAAGGTTTCTGCACAAGAGAATCGGTACGGAGAGGAACAGAGCTTTTATCATTTGTGAAACTGAAACCAAAAACTTTTAAAAATAGTTTTTGGTAATTAAAATAAAGCTGAAACAAAATGGAAAAACTTACATTTACAAATCTTAAATGAAAATTAGAAATGTTGCCTTGGCAGCTAACTAAAATAAGTTTAAGCTGAAGTACTAAATTTACTAAAACTAAAATAATTAAATAAAATTATATTAAAGCTAAATAGAAACATTTAAACAAATACATTAACACTTTACAATAAGGTCTAATTTGTTAACATTAGTTAATGTATTAACTAACATGAACTAAGCAATATATTTGTTACAGTATTTATTAATCTTTGTTAATGTTAGTTAATAAAAATCAAGCTGTTCACATTGTTTGTTCATTAAATAATGTTAACAAATCAACATTTGATTTTAATAATGTATTAGTAAATGTTGAAATTAACATTAACTATGATTAATAAATGCTGTATTGTTCATTCTTACTTCATTTTAACTACAGTGGTCAAAATTCGAAGTGGATCAAAAAAGTTCATCAAAGTTGTCCTAAAACCTTCTTCTTAGGTTAACTTAGTTCTTAGGACAACTTTGATGAACTTTTTTGATCCACTTCAAATGTTGACTACTGTAGTAGTACTACTGTAACTAATAATGAAATCTTATTGTAAAGTGGTACCCAAAAAACTACAAAAAAATTCAAAAGCACATAACAAAATGACTAAAATAAACTGAAATTAAAATGAAAACTAAAACAAAAGGTAATTCAAGATATTAATAAATACAATAATAGGATAGAAATAATAAAAAAATCATACTGTCAACAGATGTGGACGAGGTGCCACCTAGTGACCTTTAAAGTCAACATTAAAACAAATTTGGCCTCATGTACTTTCTTAATGCATGTCTCTAGTCTTATGAATGATTCATTGGTGCATGTTGTTCCAAAGCAAAAAAAAAAGTAATCTTTAATCAAAATGAAATAACTTTCCTTTTCTGCTGATGTGACTAAATCCATGCAGAGCAGCAGACTATTGGGAAATGTTATCCAACAGCCCATTATCTATTTAGACATTGTTTTATCAAACTCACATTCAGTCTGTTTCCTTTAAAATACCTGTTTTGGTGGTTCAAGTGTCTTCATTAAGGTTTCCATGTAGGAGGGCAGCACCTTCTGATGGAGATGGTTCAGCAAGCGAAGACTGTGTCTGTGAACGTTCTCCTTACTGCAATTCAGAACGATAAGCTCAAATATGCTAGAACTATAGTGAACTGAGCCATAGTATTAACCTTGATTTTTTTTTCTACTAATATATATTTTTCTTTCAAACCCCAAAGAATTTGCACTATATAATGCGATTAAAAAAGATAATACAGACCTAGAGAAGGATGTGAGGAGGAAGTTGTCAAAGACAGCAGTACAGAACTCCTCTGATCCAAATTCATCAGAGAGCAGAGTCAGATGACCAGTGAGAAGATGGAGGAAGATGTCTCCAAACGCCATGTCATTATAGGTATCCACTGCAAAAGCACACACACACACACACACACACAAAGTGGTCAGTCTCTGTGCTGCTCTGCCTTGAGCATCCATTAATCCAATGTATCTGACAGGAATCTCACCCAGTCCAGGCAGAAGCCGCTGTAAAGCATTTTTATTTCTCAGCTTAGCGATATGAAGCGCATAATAAAGACCGATCTCACATGCCACCCTGTTTTCCTGTATATACCTAGACAAAACAAAAAGACCATCTATTTTTAGAAAGAATTAAGCACTTGCTGAATATGCTGGGTTGAGGAGTGGCATGAGATGGTGCAGATACCTGGAGAAGGTTTCAGGCAGGGTGGTGGGGTACGTGAGAGAGGTCTTCTCCTCACTTGGTAGTTTCTGCTCCACCGTGAATGTGTAGTCATCCACCACTATTGACATCATGGCAGGCAGAAAGCGTGTTACCACCTCCAAATCCTGATGGTGAACAAGACCAGCCTTGTGTAATTGTACATACCCATTTGTACAAACCCACAAACATTAGACTAGGGTTTATTAAATAAAGCAGAGAGCTGATCTTACCATTCGCGGCTCTTTGAAAACCTGGCTGTCAATCATGTCCCAGGCACCCTGGCCAAGTGAAAGCATTCGCAGCAGGAGGAGAAGTTCAGGGCTGTCCTGTACATAAACACAGATTGTTCGGTTAAGTGTTTTTCTCAATTTAATTCTTTTTTTTTTATATATACTTCTATTAATTCATTTATTTTTATTTTAGTTTTAGCAACTTCAACATATTTTAGTTAGTTGCCATGTCAACATTTCTAAATTTCATTAAAGTTTTTCAAGTTCTTTGTTTAAATGTTTCAAGTTCTTTGTTTAAGTTTTTCATCTAATATTTAATTTGTATTTTATTTCAAAATCCAAAAAAATTATTTAATAGTTTTAGTTAAAGGTAGGGTAGGCAATTTCAGAGAGGCTAGCAATAGCAAGCTAGCTTTGAAAGCATATGGTCCCATCCTCCTTTCAGAGCGCTCTTCAAAGCCACGCCTCCTCCAAAACATATGAGATTGCCATATCTTAAAGGGTTAGTTCACCCAAAAATGAAAATAATGTAATTTATTACTCACCCTTATGCCGTTCCACAGCCATAAGACCTTCGTGAATCTTCGGAACGCAAATTAAGATATTTTTGTTGAAATCCGATGGCTCAGTGTGGCCTGCATAGCCAGCAATGACATTTCCTCTCTCAAGATCTATAAATGTACTAAAAACATATTTAAATCAGTTCATGTGAGTTCAGTGGTTCAATATTAATATTATAAAGTGACAAGAATATTTTTGGTGCGCCAAAAAAACAAAATAACGACTTATATAGTGATGGCCGATTTCAAAACACTGCTTCAGGAAGCTTCGGAGTGTTATAAATCTTTTGTGTCGAATCAGCGGTTCGGAGCGCCAAAGTCACGTGATTTCAGCAGTTTGGCGGTTTTACACGCGATCCGAATCATGATTCGACACAAAAGATTAATGCTTAATGAAGCAGTGTTTTGAAATCGGCCATCACTATACAAGTCGTTTTTTTTTTTTTTTGGCGCACCAAAAATATTCTCGTCGCTTTATAATATTAATATTGAACCACTGAACTCACATGAACTGATTTAAATATGTTTTTAGTACATTAATGGATCTTGAGAGAGCAAATGTCATTGCTGGCTATGCAGGCCTCACTGAGCCATCGGATTTCAACAAAAATATCTTAATTTGAGTTCCGAAGATGAACGAAGGTCTTATGGGTGTGGAACGGCATGAGGGTGAGTAATAAATGACATTATTTTCATTTTTGGGTGAACTAACCCCATAATTATTGTAATTACGACATGGCATGAACGCAGCATAAGCTCATTGTTTTGGTTCAGGAAGAACTGTAAAAGGGGGCTACTGTTTGTTTACAGCACCCAGGTGACTTTGTCTACAACTCTGCATAGCCTTACCGAACGCCTGATTACGCGTGATGTCACTGCGAGCAGGGTGCGTGGAGGTATAGAAATACATAGGTACACATAGGTAGGTGTACATAGGTATCATTGCATTTGGACCGAATGCAATGATTGGATGAACATTTTTTGGTCCTGAGACTTCCACAAAAGATATATGTACATTTTTTAATATTTAGCCCACTTCTATTATTGATTGCTATCAGGATAAGAAGAGAGTTTCAACCAGTATAACAAAAAGTGTTCATTAAAACCTTGCCTACCCTACCCTACAAAAACAACACTGTAGTGTCACAGTAGTAACACTATTAACATTGAAAAGGTGAGGACAGTTATTTTTGCAGCTGAACTTGTTGCATATGCATTTGTAGGAGCTTCCTTTCAGACGGAAAATTTATAGGAGGAGAAGCTGAGAAAAAATGAATCATGCAGAGTGATTTACAAAGGTTTGAGGTAGTCAATCTACTAGTATTTGCGCTACTATTAATGCCCCCCAAAAAGACTGTCTTTAACTTTTTTGCACTTGACAAAACAATTGTTCTGTTAGGCACTTTTATGCGATTGCGGTCTCAAACCAATTTGCCATGTTTAGTAAATCTGGTTCTAAATCAGAACAAACAAAAGACGTCTCCTATAGACCTAAAATCAACTATGGAGTTGGAGGTCTTACTCTGGGCAGGGCGTCCTGGCTCAATAGCTCCTGAAGGTTCCTCACGGTGCTCAACACTAGTGTATTAGAGGCAAATGGGTCACAGAGGATCATAGACAGGTCACTGTGAGAAACAGAAACAGAGAGTGTTACATTTTTACAGTTTTATGACATGGATTTATTGTACGCTGTGTCTGTATGGATATATGAATTTCGTACCCTAACACTTGTTCCTGCCCTTTCTTCACACCATCCAGGAATCCTTGTAACTCACGAGCCCGTTTAGCATCCACAAACTTCTCCCTGATGCAGGCATCCAAACACCAAGAAAACTATAAAAGGATAAGAGCAAACATAAATATAGAGAGTATAACTGGGAGCAGACCATTTGAAAGTGGTCATGATCACAAATTTCAACAGTTCCAAATATATAATTATACATATTTTAATCATAAACATGTAATTGCTTCAAGGTCTGACTTCCAGAAAGTGTTCAGCTACTGTAACTGTTTTTGTAACAGTTATTTAGGTCATTTTGTACAACCTTGTGAAATGGAAGGACCCTACAAATGGTGAATTATTGCAATTATGTTGCAGTTGAAAAGGTGTGTAGCCTAGTACAGATGAGAAACTGGTTCCACACCTTGTGACAGGGGTCGACTGAACAGATCTCACTGATGTCGAGGTCATGAAGGGACATGAGCAGCTCAGCACGCAGGGTGCAGTAGTGCACGTTCCGTGTGCGCAGGAACAGCGTCCGCAGGAACTGTAGTACCATATCATAGAGTTTCACGTTCTTCCCAATCATCTGAGTCAGCTTCAGCACCACCTAATAAAAAATAACAGTGTTTCATTGTTGACATAAAGATGCAATAAGAGGACAATGTTGTTCCACTGCAAACGTAATCACCAAAATCCAAGTTTGCAAAACAATTATAAAAAACTTGCAGATTCAAATTATTCAAGGAATTTATGAAAAATATATAAAAATAAAGAATAAGTAAAAATAATATTAAAGCAATTAACAATAACATTGACACACACATTACATTAGCATCAAATGAACACTAAATTAACATGAGACTAAAGAGGAATTAGCAGAACACAAGATTAATGTTAAAGAAACATTATAATAACACTGATACATTACATAAACATTAAAGTAACACTTTAATAACTTATAATGCATATTATTGTCAGAAAATAAGATTTTTTTTAAATGGTCTAAAATAGTTTTAATATTTAAAATGTTTTTGATTTCATAAAAAGAAACATTACATTAATACTAAACATTTTTAATATTAATATTTAATTAATATAACATTTTCAAATTAAATAAGATTCATTATCCAAATGGTCAAAATTAATTCTAAAATTTTGATAGCTTAATTTTGATAGCTTAAGAAAAAGCCTGGCACTTACCTCACCCTGTCGCCGTGTTTTAGGTGAAGGACTAAAAAAGTTGTGAAGGATGGAGAGGTCACTGCTAAAAAGAGCCGCCTCCTTCTCCACAATATACTGTTTCAAGAGCGGAGACACCTCGTCCCCGAAAAGAGCTTGATTGTCCTGCCAAATCTGCCGTTTCACCTCCACTGCACAGACTTTGTACAGCTCTTTATCAGCCATCACCTGTTTCAGCTTCTTCTCAGGCACCTGCATGAGAGTCCAAATAGAAACTTGATTGTCAAAGACTGTCACCTTTCAAATTGTTAAAAATGATAAACTTCATAAAAGACAGACTGCACAACTAAGGCTGAAATTATCTGCAAAATAAGCCTTGAAATCAGTCTGTATACTGAGGTATCTTGAAATTTATCTGTCACTTGCGTACCAGAGAGTAATATGTCAGTGCACAGAACACATTTTTACCTTTGGCAGATGTTTCAGCACTTGCATGACAACGGGCTGTATGGACGGCATCTTCACCAATGGGAAGCTTTTCTCAAGAAGTTCTTCCAGCTTTACGTATCTGTGTGAATGTAGGGAATGCATTAGTATATTTTATGGTCCGCTGTGCAAAGGAATGGATTGAAATCAAACTTTCCATTCACCTGTCCTCCTCCTTGCCCTCTGCAATGGTGGCAACACGCTCCATCAGCTTTTCTCGAAGCTCATCAAACACTGACTGATGAAACTCCAGCCGTGGAGTCCCGTGAAGATCCAGGAAAGGCAATGCAGATTGTAGGGTTGGCAACAATATGCCATTTTCCGTCTGTAAATGACAATACAGTTATAATAAAACACAGTAAAACTAATATATTTTTTTATAGATAAATGTTACTAGTGCTTATTTTTTATTACTAGTAAGGAACCAAATAGTGAATAGTATCAGTTTCAAAGTCACAATTAGCTATTCATGAAATACTAATTTTCAGTAGTCAATTCTGATCACGTAGATACTAGAACTTATACTTTTACTGCTATTCACTATCCCAGCAGCGAGAAATATTTCATTGTTATCGGTCTCAAATTCACATTTTTACCAATGTACACTTTAGCATAATTTTGAAGTAAAACTTTTTATTTGACATTATTACAAAGCGACAGCCCACTTTTTAATATAGTGTACTTAAAAGTGTAATGAAACGTCATGAAAGTGTGCTCTTTTTAGGTACACTTAAGTGGCTTTTTATTTCATTAGTGTTATATTATCTGTAATTTGCAAACACTTTTTAATGCACTTTTAAGATTTGAAGTACACTATTCTTTAAGAGCTGCTGTGCAGCCAAAATTATATACCAGTTATCAATGTAAAGTTGCTTTGACACAATCTGCATTGTAAAAAGCGCTATATAAATAAAGGTGACTTGACTTGACTACACTACAAGTGACCGTTCAATTCAATTAAGCGCCCCTCTGTTTCACAAGGGTATTCACTAGGTAGTGGTACTTTTTCCATATTTGATTACTTACTACTAATTAAAAGTAGTATTAGTAACATAACAGATATTAGTTAGTTAGCTCAACTGGATAACTGTTAAAGCGGCTTGTCATCGGCTGTCATATGACAAGTCACACAGAAAGCGAAGCCAGAAACTGGATCCCTCCCATTTTAATCAATGAAGATGACTGCTGCATTCGAGCGAAGTGCTTTATGTCTAATGCAATACATCTGAAGACTGTGAATATTTGAGAAAGACAGAACCTGACCTGAAATTGGTCGATGGCTTTCAGAGGTTCTGTACAGTTAGTGAGAGTTTCTTTCAGATCTTCCCCATTGGATATTCCCAGCTCAGGTAACCCTGCAAACATTTTGAGACGCTCTCTCTATTTTAACTCTACACTATCAAAACAAAATGAAATGCACTGACACCAGAAATAGACTAATGTTGGCTATATTTGCATTGTTCGTTGTTATCTGTATTCGCACACTTCCTAACTGTGTGTGCAACCTCGTCAACAGATTCTTGCTTCTGATACATCGTAAAAGGTTCCGCCTCAGAAAGGTTCCTAGCTGGGCTTTAGGTGTCACCTTTCTTCAATATTGCGCTGTACTTCTTACTTAAAGTCTTTTATCATTGAAACCCCGTATTAAAAGACGTTAAGCCTCTGTTATTTTATTTTTTTCTTTGTGAAAAGAAGTCAACATGACCTTTGATACAATTTTAATGAACAATAAATGTGCAATGTGGAACTGTTTAAACAATAACATGATTTGGTAAACATAATGACAGTTTAAAAAAATCTGATTCTTGAATAAAAAAAAGTATTAAAAAAAATTCGTAAGTGTTTACTTTCACAAGAAACCAGGACTGTGTCAGTACCTACTTAGTACAAAGAGTTCCTTTCATAATTTTTGGCCCACACACAACAACTAATAGGCTGCACTGTTCAGCTAAATGAGAATCAGAAACTAAGATGTTTACACAACAGTGCATGACAATAAAAAGAATATTTCACATTTCCACACTCCCCAAAGTAATTAATGAGTTAAGCAAAGGAGTTTAAAGACCAGTGGCCACTTACAAGTTAGTCATGTCATTTCTTTTATCCAAGATAGATCATAACTTTTTTATGTCAGTTACACAGATAGGTAGATTGGTCTAAATTGAATCTGAAAAGTGAGATTGATTAACCCTAACTAATTGCTAGCTGATCAGACTGTTTCATAAGACAGTCTTAACTTAGTGGCTATTTTTATGCAACTGGCCCCAGATTTCTGGAGTTATTGTGCAGTTTCTATTTTTAAGACCAGTCTTTACTAGGTAGGATTAAATGTGTTAAAGTCCTTGAAATCCAAATTGACAATTCTTGGTGTTTTTTATGGAATACTGATTGGAATATTTATTCTATATGAATTATCCATGCACATCTTATTTTTTGCACCCTCATATGTGCCCTCATAATCTTTAATCAAAAGAACCTTCCTTCTCTCCTGCAACGACATCTTCTCTTCTCTGATGACGTGTTTAATGGTGCAAGGGAGGGACAACCCATCACTCACATTTTCATCTGTTTCTTGAATAAAAAAAAAAAAAAAAAAACACTCACATGAGTTCACAGCAATAACAAATCACAACCATCCAATTCTACATTGAAAAAATCAAGTCACGCACTACATTTTTTCTTGTTCAAGAAGTCGTTTCACTCAGATATACGTCACAACAGAGGGGGAAAAGACTTTCGCAACTTTTGTTTCATGCCGACTTTCCACTCTGACTTTTCCTGACCTTTTACTTATTAAATTTACAGCAAATTACATTACAAAACAAATGAAGGTTACTCTTTATTTTAAGGTGTCTGTATTACAGTGTAATTATACATTTAAGTCCTGAGTAATAATAATTAACTACATGTACTTACTATAGGGTTAGGATTAGGTTTGGTGTAGGGTTAGTCACATGTGATTATGCATAATTTATAGTTATTACTACAGTAACTAAATGTAACATGTGTAACAAGGACACTTCAAAATAATGAACAGTCTGACTTTTTAAAAAGGGCAATGCAAAAGTTTACACTTACATATAGTGTGCATCCTTAATGCTTATTCCTTAAATACTCTTTAGTGCTTATTGATCAAGGGTAACAACATAATTTAGTAGAATTTTTTTGGTAGGATCTCAGCAGAAAAAAAAATACAGATGCAGTAAGAAGGACTGAAAAGAGGAAGATGGCAGCACGCCAGGCATCTGGGCGCAGTGCTTTTCTCAGTAACACATTTTCAGCAGGCAACAAGTTGCTTAAACTTAGCATGTATCCAAGGGACCAGCCGACAGAGTTGTCTTCAGCCTGCAATCCAAAGTAATACGTTGACATTAGCTTGACAGGATATAATAACTTAGTCTAAAACTGCATATAGCTGTCTTCCTGAGAACTTACTTTCCCCTGAAAGGAGATTTGTGGGAAGGAGAGATCACTAAAGCCATATCCATCGATCAGGAGCACCCGCAGAAGAATGGAATCTGCACAGTGATCCCTCAAATGGTTCCCCTCATCAGGAAACTTATTTTGCATCTGACAGAGAGGGTGTTAGAAAAAGATATTGCCTAGGGAAATATTTAAAATGTGATCACATTTAAGTTTAATTAAAACTATAGACTTAGGAATTATTAGCTCTGACAAGTCTGGTGAAATATTTGACAGTGTTGGATTGAATTCCATGAACAGCTAAAATAGCTATTGCATCAGTTATTAATGATTCAGTCAAACAATGCAGAGTGAAGATACTAAATATGTTTTTCATATCTTAAAGGGTTAGTTTACCCAAAAATAAAATGTCTGTCATTAATTACTCACCCTCATGTCGTTTCATCTTCGTAACACAAATTAGGATATTTTTGATGAAATCAAAAGAGAAGAAAGCAATGTAAGAGAAAGCAATGTAATTACCACATTCGAGGTCCAGAAAAGTAGTAAAGACATTGTTAAAATAGTCCACATGACTACAGCTGTTCAACCTTAATGTTAATGTCCGAAGATGAACAAAGGTCTTATGGGTGTGGAACGACATGAGATTGAGTAATTAATGACAGAAATTTCATTTTTGGGTGAACTAACCCTTTAAAGTCATCTAATCAAAATGAGCTCAGTGGGGTGGTACCTGCTGAAAGCTCATGTTGCAAACGACACGGGTAGCGTCCTCTAAATCTGCTGGAGATGTGATGGTGATGCCTGCAGCTTCCTGAAGAAAGGAATGGGTGTAGAAAAATGCAGAAAATGCCTGTGCCAAATAAGGAGAGATGAGAATTGTAAAGCATTTAACACTTTAGTGTTTGATTCAAAAGAACCGGCTCATAAGAATAATTCATTCTGTAGAATGAATAATTCTGCAGTAATTCACACTGTATATTTTTGATTCACTAAAAATAACTGACATATTGGTCATTCGTTAAGGAATCATACTGCGCTCTATGTTTTTGATTTACTAAAAAGAACCGGCTCATTAAAAGAGTCGTTCATTTAGGTGTCAGACCACACTGATTGAGCTGTATGTTTTTGATTCACTAAAAAAAATAATAATAATAATCTCAATCATCAGTCAATCATCTGTAATCCGACTACACTGGTCACTCTAGTTTTTCTTGAGCTGTAGATTCAGTAGCGGTGTTGCAATGTCACTGAAGAATGAGTCTTATAAGGAATAAAGTAAAGTAAAGTTCCGTCTGCATAGAGGAAGAATGCAGGAGCAAAAAACATTAACCATCATTTGGTCTGTTATTTTTAATGGATCTGTGTATTTTGCAAGTCAGTAGAACATATTTAAAACAAAATAATGCAAGTGAATGCATAAAAAAGTTGAAGTGTTCCATATTAAGCACTCTAAAACTCTTACCATAAAGTTGCCTGTAATGTTGGGCTGGAAGACTCCATCAAAGGAGCATTTGGAATAAGAACAGTTATTAAAAGAGAAGAGATGAGAAATGTTTCCCAGGCATTGATTGTAGTTTCCAGTGCCCTTTATTTGCAGGTCGTCATCAGGTTTATAGGAAGTTGGTCTTTTATTGCATGGAGTGTCAAACACACTGCCAAGCTTAATGGATTGATTGTAACCTGTGGGATAGCAGGGATGGACTATAGAGCTGTTTGAACCCTGAGTCTATAACACACATAAAGTAAGAGAAAACATCAGATATTATACTCCAAGTACTATCAAATTAGCTTGTCTAATGGTAATTTTAACAAACAGTCTAAAGGTTTGCACGTTACCGTCATCAGATGTGCCAGCAGTCTGAGTAAGACCTGGTCTCGGCCGTAACACAGAAAGCTCTGAGTGTAAATCAGGTAGTCTTGTCCGTACAGCCGCAGTTTCATCAGATTGTCCTTGTTCTCCACTGTTTGTTTAGTCACAAATGTGATCTGAGTAGAAGCTCCGCCCAAGTCCAGTGCACCAACCGTGTCTCTGCCTGGAGACAGCCACTGACCCACAAAACCATACTAGAGAAATGAAGGATTAGAAAGAGAATGTACATAAAACATAAATTATAAAGTGGAATTATCTAAAAGTTAGTCTCTAAAATTAAATTCTTTATTTTTTATTTTAAGAAAATAAATTATTTATTTTTGTGTGTTAGAACAAAACTTCAGTCCATACCTTGATAAATTTTTCAAGCAGGTAGTTGACAGTGACCCATCCATAAGCACCCTCTTCTTGTCCACTTAAGATAGTGGCACCTTTGAAGCTGAACGGGTAAGTCTTCAGTTTGTCTCCAACTTCCTTTAAAACCTCATCTGACTCTTTGGGTTTAGAAATACTGTGTGATAAGACAAAAAAGTATATTAGTTATCTGTGATCCATTATTTAGCAATTTTTTTTTCCCAGTATATAATTAATTCATAAGAATATATTCATCTTTTTGACTCACTTCAGTAGTCTCATGCCTGCTGTGGCCCCGAGATACACAGGAGTGAGTTTGTGCCTTGACTTTGGGATATCCTGCATGGCCTTTTCCATGCATTCCTCAAGGCTACGGGCTGCTCCTCCTCTGACACCTGCATAACTGGAGATCCCGCCTCCTGGGTAGTAGGGGAATCAAAAGGAAATTAATGAAATTGAGTCAAGTCATTTTATTCTGGGGGTCTTTTGGCACTTTTAAAGACTGGACAGTGGAAAGGTGAATCAGAAGAGAGGGAAAATGCGACAAGGACTTAATGCAAGCTGGTATATTTTAAAAATGCATTGTCTGTTGTCTCATTTACATTTATGTAGATGTTTTGACCTGAAGCGATGTACAAATGAGAATAACAGAAGCAAAACAATGAGATAAAAAGTAACATGAAATTCAGTGTATTTAGAAGTTATATTAAGTATATATATATATATATATATATATATATATATATATATACATATTGTGTGTCTGACAAATATTGTGATTCAAATAGATACCAGGTTATGGGTCTTTTTTTTTTTTCGTAAAGGGGACCTATAATGCCTCACAAAATACCCCACAGATCATTTATTAGCTTGTCAATTTATTATTTATTATAGCTTGTCAAATTTGCCCCTATTTGGGTGTGAGCAAAAACACACCATTTTTGTGTGTCCCTTTAAATGCAAATGAGCTGCTGCTCCCGGACGCTTTCCAGAAGAGGGCGGAGCTTTAACAGCTCGTGCTTCGGTTGCTCAACAACAACAAAGCTGGAGAATCTCACGCAGCCAAAATGACTAATGTCAGTAACGGTGTTCAGCCTTACATTTGTTCAAACCGGAGTCGGACCCTGATGGAGCATAAGTTACAACTTTTATAATGCAACTCGACATTTCTGAATGGTTAGTGGATAAATTAATGTAGTTGCTATGGAGTTGATTCAACTCATTGACTAGCATGTGCCGTCATGTTAATCTTTTGTGCAAATCTAGCGTTGAATTGACCCTTGTTTGTGAAGCAGTCCGGCATAAAATGACAGCAACAACAACTCTTCCTCTTCTCTAAAGCAGCCCAACATGGTCTCGCCCTCTTTGTTGCGTGTTCTAGGGGGCAGGGTTTATGTAAATTAGTGATGTAGTGATGTCACTAACCCAGGAAGAAGCTTGTTGTAGTCCATACCAGCCATTAGCTGTGGTACTTAAACAGCGAATTCTTTAAAAGAAAATATCTCCCTTTGCATTGAACTTTGAGCGTCGTAACTTTGCAGATGTTGTTTATGCTCTAACAGCAACATTACACACTAACTAAAGTTAAAAAAGTGAAATCATAATAAATAAATGAAAATTGTACTCAGAATTGTATAGAGTTATACACACAAATGTTCATAGTAATCTCACACTATTTGTCTATACTCTTTCTTTTTTCCTCTATACTTTTTACTGTCTACTCACCCTTTACATGACACTCGCTGTGTTGACTGACTATGCCGGTACCGTTCTGCTTGTCTGCTGGCCATTTGTAGATGAACATGGAAGTATGCGTAGATCCAGCATCCAGGACTATTCCATACTGAAAACAATCAAAACACTAAGGACCAGCATAAACCAGCTGCCATGTTTCAAAACATACCTAACTAGCATATGCTGTTTTTTCTTCAGCAGGGTTGCCAAGTGTGGGTGGCAACTGCAGGTCGGAGTATTAGGCGTGTAGAAAGGTCTTTCATTTGGGCATAAAAACTGCTTATTAGAGTGTGGGGTAGGATTAGAGATTAGTTTCTGTTGTAGTTTCTGTTGTAGCACACCCCTACCTTTCAGCATGCCCATTACGACCTGCAGCTATCCCTGTCTCAAAATTGGAGCTAAGGCTAAAAACTATTTACAACTATTCACTCTTATTTTACTTGTTGTATGCATTTATTATAACCAAAAAAAAAAAAAACAAAAAAAAAAAATAATAATAATAATAATAAAACACAGTTGTCTTTAATTCAACTGTTCTTTCAAACACTTTTTTTTTTTTTTTTATTAAGAGTTTTAGCAAGAATCTATTTAAAGTTTCTGATCTGTTTGTGGCAGGAGGAACAGCAATCATGATTCAAAGGCAGCCTGTCATTAAAGCTGCCAGCTGCGATTCAATGGCTGCCTACCATGTGCCAGAAAGAGATTCATCTTCCTGTTGACAGATTTTTTCTAGAATCAAATCTCATCAGGTAGCTCAAACATTCTTTGCCTGGACAGCCTTGTGTCAATCTTTGTCAGATTTGTAGCCTATTTCACTTATGAACAACAAAAAAATCATTACCATGAGCTGAGCTGATTCTTTGATGTCTTCAAGGTTGATGGCGAGCAGAAGGATGCCTATAAATGAAAGAAATATAATTGCAATAGCGGTACATATTTGCAACTGCATTATAATCTATTGTAAACAGAAATACAGTGACATTTGATGAACGACTGTTAGTCAGACTTTAGTCAGGAAGTCTCAGAACCTTCTAACTTTTGACGTCTTAACACTAAAGTAAACCAACCTGTCAGACCTGTTTGGGCATGCAAACTGTATCATCTGCTTTAAGAACAAACATTAATTTATATGAAATGTCTGATGTGCACTTGTTTTATGGCAATGACTTGAACCTGTAGTTTGTGTGCTGGAAAGCGTTTCCTGACTTGCTCCTCCAAAACACCCCAAAGTGATTCAATAATATTTAGATCTGGTGACTGCAGGTCATGAGAGATGTTCAACTTCACTTTTGTGTTCATCAAACTACTCTATCACCAGTTTTGCTGTGTGTATTGGAGCATCATTATCCTGATACACAGCACCACCTTAAGGGTACAAACCATTGGGTGCACATGGCCCTCCAGAATAGTTCGGTAGTCGTTGGCAATGATTCTGGCCATCCATTACAATTAGTGGGCCTAGGGAGTGCCATGATATTACAGCCCAAACCATCACTGATTCATCCAGTCCAGGGGGTTTAGGGCTTGAATGTGGGAATGAAGGGGTTGAAGCTAGACTCATCAGAGAACAATTCATGTTTCACTTTGTCCACAGCCCAAGAGTTTCTTCTGCTGGCACCATTGAAACTGTTTGACATTGGCACAAGTAACCATAGGTTAGGCTAAAGCAGCCCAACCATGAATATTGAACCTGTGGAGCTCCCAATGAACAGTTTCGGTGGAAACAGAAGGGTCAAGGAGCACATTTAATTCTGCAGTGAGTTGGGCAGAATGAGTTGTTTTTTTGTTTTTTTCGGATACAATCCGATTTAGTACCCGGACATCCCTTTCAGAAAGCTTCCTCTTGCATCAACAGTTAACTCCTGTTGGATGTTGTTCATCCTTTGTGGTGGATAAGCCACAAAGACTTGCTTTCCTGGTCACAGATGTGCCATCGAAACGCGCACCAACAACTTGTCCTCATTTGAACTCTGATATGTCTCCCATTTATGTTGTGTGGGTTGCAATATTTTATGTACAGCTGTGCTATTGCTCTGCTAATTCAACCTTCACACTCTGTTCTTACTGATGAGATGTGAAACCAGTGAAGGTTGCATATATAGGCGCAAAGCCTCCAACACTATATTGGCCAGTGTTTCAGTTTCATTGTCCAACTTCTGTATATATATATATATATATATATATATATATATATATATATATATATACACACACACACACACAACCCCGTTTCCAGAAAAGTTGGGACATTTTGTAAAATGCAATAAAAACCACAATCTGTGATTTGTTAATTCTCCCGAACCTTTTTTTAACTGACAAAAGTACAAAGAAAAGATTTTCAGTGTTTTCACTGACCAACTTAATTGTATTTTGTAAATATAAATACATTTTGATGGCTGCAAGACACTCCAAAAAAGTTGGGACAGAGGCAAAATAATAGTGAAAAGAAAGTAGTAGTATAATAGTATATAGTTTCCAAGTTAAACTGTTTTTTAAACAGTCCACAATTAGCAGGTGAATTGGTAATAGGCTCACCACTTTGTGCCAAATGTCATGAGAGAATTGTCAAACAATTCAAAAATCACATTTCTCAATGCAAAATTGCAAAGAATTTATGTCTTTCACTATCTACCATACATAATATTGTGAAAAGATTTAGGGAATCCAGAGAAATCTCAGTCCGTGTAGGGCAAGGCAGGAGACCTCCGTTGAATGTGCATGACCTTTGAGCCCTCAGATGGCACTGCATGAGAAACCATCATGCTGCTGTGTTAAAAATAGCCATGGGCTCAGGAGTACTTTGGAAAACTGTTTTTACTTAACACAGTCTGACTGCATCAAGAAATGCAACTCGAATCTTATGGAAGGAGAAAGCTATACATCTGTTCATTTCAGAGATGCTGCCGAGTTCTCTGGGTCTGAGCTCATCTCAGATGCTTTAAAGCACAGTGGAAATGTGTGCTGTTGAGTTCTCAGTCCCAAAGATGAAAGGGACCATCCAGACTTTCATCAGTGACAGGTGCAAAATTAAATCTGTCATGGTATGGAGGTGCATCAGTGCAAACACCATGGATGATTTGCATTTGTGTGAAGGTACCATTGACGTGGAGGCATATATTTGGTTTGTACAGAGACATATACTGCCATCAAGATGACAGTATATATGTCAGAGACCATAAAATATAGAAACACAAAACCTCTATTTGGGCACGCTGACAGACATCATTCTGCCACTAGGTGGCACTAGAGCAAACACAGTTATGTTTTGTCTATTATTATAATCAGGAACCATAGAAAACAATATACATTGTGAAAAGTCCTATATGTATAAATTGAATTCATCATCAGTGATTTTTTACACACAAGACATTCTGTAATATTCCATCATTGGGCCAATTGAGTTAAGAACTTGAACAAAGAAATGTCTTGGCTTTTGAGCAAAGTCATTTACTTGAGGTTCTTCTTCTCTACTACCTTAAAATTCTGTATAGGATTATTAAGGCTTTGATTTATTTTGGTGTATATTAGGAGTGTAGTAATGATAGTAAAGTGGAGGAATTTGATTATATTCCAAAAAGTGTGTGGGTAAACAAAAGATTTTCTGTTTTTTTAGGAAATTTAGGCTGGTCATATCAAAGGACTCATCTTTTTTTTTAATAGCCAGTAGTCTTTAATTACTGTACGTCACAGTCTCACAAATATGAACATGATTTGCTGCTTGCAATTTGGTAGCAGGCAGTGTTACACAAGATGAGTCATCGATATTTGCTAAAAGAGAATTTTGTCAATATTGAGGATTACACTAGAATATAGATGGCTTCGAAGCTAACAGACACGGCCAAAAACATTTAGCATTCTGTTTATGTTACCTGTGTTTTATTATCTACAAAATGTCTCACAGACAAAAATGAATAAAAACAGTAACTTATTTAGTATTACAAAAGCATTCATGATTCAGCAGGAATAATAGCAGACAATAGTACAGTTTCCAAATCAAATTCATTCTTGTATCTGCAAAGCTACATTTTCAAGACTTTCCATTTTGAATGTTTTCAGTGCCTTTGTCTTTGTATTACAGCACACAAATAAATCTAGAAGGTTTTAAAACAATCTAAGGTATTATATGCTGTTAAGGCACAGTACACAATCTTATCTAAAAAACAAACAAACAAAAAAAAAAAAAAACATACATTCAATATTATGAAATGACAGTGATAAGTTCAGTGACAAAATTAGGAAACAGTAACAACACTGTGCTCATGTTTTACGCAAAACCAAGTCTCTTCTAAAATTCTAATTTATATAAATTTATATAAAATGTGCTTGATAAGAAATAGGTTATTGAAATGTGATAAAATGTAATACCAAAAGTGTGCACCCTTATTTTTTTTCAGTGTACTGTAAACGGAAGCATCCTTGTTAGGGGCAGTGCAAAACAATGTACATAGGGAGCAATATAACGCAATCATTATTAAATGACATTATTAGTCTTTTTCTTACGGATGGCTCGCAACAGAAAAAATAGTGCCATAAGAAGAAGGACTGAAAAGAGGAAGATCAGAACACTCCAGGCGCCTGAGCTCACTGATTTTCTCAATAAAACATCTTCAGCAGGCAGCAGGTTGCTTAGGCTCAGCATGTAGCCAAGGGACCAGCCGACAGATGTGTCTCCCGCCTGCAAACCAAAGCAACATGTTGACATTTTCATGATAAAGAGGGGTCCATTTATTCATGAAGCTTAAATGAACATGAAACAGCTTTTCCCATCCATTTTACTTCTGTAATGTGATTAATGTACTTTTTAAATCAAAAATACAATTAAATATAGTACTTGATTTAGATTGGACTGTGAAAAGTGCGCTCTATATATTTGGAGAGAAAGGGTTTAAAAATGAGGGTCTGATGATGTCAGAAAGTAATGTTGTGCACCTATAAATTGGCAATGTGCATTAAAGAAGTAAATAGAGTCAAGTTTTTCAAATAGGTCTTGCTACCTTCTTCTGGAAGGAGATGTGTGGAAAGGAGAGATCATCAAAACCATATCCTTTGACCAGAAGCACATGCACAAAGACAGAGACTGCGCAGTAGTCCTTCAGACGGTTTCCCTGGTTCCCAGCCTTATTTGACATCTAGAACACAAAGAGTGAGTGAGAAAGTTCAGTGGAAGAGGTCAAATACTTATTTAAAAGAGGACCTATTATGACCTCTTACAAAGTCTTGATTTTGTTTTAGGATCTGCTAGAATAGGTTTTCAGGCTTGAATGTTCAAAATTTTTCACATATTTTACATTGCTGCAGCACCGCTCTTCCCAGTCTGTCAGTAACGCTCTATTTAGTTCCTGTCACTATGAAGCCCCTTCTTCTGAAAAGCACAATTTGTTCTGATTGGTTAGCTGGACCAGTGTGTTGTGATTGCTCAATGGCTTCAAGCACTGGAAATGTCACATCCATTTACCATAACCAAGAGTTTTAACACATTACTAACGCAACTCAACCAGGCCTCATCCCTTTTTTTTTTGCTTATGCCTTTAGCGAGAGTTATTTAAATGAGGAATACTGTGAGTGTACATTCCTAGATGAAAACTCAAGACTACAGTCAAGTTCAGAAACAGAGCTCACTGATATAGAGTATAACTGCCTTTGGAGTGGACTTTGTGCTTTGTAACGTTGCAGACCTTTTTCATGTTAAAACGCAACATTGGACACTAAAGAAAGTTGAAAATGTAAAAAAAGCACAATAGGTCCTCTTTAAACTAATTTCTTTTCCATGGGAAATATCTAAAAAGTCATTTAATAGGCTAAATAGATCAACAGATCTGTTAATTCAATATTGCTTATAAGTATACAAAACGCAGTGTACATTTTATTATCATATTATTATTAAGGGTAAAGCAAGTTCACTTAATCTGAGAGCCTGAGACTCTCAATCATTGGTCGATTGCTTAGATATGGGGAAAGTCATCTCAGAATAGCAGGGCTCAAAATTAGCTCAGTGGGGTGGTACCTCCTGAAAGCTCATGTTGCAGATGACACGGGCAGCGTCCTCTAAATCTGCTGGAGAATTGATGGTGATGCCTGCAGCTTCCCGAAGAAAGGAATGGGTGTAGAAAAATGCAGAAAATGCCTGTGCCAGAAAAAAAAAGAGAGAGAAGGGTGATGGAGAGAGAAAGAGATTGTGTAATCATAATAATGACACATGCAATAATGACACACGAGTGCACAGAAGATGAATTTATGATTTATTTTAATGCTTTGAGCTGTCCCCTTAATAACTGCTTACATATTTCCACAACCATCCCCCGCCAGTAAAGACATTAATGTTGCCTTAGGCAGATGAAGGAACAAATTTCATATTATGCCGGTTGATAAAATATATTTTAACTGAATGCATTAATGTTCCACTCTAGAAACTCTTACCATAAAGTTGCCTGTAATGTTGGGCTGGAAGACTCCATCAAAGGAGCATTTGGAATAAGAACAGTTGTTAAAAGACAAGAGACGAGTAACATTTCCCAGGCATTGATTGTAGTTTCCGGTGCCCTTTATTTGCAGGTTGTCATCAGGTTTATAGGAAGTTGGTCTTTTATTGCATGGAGTGTCAAACACACTGCCAAGCTTAATGGATTGATTGTAACCTGTGGGATAGCAGGGATGGACTATGGAGCTGTCTGAACCCTGAGTCTATAACACACGTAAAGTAAGAGAAAACATCAGATATTATACTCCAAATACTATTAAAATCATCTTGTCTAATGGTATTTTTAACAAACAGTCTAAAGGTTTTCCCGTTACCGTTATCAGATGTGCCAGCAGTCTGAGTAAGACCTGGTCTCGGCCGTAACACAGAAAGCTCTGAGTGTAAATCAGGTAGTCTTGTCCGTACAGCCGCAGTTTCATCCGATTGTCCTTGTTCTCCACTGTTTGTTTAGTCACAAATGTGATCTGAGTAGAAGCTCCGCCAAAGTCCAGTGCACCAACCGTGTCTCTGCCTGGAGACAGCCACTGACCCACAAAACCATACTAGAGAAATGAAAGAGAAAAATGTAGTGTAATGGCTGGTAACAGATCTTTAATAAAGGACATTCAGGTGATGTGAGATACACAATATGTCTAACCATATACCTTGATGTAGTTCTCTAGCAGGTAGTTGACAGTGACCCATCCATAAGCACCCTCTTCTTGTCCACTTAAGATAGTGGCGCCTTTGAAGCTGAACGGGTAGGTCTTCAGTTTGTCTCCCACTTCCTTTAAAACCTCATCTGACTCTTTGGGTTTAGAAATACTGTGTGATATGAAAATAAATATATGAAAATTCTACTTTCAATACAAATTTTTCTATACCTGCATATCGAAATTGGCAATTATCCTGCAGTTTTTAAAGCTGCAGTCCGTAAGTTTTGCCTCTTTGTCACCATCTCTGTTTGAAACCTGCAACTGCAGTTATTTGAGGAATTATCATCTTCATGTGGGTTGTGCCTCGGCACGGCTCCTCAGCACGGATGAATCTAATGTTTGCTGTCAGTCACTACATCGGTGTGGATACTGTACTTCAGAATCACAGATTCTGTGTCTTGGAAGTATGACCAAAATAAGAATTTTCACCGGAAAATGTAATCTGAAGAAGTAAGTAAGAAAAAAAGCAATACAATAAATCACGCTGCCAATGGTGATTAAATCTAACAATCGCTTAGCTTGGATCACATCAAGCCATGCAAATTATTATTACACTTTGTTCTCAAATTGTTAATGTTAACAACATCAGCATTGCGTGACTATGTGTATTTAGTGTGTATTAGCATTACCTGTAGATTTCAATTTCTGTATCCACTCCACAGTCCAAAGTCTTTTTCTTTTGACTACGGGTGAATCTACAGTTGTCACTGATTATTGTCATTTGGACCTTTCTGGATTACAATCCGCCATTAATTATTTCAGCTGCTGTGAAAAAAGGCTATAAATTATCTGCCATTCTCACGTGATTTAGCCTACTAGCTGGAACTTGTTCTTTATGTTAACAGATGTGACACAATGACGCAAAGACAAACGGCAACATGCTCGAGTTTCCCGTTGAAACCCACCAGTACCACCCGAATTACAAAACATTATTACAAGCTTACCGTTGTGAATTGGACTAAGGTAAGGAGATAGTTTTGAACAGTGACTGGTTATGTACTTGCTCAAAAATTGATTTTGGATCATTAAAAAAAAAAAAAAAAGTTACGGACTGCAGCTTTAAATAAACAATGCAGACATACTAGGGGTGTAACGGTACACGTATTCGTACCGAACCGTTTCAGTACAGGGCTTTCGGTACGGTGCACGTGTGAACCGAATGCATTACACTCTGCTTTTTTAATAACTTTTGATAAGAAACGAAGTGTCATCCTTCAAATTCTGTCCACGAAATCACGAAATTCAAACAGAAAGTGACGTTTTGACGCGCTTTGATGTGGCGTGACAGATCACTGTACAGACGCCTCAATTCAACCGGCATCGCGGAGCGATCATCTCTTCCTCACTAGTTACAGAATAAACTTGAAGGTATGTTGAAAGATACATTACAACTTACTGAAACGTATAATATCTTGTGTTATCGCTTATTCAGTGTTTCAATGGCGGAAAGACATCAATAAAACAGCTTGTAAACAATATGTCAAGTAGCATTTACCTCAGAAAAGCCATTCAGTGTCCACAGCTTGTTAGTTCAACTGAGAAATGAACTGTTTCGCTTAATATGTGCACTGTATTAGCCCATATATTCATTATATTTTACTTAACCTGTTAGTGATGTCTTGATTATTTAATGTATGTTTAAATAAATCTGTCATGAAAGTGACAGCCACTGTGTATAAATGATTATATTTCAACAACAAATTGGAGTAAAACTTAATTTTATAATTAGATTTAGAAATTAATGCAAAAACTGCCTTATGTGCAGCTTAAATGTTTGCATACAATTTGTTATTTGAGTGTTGATTATTATATCTAAAAATAAAAAGCGATTGAATTTAGTCTAATAGTTTGGGCTCAGTTGTTAACCTTTAATATAGTAGCATAATGTTCAAGTAAGGGCTCCCTACATAGTTTATAGCATCAGCAAAGATATTTTTTTATCCTTAAAGCTGCAGTCCAGAACTTTTTTTGGTTAAAAATTATCCAAAATCAACCAGCCAGTGTTCAAAATTATCTCCTTATCTTAGCCCGATTTACAACGGTAAGTTTGTAATAATGTTTTATAATAAGAGCGACCTGATGGATTTCCACGGGAAATTCGAGCATGCAGCAGTTCATCTTTGCGTCATTACGACACGTCTGAAAACAGAAAGGAAGGAGTTCCAGCTAGTAGCTATGTCATGTGAGGATGCTGCTTGTAGCGGATCATATATAGCCTTTTCTCACAGCAGCTGAAATAGCTAAACTTATCATTTTGATGGCGGATTGTAATCCAGAAAGGTCCAAATGACAATCATCAGTGACAACTGGAGATTCACCCGTAGTCAAAAGCAAAAGACTTCGGACTGCGGAGTGGCTACAGAAATTGAAATCTACAGGTAATACACTAATACACACTAAATACACATAGTCATGCAACGCTGATGTTGTTAACATTAACCATTTGAGAACAAAGTATAACAGTAATAATAATTTTCACGGTTTGGCATGATCCGAGCTAAGCAATCGTTAGATTTAATCATCTTTGGCATCACGATTTATTGTAGGCTAATGCTTTTTTCCTCAGTTGGTCAGAACAAAAGTGGCAGAAATGTTACTTACTTGTTCAGCTGATATCTTCCAGTGAAAATTCTTATATTGGTCATATTTTCAAGACTACGATCTGTGATTCTGAAGTACAGTATCCACACCGGTGTAGTGTGATTGACAGCAAACGTTAGATTAATTCGCTGAGGAGTCGTGCCGATGCACAACACACGTAAAGATAATAATTCCGAATATGACTGCAATTGCAGGTTTCAAACAGAGATGGCGACAAAGAGGAAAAATGCCGGACTGCAGCTTTAAGAAACTTTTAGTTATAATTTAATTTAATTTATTTAAAGACAAAAACACAATTTGTTCAGTAAACCACTGTTTAATAATAAAAAAAAGCAATTTTATATTTAGTTTTCTCCATACCTGCTGTACCGAACCGTGACTTCAAAACTGAGGTACGTACAGGACCGTGAGTTTTGTGTACTGTAACACCCCTAATACCTACAGTACCATTTAAAAGTTTGTTTTAATGCTTTTGAAAGAAGTGTCTTGTGCTCATCAAGGCTGAATTTATTAATTAAAAATATATAAACCAATAATATTGTGAAATATTATTAGAGTTTAAAATTGACTGTTTTTACTTTAATATTTTTTTTTTTAATGTAATTTATTCCTGTGAATGCAATGCTGAATTTTCAGCATCATTATTCCAGTCTTCAGAGTCACATGATCCACCATAAATTATTCAAATATGTTGACTGGTGCTCAAGAAACATTTCTTATTATTATTAATGTTCAAAACATTTGTGCTGCTAAATATTTTGAGAAATCTATGATACATTTTTTTTCTAGGATTCTTTGATGAATAGAAAGTTTAAAAGAACAACATCTTTTCCGTCACTTTTTGACCAATTTAACCATTTTGTCATTAGTGGTTAAAAAAGTTGCTAAAGTAGGTTTTGGCACAAAGCTGTGATCTTTTTGACTCACTTCAGTAGTCTCATGCCTGCTGTGGCCCCGAGATACACAGGAGTGAGTTTGTGTCTTGACTTTGGGATCTCCTTCATGGCTTTTCCCATGCATTCCTCAAGGCTTCGGGCTGCTCCTCCTCTGACACCTGCGTAACTGGAGATCCCGCCTCCTGATTAGAGAAAGTGACAGGGGATAAGAGAGAGGTCATGTACAGGATATCTGAAATGAATCATGGAATATCTTAAGTATGCCCACACAGAGCTCATAAGAACTATCGGTTCCTATTTCACTGCCTGATATGCCACTGACCTTAACAACCATAAATGCAACAGACATTTTTTTGGGTGCCTATTCCAGATGTTTCCGTAGAACATTGCTAATCAGCGATATTTGCAGGGTACTAGGAGTTTAACATCCCGATTCTAAGATTGTTAGATTCTTTGAATTGAGTGGGAGACTGAGCCAAAAGTGACGAAATAGTAAAAGGGCAACTTGAAGCACGAGCACGAACAGGAAGTGGGCAACAATGTCTGCAAATTCAGCACTCTTGAGCATGTCCAAATGATCTATCAAGAACTTCATTACAATACATTCATAAATGAATTAAAACTTCTGACTTTGTCATTTGGATTTTGTAATGTCTGTCTGGTAAGTGGATTTTGAGAAGTGTACATACATTTTGAAACCAAGATTTGGGTAAATTGTTTCTAAAAAAGGAACAAAATGAAGACAAAACCCTCTAGTTCAAGGCATTACACAAGGTTTTAGTTGTCTCACATCCTTTGTACTGTTCGTTACCTAATCTAATGTCCTCAACTTTATCTGCTGACGTTTAGTCTTATAACAGACGTTTTTTATCTACAGGGATTTTCAAATGAGGAACATCACAAGCCATTTATCACTAAATACTCACCCTTTGCATGACACTCGCTTTGTTGACTGACTATGCCGGTACCATTTTGCTTGTCTGCTGGCCATTTGTAGATGAACATGGCCGTATGAGAGGATCCAGCATCCAGGACTATTCCATACTGAAAACAAACCCAACAGCAAAAAAAAAAAGGCTAAGATTAAACACCTGTGATGCCAGGGACAAGGGTTTGTTTTCCAGGGAACACATGCACACAAAGACACAATGCCAAAATACATACAATGAATTCACAAGTTGCTTTAAATAAAAATGACACAGGAAGGGTTCATAATAATAGCATTGATTATAATGTTTCTGGAAATGTGCACCGAATCAGCATATCAGAATGATTTCTGAAGGATCATGTGACACTGAAGACTGAATCATATTTCATAATATTACTGTCTTTGCTGTATATTTGATAAAATAAATACAGCCTTGGTGAGCATAAGAGACTTTAAAAGCATTAAAAATTTTACTGACCCCAAACTTTTGATTGGTAAAATACATAAATTACATTTAAGTCTACATAATACACTTCAATGTGTAAATAATAAATATTCTGAAATAGTTTTTATAATTAATCAGTTTGAAGAAACAAATACTAATACAACAGAAAATTTGACATTTATGTATTCATATTGATAGCATTGAAACCTGGACTGAACAGTATGACTGAAGTCTGACATGAATTCCTTGATCATTGATTTATCAGTCTGCCATTTTATTCCAGTCATTACTCCTGGATGGAGGCTTCAATTCATATTCTTCAATTGTATATAGGCACTGCATGGTTACATTTCAAGTAGGTGAGTACATTGTAATCTAGCACTCATTACGCAACAACTAGACAAAGTTATAACTTGAGCATATGGTGCAACTCCCCCCAGGTAATTTGGGTCTCGTGCTGGTAAAAACAGGGTGTGTGTGTGAGAATTAGCCATGTGGGAACTGCATTACACATAGCAAGTTTTCCTTGAGGCGCTGATAATATTGTAAAAGAAATCTCCTACCCTCTCTTTGGTTATCTTAGAATTATAACGTCATGTTAAATTAATACTGATAAATTCAAACATATTAAAGTTAATACTTCTGACAGATTAACTTGTCCCATTTATACCTCTACTAGCTGCATCTTGTTGCTTTAAAAACTCAGTTATTTTGAATTTTAAATGGTCAGGCCTCTTCCTTAGCTAATTCATAATGCTGATTATTATTATTCAAGCTAACACGACTCACCTCTGTAGCTGCCTTTGCAAATATGAATATGAATAAGTGTTTAACAACCAAGATCAAAAAATAAGAAGTGCCATTTACATATGCCTGTCTCTTTTTCCCTTAAGTCTTCATCCCTTTCTTTTATCACACAGACCTATGCTACAGGCTACACTGACTGAACTCTATTCATTCATGCAAACTATGATAATCTCTTCCAATTACATATCTTGCTCTCCAGACTTTGCCTACAGTTTGCATACAGCCATTTTAGCTTAGTATAATAGTACTATGTAGCAGCTCTGAGTCTGAAAGATTTCGGAGTTCAACAGGCAGCTCAAAACATGTTTAAGCTTGCCTTTCTTTGTCTTTTTGCCTCCATACTGCTCAGTTTCTGCCATTAATCATCTGTTGAGCATGTCGCTTTAATCTCTTCAAGAAATTACGTTACCCTGAAGATAAATGGAATTAGGCCTATTAAGTAATTTAACAGTAGATGTGTACGAGGTACATAATGTTAAAATACTATATGTTCCGGATCTTCAAAACCACAATGACTCAATGTCCTTTTACTAAGAAAAAAAAGGGATTACAGCGTTGAATCAAAACAGCTGGGAAATACAGTTGGGATCCAGCCAATATGAACAAGAGTTTTTATGTGTTTAAAATTGTGTAGAGAGACTGGGGTCATAAATCAAACAAAGAGCACAGCTGAGGAAATGCATAGCTTTCCCTCTACTATTAAATAGACAATAAATGTAGTTCGGCAAAGAATGGACATCAGGTAAAATACATTGAG
This sequence comes from Hypophthalmichthys molitrix, assembly GCA_037950675.1. Classification (NCBI taxonomy): domain Eukaryota; kingdom Metazoa; phylum Chordata; class Actinopteri; order Cypriniformes; family Xenocyprididae; genus Hypophthalmichthys; species Hypophthalmichthys molitrix. The sequence continues at coordinate 15,091,418 of CM075496.1, read as the reverse complement.
TGATCACTTTTTAGTTTCAGGAGGCAACAGTCATTAATATTTGTCATAAGAGTTCTTGTCATTCTGAAAATGTTATTATTCGTCAACATATAAATATAAACTAACTCAGCAAGAACATGGAAATTCCACTGGCTAATGTTAACACTCTTATAAGGAGTACAAATCACCTGCACTAAACTTTAATTGTTGTTTTTAAATGATGACTGGATGGTTAATATAAAAAGAAAAACAATTAAAAGATGCATTTCAGTTTTAATCTGAAATGGCATGGGTTTTTTCAGCAAGAACACCTGATTTGACAACTATTTTAATTTTCTTTTTACAGATTTTTTTTTTTTTTTGTAGTACTTAACTAATAGCCTTAACAATGAAACATACCTGCAATGGGTTTCAAATTGTCGATGAATCATTGAAAATTATAACAGTAAGAGAGAATAATGAGCCAAATATAACTTTTTATTTAAATAAACAAATTTAAATGAATATAAAATGTAAATATTTCAGTGATGCTTTGGATGAACAATATATTATTTATTAGTGGCTGCAGTGAGCTCTTTTGACAGCTCAGCACGAGCTCAGCTTTTCGCCAGCCCTGAACATGGCAGCGCAGCGGCGCGTTCACAACAGGAGCTTGTGACGCCGTCCGCTGCATAGGTGCTTTTCTATGGCGAGGAACTTTTTTGTCGGCCTTGAAAATAAAACGACTTTGGCTTTCGGTGCCGCTTTATAAAGGCAGAGCGCCAACCGCTATTCACGCACTTGAACGCTGCTGCAACGGGGTTCTGCTGCTCTCCCCTCACCCACCTATCCATCGTGGGCGCGCCCCACACTTTGAGAACCACTGCTCTAGTCATGGCTAATCTAATGCATTTATTTTATGTCCCAGAATGTATGTTGCTCTAATGTGACAGCTGCAGACATAGGCGCCGATTTATGTTTCTGCCGGTGGGTGCCCAGTGGCAGAAATGTTTGTATATCAAGAGCAGGGACTTCTTATCGCTTCGTCAACTGGATGTTTCATTGGCAGTATATCCGTGCAGCGAGATGACAATTTCGACCCAAAAGCACATTCTTTTCATGCTCTCGCTGATATCTGATACAAGGAGAGTTTGAGTTTGAGCGCGCGCATGTTGTATCTGATCGAGAGCAGAGCCATTTGTGCTCGCGCACCACTTGGATAAGCTCTCGACGTAGAAACGGCATAGAAATAGAAACGGCCTTAAATAAACTATAAAAAAAAAAGGGTGAAGATAGTGTCTGAAAGCTCCAATCCATTTTTTTACTGGTTAAAATCAATTGAGAATATCTCGTATTTTTCCGTGGGTGCTCGACCATTTCCGTGGTGGGTGCTCCAGCACCCGAGCACCCACAGGATCGACGCCTATGGCTGCAGATATTTAGCAGAGTCGCCAAATCCGAAAAGGCAGCATTAGGTTTAGAAACAGGTTACCCCTCAATTTCACACACAATGGCTTGAATTTTACCCAAATTCACTCTGGTGTTTTAATTTTATATCCTAAAAAAGCATGTTGCTCTGTGAACAGCAGCATCACAAAAAACACATACTGAGAGAGAAAGCTTTTATTTGAGCTCCATCGCGAATCAGCCAAAAACTTGTGCAGAACTGTGTTCAACCTGAGAAAGAATCTCTCTGGGCCGATGGTCCACACTTTTTAAAATCACTCCTATATGAGCAAAAAAAAAAAAAAAAAAAAAAAAAGCCAAGTGAAACACGCAGAGGAGGCGCTCTATTTTGTTTACTTTACCGGAAAACGATCGATAGGCTAACTTACAGATAAGCAGCTCATTATTTTTCGAAACGTCGCGGGAATGTTAAAAGTTCCCTTTCCCTCTTCTTGATTTGTTGCCTGTGTGTGCATGTCACAAATAAGAAAAATGTTATTACCATAAACTCTGGCGGATCTTTGATGTCTTTGTTGGGTACGACGAGCAGAAGAATGCCACCGACTGCCAGAAACAGAGCAGCAGTGGCGGTAATGATCTGGCATTGCTGTTGGTTACCCATGGATACCATCTAAGTGAAGCGATCCACACAGGAAAAATGACAGAGACGACATTCGTTGGCAAGTTAGGTTGGCTACTATTGTGACGTTGTGTGTTAAATACTGGCGGTAAACCGCACATCACAAGTGGGCATGGCACTAGCTTCATTCTTCCTCGTCATGGATCCGTGGTGCGACAGGTGTTCACTGTGTTAGACTTTATAAACTACACGAGTAAGTCTATTCAAACGTGTAACGAAACTTATTTATTTTATCCCTGTTACATGCTTCTTTTTCATATCCTTATCTTAAGTGCTTTTCCAAACTTTAATGGAAAAGACCCTAATAAAATGACTTGAAGAACTGTTAAGAACCTCCTTTGATAAGAGATGTCGAGGAAGTATTTTAATTATGAGGGCACATGAAAAAAATAATGATGTGCACGGATGAATCATTTTTAATAAATACTGCAATATTCAATAAAAAAAACAAAACATGAATTGTCAATTTTGATTCAGTGGTGACTTTAAGAATCTTTTGAACTGTCTTTGAAACCAACATAATAAATTACTTCTCGAGAAAACACACACACACCATTGTGTAATTTGATTTTTTTTTTTTAAATCAAAATCTTTTACTGAGATATAATTCTTGTGATAACATTCCTGTGGGACAACTAGCCCCGCTCTAGTCTATTCTGTCTCAAAAACAACATTTTGCGTAAGGTGTTCCAGACACAATGTCTAAGAATAATTTGCATTAGTAGGAAGTTATGCATTGTAGGTCATAGGCTTGTGGGGTTTTTTTTTTCTTTTCTTTTTTTCCGTTTTTTTACTTTGTGGTTAACACTTATTTGTGAAATGAGATGTGTGAAGCATTTTAGACAAGCTGTTCTGAGGAAAAGATCATCTTAAGACAAGGTTTATCTCTAAATTAAGCAATAAAACTGTCACCAGGATGTTAAACAATATACAAAAACTCTGTTATCATGCTGAGCTCATATTGTAGTGCAGGGGATGTTGGAAGCTATGAGCAGATGCAGGGTCATTCATCACAGAAAATGACTGTGTTTGTGTGCCAAGAAGATTTATTTAATATTTATTTAAACAGGGCCTGCATTATACAAAGTGAACACAAATTATAACCACAGACACAATTTTAAACATCCAACAGAACCATAACAATTTAACAACTGTTACATCCACTAATGTCCATCTTAGGCAGGCAGATTCAAATTTACTATATAGGCTATATCTACAAGGCTACTTCTGTTGTACATCAGACTTTACATTACTACAGTATTTTTTCCTTTTTCTGTTAGGTTAAAGATTAAAGTTATAGCTCAGAAGTAGATAGGCTGTGTGCATGACAGACATTTTCTTAAACTTTATGTTCATTTCCTCTCCCCCTTAGTCTCTGTGACCTTTGCAAAGTGTAGTCTTTGTAAGCAGCTGTCACAGCTTTATTCAGCCTCGCAGCTTCAGGCTGGTCCATATAAAGAAAGCCTCTGCTCATCCATATCAAACAGCACATACTCTGAACTGCGCTCCGGGTCTTGGCACATGTGATTAACAATGAAACACTGGTAGTTCCACAGTAGAAGTAGCACCATGCCACACAATGCCAGCAGTACCAGGCTGACCAGCAGGAGGCGCTGTTTGTCCAGGCAGCATCCGTTCTGACAGCGCTCATCAGTGAGATGTGTGTACTTCCATAGAGATTTCTTCAGCACACATCCCGAGCGCTGATGTGGATACAGAGACACGGCGAGATCTTTTGTTTGTGCTGTACTCATTGTACGGGAAGTACTCATGCAAGCTGCCTGCTGTGGGGAAAAACAAGCGGTAGGACCGCAGAAATTAAATGAATATTGCAGTTCATGTTGCACAGGCCTGACTAGGGCTTAATGATGTTTATCATAAATGTGCAAACATATTCTTTTTAGATATAGAATTAATCAGTGTTTGGGAGAAAATAACTAAAAATAGCATCGCTACTACAAATAATATTGTGGGTTTTCTTTCCAGTAACAAACTTATGCAATGAGAAGAGCTTAAGCGTTGGAAAGTCAGATTCTTTCCAGTGAATCGATTCATCCGAGTGGTCCTCTCTTATTAGAATCAGTTCGTGCAACGTGTGCTTCTCTCTCATATGTAAAAGTTAGGGTCCCAATTGGTCCCAATTCAGAGGCACCATCCTTTGAAGGCTAGATTCGAATGCGACGGATGCTGTCCCAATTCGAAGGCTCCTACGAATGCGGCCTAGCCAATCCCAAGATTCATTGTGCCTCAGTGACGATTGTTTTGGTTTTTTTAGAGAAAAATAATTTTTTTAGACCATCCCATTTAATAATGCTTGGTTCAACCTTCGTTCACTTGGAAGGCGTGGCCTTTGAAGTCTGCATCCATTGAAGGATGCAGCCTCTGAATTGAGACACGGCTGTAGTGTTGGAACGTCTGATTCATTCTACTTGATCAGTTCATCCGAATGGTCCTCCTCCTAATGTTGAAGTGCAGTTCATTCTAGTAAATTGGTTCAGTTTGTGCTTCTCAAATGGAAGGCATTGTCTTAGGCCACATTCACACAAAGCCAGAGCTTTCCCTATCCAATCTTTTTTTGCAGCGTTGTCTCAAGAAATATCTGCATACACACGAAACCACTGAAACTGACTTAAAATGATGTAGAATACATACCAGTATGTGGCGCTGTAATTCTGCCACAGAGATACACTAAAAATGGAGAAGACTTGGAGCATGCAAGTCGAGGGGTCAAGACCATAGACTGTTAAAAAATATGGACGTAGGGTCTGTGACGTCACCCATAGGTTTCTGATGAGCATTTTTAAAACCTAAAGCTGGCCGTTGCCATCTTGGCAGCACGTCACCGCGCGTCACTCCCAGATAACAAAGAGTCGGGATGTGGGTGGAGCTGAGGTGACGTGACGGCAGCAGACAAACAGCTATCTGTCACTCGAGTGGGCGCGCTCTTAATTATGCAGAACTGTAAGGCTTAATATAATTTAAATGGATGAGTTATAAAAAAATTCACCCCTCTCACAGTTGTCATGAAGGGCAAAATTAGCAGTATAGACCAAAACCACAATTTGTACCAGGCTGTAAACATGTTTTTTTTTTTCTGCTGGTAAGTTAGGCATTTTAACATGGGGCTCAATGAGATTCTGCTCTCTTTTGGAGCCTGTCCCCAGCAGCCAGTTGATGAATTGCAGTTTAAGTCACTTCCGTATTGGCTTCAAGAGAAATGGTGGGAGGTTGCCGCTTGGTTGAGAAGTGGGGTGATGATATCATCATTTCACACAAAAACGCAAGGGTGTCGTTTTCAGATTTATCCACTCTGGGACCCGGTTTCAAGAAATAGCGGTTATAGGCTACCAAAACGCCGGATCCGTCTGGATGAAAGGCCGATACGATACAAAATGTTTGTGTATACAGCTAAACGCCTCTCCATGTGGACAGGCTCTTAGTAAGACTACATATCTCGGTTGCTATGTCATCAAGCGCCGCCGAAGGCCATCTTAATTTGAAGGATCCTTGGAAGGCTGACCTCGTTTTGCATTCTTCATTCAGCTTTTTATGAAGAATGCATCTATTGCAGTGGTGTGCAGTCCTGCTGCTGGAGGGCCACTGTCCTGCAGAGTTTAGCTCCAACCCCAATTAAACACACCTGAACTAGCTAATCAAGGTCTTACTAGGCCAGAGATGTCCAAACTCGGTCCTGGAGGGCCACTGTCCTGCAGAGTTTACCACCAACTTGCCTCAACCCACCTGTCTGGAAGTTTCTAGTATGCCTAGTAAGACCTTGATTAGCTGGTTCAGGTGTGTTTAATTGGGGTTGGAGCTAAACTATGCAGGACAGTGGCCCTCCAGGAGCAGAATTGGACACCCCTGTACTAGGCATGTGTTGAGGCAAGTTGGAACTAAACTCTGCAGGACGGTGGCCCTTGAGGAGCAGGTTTGGACACCCCTGCACTGGACACTCTCATTAGCGTTTAATTCTGAGGAGGAGGACTCTAGCGTACACAAGCCTCCGAAGGACTGGACACAGCCTCACTAGGATGCAGCCTTCTGTTTGAGAAGCACCCATTGTGTTATAATGTACAATTCATTATATCAAACAGATTCACAAAAACGATTCACTGATTTGAATCTCTGCGCTATGTAGATATTTTCGACTGGGTAATGTAAATTAAGTTGTTTTTGTTGTAGCTATTTAGTATAAATGTATTGTTCAAGTTTTCTTTATGGTTCTGATTAAATATATATGACATCAGTGTATAAGTTATATATATTTTTATTTATAAAAAACATATGGCAACCTTGCTAACTTAAGTGTAGTTAGCTACTTTGAGGTATAGGTTGTAGTGTTTCAAAACTGTAGTTTAACTACTTAAAATTATGATCAACTTTCGAAGTAGCTGCCCCAACTCTGAAATTCATTGCTCTTATATTGAGTGGGTACTAAATCCAACCCTCATAAGCCAACTATATTTTGATCAAGCTTTTCATTGGTGATTTGAAATAGACTCTAAATAGAAGAATTATATTGAAAAAGCAACAACAACAACAACATTAATATCAGTATTGTTCCATGGCTATTGGCTTTTTCAGTAACTCTTAAAGGGCTGGATCAGAAACACCCTAGTTCGCTTAAATGTCATGACTACTAGTGAGAGATAAGTATGCTGCCTCACCTACCATGGTAGTGATATAAAATAGCACAAATGCAATATATAAACCATTATAAATGCCTACCTTTTCAGTTGATGTAGATGCTGTAGGACTGCTAGCTTACAAAGACAAACAAGCATCAGGTTGTAAGATGCCCGAGGGTTTGTCCATTCACTGACCTGTGCGCCTGTCTGGATTACTTCTGCTCAAAATGTCAAGACAAACAGATTCAGAGCACCTCCTCCTCTACTATCTTGGCACAACACCTTCTCCACACCAGATTGTGACCATGTCTGTTTAATGTGAGAGGCGGATTGTGCAATAATTAATTAATTTTATGTCATTTTAAAAATTATACCTTCCATGCATGAGACTGTTAAACCAACAGCTATAAATATAAATAATGAATGAATATTCTCTACTTTATTTTAACCTATTATAAGAAAACGCACAACTGCATCCACACATTTCAAAAAACCCTGAAAGATTAAAATAGATTTAAGTCAGTTGTGCTCTACTTTGATCACGACAGTGAAACAAATGACTTTGCGTGCTCTCGCACTGTGCAGTATCCCCATGAGAGCAGAGTGACGCCAAGATACTGATGACAAGCAGTATTGTGGCATATTTCATATATTTTTGAATAATGAATGTGGGCACACTATGTTAATGCACTGAATTATGTTCAAACCCATTAAGTATTATAGGCTACTAGTAAACATACATAACATATACAACCACGCTCTCGAAAATGTCTTGAATAGTAATGTAAATATGACATCCACATGGTATTTATCCAAATATTCAGTAGTGCATTCAGTGTGAAAGTTCATGTATAGAAGCATAGATAATTATAGACAGAAGGCTGACCTTTGCTCTTAATCTTCTAGTGAATCCTCATATCTGATTTTCTGTTTCTAAAACATTTGCGGAAAATATGAAACCTTAGTCTTTCTAACAAAGGCAAGGTAAAGGTAGAGAGAGAACGGTGAGCATATTGAATCCAGGTTTTATTTTTTCATTTGATACATATTTTATTGGCACACTGGAGTACAGCAGTTATACATTTTTAAACATATATCTTTGTTTGAATTCAATTCTGTTTTTTTTTTTTTTACACAAACAGTATTGGAATAGTCATCAAAAGCACATTTGGTGGTTGTAAAATATGGTAAAAGCAGATTCAGATGGCCTTGCAATATCTTAAAGCTTTAGAAATAATGCATGTTTGCACACAACAGTGAAGACAGGTTACATTGCTTTGTTTGTCAAAGATGTGCTTCCTATTGAGCTTCTCAAGTCCACACACACTTTAATTCATTCTTGTCAACGTCGTGGGGTTTCACCACACAGATTCCAATTATATAATGAAATATTAGCTTGATGGACATAGCAGTGCTTATATTTTCCTAAGTAGGTCATATTTAATATTCATGAATCTACAGAGAATTTGCGTATCTGCTTAACACGTTATTCGCTTCATAACGAATTTCACTTTGACATAAAGCAGCTCACAGTCATGTTCACAGTAAAACTGGACTTCAGACATTTTGCTGAACCCAACCCAACAAACAGAATAATATTGTCAAGCAAAGACCACCAGACCCTTAACTATAAATCTATCTGTTTTCTATAAAAAAACTCTCAATTTTAATCTAAAACATATTCCTCATAATATTTTATCTTATAAAATAGCTCCATAACTTACTGTTACAGTACGCATAGTTCACATCCTAAACTTTTCACAATAGTTAGCAAAACCCTCAGATTGATTGTTTGAGACAAACGATCTATACAGTGATCTAATACTATAACTCATCTATTATTGGCCAGCATACTTTTAAAAGCCTACGTAAAAAGACGACTGACTCGGATAAATAAATTACCACTTTTGCCGGTAACCATTTCACTAGTCCACAGAGCAAAAGCTTGACAACAAACAATGGAAATAGCATCTAGTGTTATTATTACACACAGACAAAATATAATACTGCTCATATATTATGATGACATGATGAAATATGTATAATGCATGGAAAGGTCCCTATGTGGTAGCAAAAGGATGCACGCTACCAGCTCACACAATGATACAAACATCATTACAGGGAATTTCAAGCAGGGTTCAAGATGAAGCTCAAAAGAACCTGTAATAATATCTGCTTCATTACATCTACGCCACTCTTTATCATAAACGGGTTCCTTTCGTTTGTTTGAAGATTTGCCATTAAACTTTTATGATAAAAAAGGTTGGATCTGCTACATTTAGCCCCTGGCTGAATAGACCCCATATTAAATGCTGATATTCAGTTATTTCTCATCCAAAAAAGAATTATATATATATTTTTTTACAAAAGATAAAAAAACATAAATTAATTAATAAATAAAGTAGAGAAAAACGGTAGTCAAAAATCCACAGTATGTGTCCAAAGCAACTTGGGCCACTTCAGGAGAGTGTGTTTTGAAAACGGCAGTAAAGAGAGAGAATTGAATATTAAGAAACTCAGTGCAACGATGATCAAAATGTGTCAAACTTTCACCTAGAGTATTATTTATAGTACCGCATTTTCTGTTACAACCCACTTTTTCAAATCTAAATATACAAACAAGTAAAAGATATGTTCTGTGTTTGCTCTTTTTTTTTTTAAATGGGAAAACATCAAAACACTACCAAAGTGTTGAGATAAGCTACATATATCTTAGGTGGAGGTAGAAAGATGTAGATTACATATGTTCTGTATGAAACATAATTATGCCTGTATCATAAAAGTGAAAAACTAATTCGGTATTATCTTATTTTTCTTGTTAATACTGAACGATGACCTAATGTGGAGAAACACAAGTCTGAACATATATTTACAATTTTCACACACACACAAAAAAAAAACCTTTTGATATGTGCAAAACAATTGTAAAAAGTGAAGCACTTTGTGTAACTGCGAGTGTGTTGGTCTGCTGTGAACTGTGTGGCAGTGTGGATTTGCTCCAGTGTGGTTGAATTTGGCACAGTGTGTCCATAAGAGTTTCATATCCAGTGTGCATATGCTGAGACAGGGTGGATTTTGCTCAAATGACGGTGCTGAAGGTGTTGTCTCAAGCTGTCTGATTCAGAGCCCACCGCTTCCTGCTTTTCCAGTTTCTCTCTCTCTCTTTCTTTCTGCCTGTCAAATTCTCTTTCTCTCTCCACTTTCACACCACTGTGCTCACAGAGGGGTCTGACAGGTTGAGCTGGCCGGTAATATCCGTGGGATATGGCTATAGATGAGGAGGAAAGAGAAAGGGAAAAGTAAGAGCAAATATATTTGCATAAATATGTACTGTACCTCCCGGTATTCACGTTTGTTATGACAGAGGCGATCTCTCCACCCACTGTAGGCCATGTTTATCTGTCATCCAGAATAATTTGGCTGTGTTTTAAAAACAGACAGGCCTCTTTGAGCTGGGGCTTAAGATAAATAGAGTGAACAAGGTCACGGATTCATTACAGCACAAATGCTTTCTTAAAGGATCATTGCTCACGCTTAGAGTCCGAAATGAATATGCTTCCTTAAACGGGTACCGTATATCAACACAAAAATGTCTGCACAAGAAACCTGTAATGGCACAAATGAGAGCACTCTGTCTTCTGGCCCATGGCTAATAATTTACCTGACCTAGAAGTATTGTCGCCATAGTAACTGTCCTAATGAAATATGACAGCCAGACCTGAAATGCAGCACAAGGTGCAATTTATTCCAGTCCGCCACAGGTTTCACCTTTAGTATCTCTTAATTTCTGAATGATTATTATTATACTGAAAGGTTTATTTAATTTTATACTATGCACATACGAAAATATTATTTGTGGAAATGGTTAACATTTAATTAAAGGAATACTTCACCCACAGGTCATCATTTACTCAGCCGTATTGTTGTGCCAAACCAATTTTTTTCTTCTTCTGTGAACTTCTTCTGTGTTTTTTTTCCATACAATGAAAGTCAGTGGGTCCAGTGTTGTTTTGAAACCCAAGTTTTATTCAAAATACTGTATTCTGCAGAATAAAGAAAATCATACAGGTTTGGAATGATAGTAAATGATGACATGATTTTTGGGTGAATGGTCACTTTAAGTCATGACAACTTTGAGAATTCATTATCAGAAGTCACACTGATTATCAGAAGGGAGACAGTTTTGGCTAGAAGGCTTTAGTGGGTGTCGTGATACCCTCACTCATAACAACGTTGTTTATGGTGTTCCGAGTCAATTCTGAGTCATAACCACAGTGCCCCCTGTCTACAAACAGGGGGAAAGCATAAGAGAGCTCTATTCTACAACAACCAGAAGGGTCATGCTGGTAGAGGAAGAGAGAGGCAGTGTGGCATGTGGTGTGGACACCGACATTCAAAACGCCATTCAAATCCATTTATAAAAAACACTGATAGAAAAGAAAAGGATGATTAGGACTGTGATGGGTAAACGTCAGTTCAAAAAGACATTTTGTCACTGTTTAGCTTGTAGACTTTGCATCTTTAATCAGCTTTATCTTTAATCTGATCCTATTCTACCTTCAACTTTGAAAAATGTTTCATAATATCATGTTAGGTTTTGTTAAGAACGCATTTTGTGAGCACCCTCACCTCTATAAATGATTTAAACCATCTTACTGAGGGAGAAATCAACTGAAATGTGAGCTACATGGATTTGGATGTTTCTTTGTAAACTGTCAACCAAATGAGCTGCCAATCAGAATAATTTTGCAAGTTGAGGGTGTATGCAACAAAACCCCAGGTCAATCATTGCCATACCCAGAAAATGTCTAGCGAGCAATTGAAAAACAACTCAGTCTACATCAATTAAAGTAATGCAATGAAATAGTCTGTGTTTGTGCTTGCATATTTGTTTGTATTGAATCCTCAGAGCCGGTAGCTGTTTAGTTTGAGAGCTACGTCTTATTAAACCTGTGGGACCAGAGAAACACAGTGAGGAGGCGTTAGTGTGAACAAACTCGTTTGGGAATCCAGCTCTGAGAGTTCAATACATTGTAAACGTAGACACAAAACCCATCTGAGCAGCATTTCCTGAAAATGAAAGGGTTTTTTTATTCATAGAACTGCAAAGAAAACATTGGATGGTTAAAAATAAATGCAAAGATCTTGGTAGTGCAGGCCTGTCGGGGGAACAGCCTAGGTTATTTTAGCGTTGCTTGTCTTTGGCTGTTAATGGCGATACCGTGCATCACGGGAGGCATACAGGGTGACTTTGTGAGAGCAACCACATAAAATGGGACAATAAAAAAGGAGGATGAGGTACATGGAAATAACCGTTACAGGACCGAGCAATGAGAGGAGAGACACACGAGTACACATAAAGAAAGGAGAAAAGAAAGTGTGAAAACAGAGCATAAAGTCACATCCAGGTTAGGCGCGGGAGAAAGACCAGCACAGGCACTAAGAAGGAGAAGCTACCTCGCCCCCTCCTGCAAGGTCAAACGCACAAGCCCCCCCAAAAATCTGCTCCTTTGTTACCTCTCCACACTTTCCCTAGCAGCTAGATCCTTGATTGGGCTTTCCCAACAGATGTCTGGATGGAGTATAGATGGCTGACTGACAGACATGGCCATGACTGTAACTCCATGTGTGAGGGTGAAGATAGTCTGAGATGACACGTTTGTTTTGGAGAGGAGAGATGAGATGACAGGAGAAAGGAAGAGAGCGAAAGAAACAGGGCAGGCTGAGGAGGAGGAGGAAGAGAAAGAGGAAAAGAGCGAGAAGATAGAAGTACAGGCAGGGCGTCATTTTCTTAATCTCCTTACCGTGTCTTTGGACGACCTACGTCTCTTGATGTTGGAGGCCAGGTTGGTACTGATGGACCTAAAAGAGGCTTTCTTTTTGGGGTCGGGCTCTGCTCTACCACTTTTCCTATCCTAAAATAAATATACAGTATATGTAGAACAATTATTCGTGCTCTCTGGAAGAGCGTGTTTGGTTTCCAACCATCACCACCCACCTCGACTACGAAAGCTACTGAATGGCACTACCCTGCTAATTTTAGTGCTAATCACAATTAAAATGACGTCTCCTGTCCACTCTCCATTTCCATCATGGCTGTGAGTAAGAACGGTGCATTTGTGCACCCACAGCATTCTACAAGGAAAGAGGACAATGGCATAGACTGGGTGAGAATGTGTACAGAAAGTCTTACTTCGAATCTTTTACAATCCTGACACTCTAGAGAGGGGAGGAGGACTTCTGTGGATTGTGTGATCAGACCGCACTCATCCACAGTTCTGCAACTCCGTAAATGGAAAGCCAAAGCATTAGCAAAGAAAAAAAGCAAAAGAAACGTAATCGGATGGAAAAAAAAAAACAGGCTCCATTTTGAAAGGGAGAAGATGTTCTTGTGTTTTCAGGGAAAATTAACAACTCATCAACAAAACAATCGAAACTTAACACAGTCCCATGGCATTATACCCCAGTGAGGGTATAATGGGCATATGAAGGAAGGAGGAAGGGGTGAGCAGGCTCATAAGAGGAGACAAGAGCGTCTGGAAGGGGGGGTGGTGAATTCAACCAGAAGACATGCAATACATGGAACCAAAAAGGGAATGCAAAATGAATGACATGACAGTTGACCTTGGCTGGCACCGTCACTCCCTCATTTACTAGCACATTTGGACCATATGTCTGATCCCCTACAGTGAGCGACTCAAAATGTGACCATCTGCGACTGCACTTTACTTTACAGCAATACAATAAATGAATAATTATACCACAAACAGGTTAGTGAACCAGTTTATACACACACACACACAACCTAAATTCCATAAATGTTGGGACATTTTTTAAATTTGAATAAAACGAAAACTAAGACTTTCAAATCACATGAGCCAATATTTTATTCACAGTAGAACAGATAACATAAGTGTTTAAAGGGAGACATTTTACACTTTTATCCTCTAAATTAGCTAATTTCAAATTTGATGCCTGCTACAGGTCTCAAAAAAGTTGGCCCAGGGGCAACAAATGGCTGAAAAAGCAAGAAATTTTGAAAAGATTCTAAAATCTAGCAACTAATTAAGTTAATTGATATCAAGTCTGTAAACATGATTAGCTATAAAAGGGATGTCTTTCAGAAGTAAAGATGGGCAGAGGCTTGTTGAAGATTTACTTTAAAAACTTTGCTCCTCATACTTTAAAATACTTTAAAAACAATGTTCCTCAACGACAAATTGCAAAGGCTTTGCAAATCTTATCATCTACAGTGCATAACATCATCAAAAGATTCAGAGAAACTAGAGAAATCTCTGTGCGTAAGGGACAAGGCCGAAGACCTTTATTGGATGCCTGTGGTCTTTGGGCCCTCAGACGACACTGCATCACTCATCGGAATAATTGTGTCAATGACATTACGAAATTGGCCCAGGAATACTTCCAGAAACCACTGTCGGTAAACACAATCTGCCGTGCCATCTGCAGATGCCAACTAAAGCTCTATCATGCAAAAAGGAAGCCATATGTGAACATGGTCCAGAAGTGCCATCGTATCCTGTGGGCCAAGGCTCATTTAAAATGGACTGTTTCAAAGTGGAAAAGTGTTTTATGGTCAGTCCAAATTTGACATTCTTGTTGGAAATCACGGACGCTATGTCCTCCGGGCTAAAGAGGCGGGAGACCTTCCAGCGTGCTATCAGCATTCAGTTCAAAAGCCAGCAACTCTTTTGGTATGGGGATGCATAAGTGCATATGGTATGGGCAGCTTGCATGTTTTGGAAGGCACTATGAATGCTGAAAGGGATATAAAGGTTTTAGAGCAACATATGCTCCCCTCCAGACAATGTCTATTTCAGGGAAGGCCTTATTTATTTCAGCAGGACAATGCAAAACCACATACTGCAGCTATTACAACAGCACGGCTTTGTCGTAGAAGAGTCTGGGTGGTGCAGTCCACATCTTTTAACCTATAGAGAATATTTGGCGCATCATTAAACGTAAAATACATCAAAGACGACTACAAACTCTTCAGCAGCTGGAAACCTATATCAGGCAAGAATGGGACCAAATTCCAACACCAAAACTCCAGAAACTCATAACCTCGATGCCCAGATGTCGTCAAACGGTTTTGAAAAGAAGAGGAGATGCTACACCATGGTAAACATGCCCCCGTCCTATTTTGAGACCTGTAGCAGGCATCAAATTTGATGCTCATTTTGATGCTCATTTCTCCGTTTAAACATTTGTTATGTTATCTATGTTCTATTGTGAATAAAATATTGGCTCATATGATTTGAAAGTCTTTTAGTTTTCATTTTATTCAAATTTAAAAAACGTCCCAACATTTCTGGAATTCAAGTTGTATATACATATAGTTTAAAACAAATGTTCCAGGTTCTTAAAAATGTACTCTCTGTATTCATGTTGGTTTGACATGGTTTAGAAAAATTCTACAGCATTTTCAAGAAAAGTTTCAATTTGTTGACTCGAAAATGTTATGTAACCAAGTACAGAACCAAAAATACATTATTTAAATATATTTCTCAAGGGAGTCACACCACATGACATTTCACAACCTAAACTTGCCTTGTCATTTAAAAAAAATGTCATCAAATCATCTAATATTTAAGAAAGTAATTGATCGTGAAACACAGTCATGATGATCTGCATAGTTCCTCTCTAAATTGATGTTAATCCAATGTCCAAAGCCAAACAAAATGCTTCTGTAAAGTAAAGTGCATTAAACTTTTTTTTTGTGTGAGATATTTTTTATTCTTTTAGCATTTATGAATCATTAGTCACTGTCTGGCTCTCTCAAACAACATTGCAAAAGAAACAAGACACAAAAAATGCCCACAATAATATTTTCATCTGTTTTCACATAAATGCATTCTGGTTTCTCTATAAAGGGTGACCGTACAAGCTCCTTTAACCGTCAGTGCTTTCATCCATTGCATTTCAAAGCCCTGTGATGAGGCAGTGCCTCTGGAGTGGGCAGCTAGCCCACATCACACAGGCTCCTGATCTGCTCCTGGCTCGCTCTGGTTTGAAATGCAAATGCATCCAAGGCAGATCTGCCTGTTCATGCATTCAGGAAGCAGTTGTGTGTATGGCTTTTGCATACGTTGCATGTGCACCTGGAATGAGCGTGGCGGTTTTAATGTGGAATAATTGATTTTAGCTTTCAGGAAGGAATTATTCATTGGCGCACTCGGTCGCCATTAGCGCTGGTTAAACATCCATATTTGCCCATTCTTATGGGGATTACATGGAGGCTCATTTGCAATTAAATTATATAAGAATTATTTTTCTTTTATTCGATAAACAGTGGGAGGAAAATCATCAAAAAGACCTCATCCGTGGTCAAATATAGTTTTTTGTTCATCTCAAATTATAAGCCTTCAACAATGCTGGACCTCTGACTGGACGTGGGCAGCACGTGTGGGTGTATTAACTGTTCAACATTGTCTTGTGACTCAAGTAGGCGGTAAAGCCCGAAGATTAAAACACTTAACTCCCTATAACATGACTCTCTGATGTGTGAAGTCAATCGGATAGCTGTCGGCTTTGATACCGCACTGACACTTGATCCATTAATTAGATTTAGTCTGTTTTGCCTTGTGGTGAAATATGTGTCTGCTAATAATGAGTCTAAAGTAACAAGGCCATGCTTAATGACTTGCATCCCATCAGGAAAAGTAATCTCGCTTCAACAACGCACTAACTTTCACAGCAGTTCAGAGCTGTGGTCATGTGTTGTGTAAGCCAGCCAGGTCTCAAGTCTCAAACGGGCTGACCTTGTTACTTTTGCCAACATCCGGGCATCATGTTGGCCTGTGACCCATTGTGTATGGATACAGCTGGAGGCCAGCAGCGGACAGACACTGATCTGTATAGGGCGTGAGGACACTTTGATCCCCGCTGGAGCCCAGCAGAGACATTCAGTCGGCCTGCTCAGCATGCATCTTCCTGACTCCACAGCAGTATCACAAGCTCCTTTAATGTGTGTGTGTGTGTATTTGTCAAGCTGCTCAATAAAAGCAATGCCAGTGGCAGTAGTGAGGCTGCAGGAGCTGCTTTATCATGCTGAGCATTTCGATTGGATGGTAAGAAATGTGTCTTTGCATGGATCTGCTGAGAACCACTCTTATCATTATTATAAAGGAATTATTTTGGACACTTATGTGCTATTGTATGGCCAAATGTCCAAATTTATGAATAGGCCTGTTACCCTTTTCACCTCGAGGCATTGTTGTACAACTGTGAGATTCTATTTATTTAGTAGATATAATCACAATCACACTGTGTTATAAACAGTATGTAACTGTGGATTATACTTTGCTTTCTTTGAGTATTTGTGCTTTATTAGTATTATCTAAAGCAATAATTTTTTTAAGTTTTTGATGCTAAAGACCCATTTATATTAAATGAAAAAGTTATTAAGCATGATATTTTAAAGACAACATGTTGTTTCCTAAATTAAATTATTGTTTTTTATGTTGTCCTTGTACTAAAGCCGAAGCCAATTATAAAAATCTGGAAAACATTTACTTTGTGTTAATTTGACTTGACATTATTTATCTTCTGCTTTCAGCAATTACAAACAAATTTTAAATGCAAAGGTTTGTCTTTTTTTTACATTTATAAATCTAAAATTACTTACCATTAAATTGATTACAAGTGAAAGTAAAGACTTAATTTGTTGCAAAAAAATTCTATTTCAAATAAATGCTGTTCTTTTGAACTTTATTCATCAAAAAATCCTGAAAGAATATGCGTTTGTATTTGTATAAATTCAACTTTACCAACACAGGAATAAATAACTTTTTAAAATATATTCAAATAGAAAACGGTTATTTTAAATCCTAATAATAGTTTGCGATATTACTATTTTTAATCAAATGCTGCTTTGGTGAGAAAAAATTAGAGTAAAAAAAGAGAGAATTAGAGAAAAAAATTAGAGAGAGAATTAGAGAAAAAAATAAAATAAAAAAATGTTATCGACATCAAACTTCTGAATGGTAGTGTATAAATATTTTTCCGAACAGTATAAATGGGTCTTTACATATGAAAACTTATAGTTGGCTTTATATTTTAGGAAGTGTATCATCAGATATCCTTGTCATCAAAAGTTTAAAAACCCCAGCTCTAAATATCATTGTAAGTTCACCCCTTTATACTCCCTGGTACAAAAGAAATTCATTAAAAAAAGTTTAGCATGCATTAATAGATTGACAAACACTTTAGTTCACTGTAACATTCGCTGCTCCATTTGACTGCCTTTTTTGGCTGTTCTTTTCGAGTTCACTCTTTTGGTGATGTGTTAATTTCTGCCTCATTGTGACCTTTAAGTAGCATCATGAATGGATGACAGACATGTGACTAGAAGAAATCTATGAGACTTCTTCATTCTGTGTCAGAAACCAGTGGTTAGCTGCAGATTGGCCTATTTTTTGGCTCTAATAACTTCCAGCAAGAGTTTGGGGGTTGGGAGGCGGCTGTACCTGTAGGTTCTTCCTCCAGACATTAACTGCTGCAAAGGCCAGCTGCATTTGCTTCCTGCGCGCATCTTTGTGCCGTTTGTACGCAATCTCAATGAAGATGAGGAAGATCCCGGCAACGATGCCACCAGCAACCAACATAAACACGCCTGTGTGATGAAAAATACGTTTGATTATTTCCAGACAGTCTTCAATGTGACAAAGAGGGCAACAGACAGAGACTATTAATAAGGGCTGTTCATACTGAAAGGGATTTGCATTCATTTTCAATGAGATTCTGTTTTTTTTTTTGCAACATGAGCTTCAGTGACCGTTGGTTGATATGACAAAGTTTTGCAAATGAGAAGAGACATTATGTGGCGACAACCAATCTTCTAACTCATACAGCTGGATATAACGGAAATGCTTACTAGCAACCAACGACATGGAGACTCAACGATCTTGAGGGATTTGATCACTGTCAGTGTCAACAACCCTTTAAAAAGCAAAAGAGATCCTGTGAGAGGTGGATCATACCTGCCATATTCTCAAAAGTGAGAGTGGCTGGTGCATTGCTTCTGGAGTCACACTCCTGATAACGGACCCAGGTTTTATCCAAGTCCTCCATGAAGCCATTCTCATGGGAACTATTAATTCAGAGACCAAACACATCAGTCAAACAATCCGATATTCCAGAAATAGAAACAGTTGACAGATTGCGGTAAGCCTAGGGATTAGCTGAAAGGAACAGAAAAAAAAGAGAAAAGCAAACAAAAGTATAGCGCTGTACTGTGGATGATTAGTCTTGATTGAGATTACCTGAGGATGGCCAGTGAGACATTTTGCTTCCATGGGCTATCTTTGCGCATGCCAATACCGAATCCAGAGCGGAAGAACAGCTCGCCTGTGGTGACCAGGTCACATTTTTGCGAGGCCTCAAACTCCAACACTGCGGAATCCCATATAAATGCGTGGAGTTTGCTATGGGAAGAAAAAAATTGTAGTGAAAATATGACAAGTCTTGCATTTTTGTAATTTAAAATTCTTTATCTTTACCATTTACAATAACATTCAAAGATTTTTTTTAAATAATTTTGAAAGAAGTCTGTAATGCTCACCAAGGCTGCATCTAACTGATCAGAAATACAGTAAAAATGGTAATATTGTGAAACATTACAATTTCAAATAACTGTATTCCATTTTAATATACTTTAAAATTAATTTATTCCAGTGATGACAAAGCTGAATTTTCAGCATCATTACTCCAGTCTTCAGTGTCACAACATCCTTCAGAAATCATTCTAATATGCTGATTTGGTGCTCAAGAAATATTTTTTATTATTACCAATGTTGAAAACAGTTTTTTTGTTGTTGTTATTGAAACCACTATATATTTTTTTCCCCTCAGGATTCTTTGATGAATAGGAAGTTCAAAAGAACATTTATTTGAAATTGAATTTTCCACTTTTCTTCAATTTATTAAAAATACATTTCAAAATCAGAATTAGTCTTAGTATTTTGTCCCCCTTTTGCTTTAATGATAGCAGCATGAATGCCACAATTTTATGTAAAGCCTGATGATTACCATGATCCAGCAAGATCTGAGAATGATCCAAAGAGAAAATTGTGAGTCACATGTTCAATGACACAAATTGACTTATTTGATGAGGGACCTATAAATAATGCATTATGTATTTATTCTTCATTTTATGTCATAGTGTTTCTTTGTTCTACATTTTTCAAAATCTTAGACATCTAGTCACCACTTTATTTAATAAATCATTTGCACTTCTACTACTTTTTATACAAACAGCTTGAAGAACTTGAATCTTCTAAATGGAGATAAGTGGATCTAATTCCTGGAGATTATAGAACTCCACGTTAAAAATTTGAAAGGGAAATGTATTAAACACTGGCAGTCTGCCATCTGTTCCTGTATTACCCTTGCAGTGAAGGTCTTTCTTCAAAAAACAACTCCTGCTTTGTATTCAGCAAGAATGCTGTACTGAATCACACTAACAGGAGTTTAGCCTCTGTCTGCTCTTCACAGACTCACTGAGGAGAGGGGAATATGTATCATCCTTTATACTGAATGGTAATTTATCTCGCTGCTGCCCACTTCCTGGCATTGATATCGATGCCCGGCCCCTAAAGGGAGCATTTTAATATGGTGCTTTTTAAGATTTAAAACAACAGCTTCCAATAAACCTGTTCTGACTTAACAAAAAATAACAATGCTTTAAAAAAATTTAATTAGGGGAAACTCTTGATTGTTGACTGACTTGTCTCGCACGGCCTGGATGGCTTCAGCGGCGCTCTCGTAGTTGTGCTTTTCCATGTGGCGGTACATGGTGCTTAGCTCAACTTGACGCCGGAAGTAAATGTCCACAGAGCTCTGCTTCACTGTGGCGTAGATGAACTTGTCTGATGGGTTTCGCAGCTGGAATACAAGGTAATAGTGGGACGGTCTGGATGAACTGTTATAAATTGGTGCAGCGTAAGATAATTTAAGGATCCGTTTATTCAAAATAGGCTGAATAATTGAAGTAAACTGGTGTTTGGTGTCTGCAAATTAAAAATTTGGACTAAATTTTTGGACTAAACTTTTTTTGTAACTGCAGTTACATGAAATATTTCTGAGAGGAAAATAGCTGTGGGAATAAGAGGTAAACCAAAGTAAGTATGACCTAAAAATGTGCATCTACCAGTTGTAGTATAAAACAGTAAATTTATCATATTATATTAGAAAATACTATTCAGAATATACTTATACCCCGTTGATTTTAATGTATTATTTATAATTATTTATTTTACTTTTGTTCAAATGTTTACATTTAGTCCTTTGCTAATTTTCAGCCCACATGACAGAATCGACATAGGTTATGATGAAACCAGGCAAATAAAAATAACCTTTGCTAACAAATGACCCATAATTACGTGTCCTTGGCGAGCTTAATTATATGCCGTGTGAAATGTGAAATCTCTGTGCACGGTAATTTAGGGTCTTATTTGATATTGTGTTGTATAACATGAAAAGCTGCTTCATATTTAGCGCTCACCCTAGGGTCGTTGATGCCGGTAATGCGCTCCTCAGGCCGATCCAGCACTAGGAAGGCTGCCAAATTGGCAGTATAAGATGCAACTATAATCATAGCAAAACCAGCCCACACCATACCTAAAATCCTTGCTGAAAAGCTCCGAGGGGCACCTGCGAATGTAAGTGGGGAGGTGAAAGCGATAAAGAAAATTATGCTTACTGCAAAATCAATCAAACACAGAGTCAGCAATATTTCCATCTCACAGGGGTGATAGACCGAATAATAAGCTCTCATTGCTGATGTCTACCTTCTCCAATGCCGGAGTTCAGAAGTACACCCCAGGAGAACCACATTGCAGAGGATAAGGTGAGGGCATCTTCTTCTTCCTCTTCACTATTTACTTTAAACCTTCCAAACGGGCTGCAGGGCAAAGCGCGTATCAGTCAGAGACAGATGCTTTTAGAATATGTTGTTAAAATTCAGCCAAACTTCTGAGATTTTCTGCAAACTTTCTTAATATCAAGCTACATTCTCACATCTGTGTTCAGTCATTTCTACATCTATCCAAGGATGAGTTTTAAAAAGGATGGTTCAGTGAAAAATGAAAATCCTGTCATCATTTACTCACCCTTGTTGTTGCAAACCTGTTTTAATTTCTTTCTACTGCAGAACACAAAAGAAGATACTTCTAAGAACGCTGGGGTCCAAACAACATTGGACCTCATTGACTTTCATTGTATGGAAAAAACAACAACAAAAACAACAACAACAACAAAACACTGAGACATTTGTCAAAATATCATCTATTGTGTTCCACAGAAGAATGAATGACATACAAGATTGGATAAACTATCCCTTTAAGGTGTCATGCATGTAACAAGTCTTCCTTTACCTGAAACGGTCTAATAGGTAGAGCATCACCGCCACAACATGGACCGATAGACCCACCAGTAACCACAGAGTGCTCTGAAAAGGCTGCATGAACGAGTCCAGTGTACTGCGTGGTATTTCCTGCAAAACAACACAGCTTTATCCAATCCAACAAACACCACCCACATTGCCACATGCATCACCATATGGAGCATCAAATGGAGTCTACATCTACGCTGGTTAGAGGTGTATTAATAGATTTCGCTGTACTCCAGTCAATTGATTTATCAAAGCATTTTCTCAGTACACAGATAAGCCCGCTTCAGGGAATTTAATTAAATCAAGAAACTGTAATACTATTTCCGTCCCAGAAAATCATGTTCCCAGAGGATTTTTCCAAAAATTAATTACATTTTAGATACTTTATTTGAAACTTAGTAGCCATGAAACTGACCCCAGATCTTCATCTATTATTTTCTCATTGGTTTACAGGAAAATTAGTTTTAAAAGGATAGTTCACCCAAAAATGAAAATTCTGTAATCATTTATCAATTTCATGTTGTTTTAAAGTGGAACAGGAAAATATTCTGAAGAATTGTTTTTGCATATACTTTGAAAGTCAGTGAGGTCCAGAACATTTGTTTGCCACTGACCTCTCATTTTATGGCAGAAAAACCCTTCACGTTTTTATTTTGGGTAAACTATCCCTTTGAAGTCTGTGCATTAAAATGATTATCTGAGACTCACCTTTTTGACAAGTATTGTGAGCCCCTGGTACTTGAACGGTTTCGAGAACTCTATGTACTGGGCTCGTTCATTGTTGATAGTAAGTGGAGCCACGATCATGTCTGCTAAGCCACTCAGGAGCTCTCCCATCATGCCATTCCACTCCTTCTTGTTGCTGTTGTTTACCTGGTATCAGGAAGATAATTTGTCATGCCTAAATGTGCTTTACTTAATATATATTTCAGCAGATTCTTAATGGCATCTGTGAAGAAAGGCTTCAGAAAATAAGACTAGTTGCATGACCTTTGAAAAGGCATGCAAAGCTACAGGCAGGTGAAGAATCAATAATGTTATCATATTACTCACACGCTCCTGAGTGCCAAATTTGCCATCAGCCACTAGATGCACTTCATAGGTAAAGTTCATTGTCATTGCAAGTTTGATCAAAAGATCAATGCAGAATCCATAGCAGCACTGAGGCACTATGGGGCGACCTATAGAGTTAGAAAAGCCAGTCAGATCTGGTCAAAGCACTTTAGTCCAAAAATATTGTATAATATAAAACATAATACCTGGAATGGTCTCATTGGGGCCAGTGCAGATCACTTTTTTGATCAGGACTCCATTTACAGTGTACTCTTCCTTACATGTTCCATCTCGTAGCGTCGGTTTCACATAGACAAAGGGCTCTTGATGAATGGTAACAATCTACCAAAAAAAAACCCAAGAGAACTGAATGTAAACGCAAAGGGGTTTTAAGAAAAAATATTGCATCAAAACCCCTGCAATGAAGTACCTTTAATCTTGTTGACATCTGATAGCCTTTTGGTTTTTCAGTTTCTCCTCCTGGCCAAATAATCTTCCTCTGAGTGTTCATTACAACCTGGAGCAAAATATTTTCCTGTCAATCACCTTTATTAGTTTCCATTACTATACATTCAATTACTTTGGGATATTGTAAAAGCAGTTTCGTATAATTAAAATGTTTTGAACAATGTAGGCTTACTTACAAAAGTTTCATTCAGTATAATTGTTTTATTAAATAAGACACACACACACACACTGAAAGAGAGCTGAAAGAAAATAAACTAATTTGTCTGCTAAATTTTAAGGATAGTCAATCACTTTTAAAACATTAATATTGGTTAAAGTTCATTCCCACACACCTACATGTCAGTTTGTGTAAGTGAATTAATAGATACTTCAAATGAATAATGAATTATAGAATATTTATCAATTAACATTTATCTAGATAAATAAATGCTGTTAAAAATTATTGTTCATTGTCAAGTGGTGCTCTCTCCAGCTTCCCCTTTCTGGACGTCATGGGTGGAGCTTGATCTAGTCCAGCTCTATTGATCTAATAGGTTGAGGGATATGGTTATGGATAGGCTTTGGGTGTGGTTGGACCTTCTAGCTCTACCCAGATTACATTCAGAGAGGGGGAGCTGGATGTCACGCTCCACCTATTGGCTCTGCAGTAAGCAGCCTCTCTTCATTGCTGGTTTATGAAACCTAATGCTGTAACCTTACTGTAAAGTGTTACAATAAAATTACAGTCTTCTACTGTCCAAACTGTTAAAATAGCAAATGTTTGCGCCAAGCAGAAGGACAGCTCATTAAAAAGACTGAGCCAAATTCATACTTGCGAGCCATTGTAGACGCCCACTTGCACCAGCCGGGTTTTCTGGTAGTTCAGAATGCTGTAGTGGGCGAACCTCCTGTCTCCGTCATCATTAAACTCCACGCGGCCTGTCAGGCCATCTGGATACTTGGATGACATCAGCACTCTAGTACACCAGAGGGGGGGTTTTAGAAATGGCACAAAAATGCTCATTTAAACACAAAGGAAGACATTGACGATGACTGGAAGTAATGGAAATTTACCAGGAATTCAGAGATGGGAGATGCAGGTATGTCTTAACTAACTGGGGAAGATTTAGGGGGTGTCATATGGGGTGGAGACGGATGGCACGTAATGTGCAGGCACAGACATAGGAGAACAGAAATGACACCTGTAAGGGTCTCAAATTGGGTCTCCAATGCAAATTGGTACCACCAGATTTCACAAGGCCAATGTAATCAACAACTTAACAGGCTTGATGTGTCCTTGCACTTGATTATTACTCCTTTTGAGGAGTGAAGGCATGGTTTTAGAAGCCAAATGCTTGCGATTTCAATGTTTGCGGTGTGAAAGCTTCCACTCTTGTCAGTGCCAGACCAGTGGTAATGTATGATAATGCATGACAGCAAATGGATGGTTGGTTGGAAAGCTAGCGAATGCTAGCCAGCGCTCATCCCTGGCCTCACCGTTTGAAGAGTGGGCCAGTCTTCCAGATGTTTGTATTGCCAACACAGCCTCGAGGAGGCTCTGTGATATTCTCCTTCTCAAAGAGCTCCTGAATGGACTGGGCCACCACAGCCACGGCATCGTAGATGTGCGCAGACTCGTTCTTGCCATTGATAAGCTGAAGGCCGAGCAAGCCTGCCCAGTTGACAACATTACATGGTGTTGGCCAATGCCTTACAACACGACTCTCACTTCAAGAGCACGTCAAGGCATACTCATAATAAAGAAATGCACACATTGCCAGAGAGAGAAACAAACGTGCATTGCATATGAGCGACAAATTGTCTCAAGACAGACAGAAGGACTGTGAAAGTCATGGGGGGTTAGGACAGGGTCAGCACTGAGCAGAATGATGTGAAGTAGAACATGGATGTGTATATAAAGAAGCCAGGAACAAAGAAATGCGGTTGTCGCTTACCATCGTATCCACACCTCAATGTGGAGGTAGCAAAGCACCACTTATAAATAAACTCATGACAGCCAAACCTTAAAAATGTATGCACATTCAAACCAATATGGATTACCACAACTCTCTATTGCATCATTTGTTGTCTACTGAAAGAAAGGACAAACACTCAAAAATGAAACAAATTAAACATTAGACATAAAGCACAGTACAATGAGTAAAGAATCACTGTGTTTGAAACCTTTAAACATGCAGATGTTTAAACGTTTAAACACGCAAGTACAGCACAGACACTGATTCGTCGGTGGGGATTGCAAATTGTAATCGTATAAAAAGCTTAAAAGGCAAAAATGTTCAGTTTGTTAAACAGCCTGGGAGAGAGAGAGAGAGAGAGAGAGAGAAAGAGCCAGAGAATGAAAATGGAGAGGATGAAAAGTACATACCATCTGGGGCTTCACTCAGTGCTTTACCAGACATCTCCCTTTCTCCAACCAGCCACACGTAACCAGAGCCTGTCATATTGAGCTGGCGTGCCGCTTTATAAATGGCTGCGGCTTCGTCTTCACTGCGATTGGACAAAGATTGGTGATAACGGATTGGAGTAAACATCTACAACTTTAATGTTATGAGCAAGCCCACATGGAATCTGTGAGTGCAGAACACAGAAATCAGAGCATTCACTATTCAGAAAGTTCCTTGCGCGTTTCATTATTAAATATTTTGGCGAATTTGACCATGCTTTAATTCACTAACGAGAGTGTAAAACACATTTTGTCATGTTTAAATCCATTACGCAGAATGCCTCAAATTTTCCCCCAAGCCAGTCTGCATATTCTGTGTGGGCCTGATTATGAGTGACTCATGAAGGGCAGACAAACTGTTTGACATTTTGAGGCAATCTCCTGCTAACAAATTAGATGCTGGCTCATTTAACAAGAAAACGCCTTATGAAGTGTCTATACAGAGGCAGGACATCATTTTAGCTCCATTTGCTTTAATTTTTAGTATTTTAATGTGTAAACTCACTGAAATTGTTAGGACTGAAATTGTAAATTCCAATTCAATTTTGGACTTAAAAATAAAAATAAATTCAAATTCTAAATTATATACACTATATTGCCAAATGTTTTGGGATGCCTGCCTTTATGTGCACATGACATCCCATTCTTAATCCATAGGGTTTATGGAGTTGGCCCACCCATTGCAGCTATAACAGCTTCAACTCTTCTGGAAAGGCTTTCTACAAGGTTTAGAAGTGTGTTTATGGGAATTTTCTGACCATTCTTCTAGAAGCGCATTTGTGAGGTCAGGCAGTGATGTTGGACAAGAAGGCCTGGCTCGCAGTCTCTGCTCTAATTCATCCCAAATGTGTTCTATTGGGTTGAGGTCAGGACTCTGTGCAGGCCAGTCAAGTTCTTCCACACCAAACTCATCCATGTCTTTATGGACCTTGCTTTGTGCACTGATGCGCAGTCATGTTAGAACAGGAAGGGGCCATCCCCAAACTGTTCCTACAAAGTTAGGAGCATGAAATTGTCCAAAATGTCTTGGTATGCTGAAGCATTAAGAGTTCCTTTCACTGGAACTAAGGGGCCAAGCCCAACCCCTGAAAAACATCCCCACACCATAATCCCCCCTCCACCAAACTTTACACTTGGCACAATGCAGTCAGGCAAGTACCGTTCTCCTGGTACCCGCCAAACCCAGACTCGTCCATCGGATTGCCAGACAGAGAAGCGTGATTCATCACTCCAGAGAACACGTCTCCACTGCTCTAGAGTCCAGTGGCGGCGTGCTTTACACCACTGCATCCGACACTTTG
Organism: Hypophthalmichthys molitrix; assembly: GCA_037950675.1. NCBI lineage: Eukaryota > Metazoa > Chordata > Actinopteri > Cypriniformes > Xenocyprididae > Hypophthalmichthys > Hypophthalmichthys molitrix. Next base: position 15,064,072 of record CM075496.1, on the reverse strand, counting down.
CATTGCACTTGGTGATGTAAGGCTTGGATGCAGCTGCTCAGCCATTGAAACCCATTCCATGAAGCTCTCTACACACTGTTCTTGAGCTAATCTGAAAGCAACACGAAGTTTGAAGTTCTGTAGCTATTGACTCTGCAGAAAGTTGGCGACTTCTGCGCACTGTGCGCCTCAGCATGCGCTGACCCCGCTCTGTGATTTTACATGGCCTACCACTTTGTGGCTGAGTTGCTGTTGTTCCCAATTGCTTCCACTTTGTTATGATACCACTAACAGATGACCGTGGAATATTTAGTAGTAAGGAAATTTCACAAATGGACTTGCACAGGTGGCAACCTATCACGGTACCACGCTTGAATTCACTGAGCTTCTGAGAGCGACCCATTCTTTCACAAATGTTTGTAGAAGCAGTCTGCATGCCTAGGTGCTTGATTTTATATACCTGTGGCCATGGAAGTGATTGCCTGAATTCAGTGATTTAGAGGGGTGTCCCAATACTTTTGGCAAAATAGTGTGTATATATATATATATATATATATACACACACATATATATATATATATATATATATACATACATCTTGTAATTTACTGGAAAAGCAACATTTGCCATGACAAAAATTATATAATATATTATATTTCATATGTACATTCGACATATAACTTGTGGACCAGGGTAGAAAAACATGTATTACTTGAATTTCTTTGACTTGCAATTAAGTAAAATTCTCGTCCCCTCATTCCAAATGAAAATGCAATTCAAGTTCCGGTGACATGTGGCCAATTCAATTCAAATTCCAGCTGAATCGAATAGAAGCCAAATCGGTACTGAAAAAAATCCACCCTGATGCACAAAGATCTTTTCAGAATTCTCAAACCAAATCTTTGTCATATTTGCCTGCAGTACATCAGTTTCGTGGCTATCCACAAGAATTATACAGTAACATTAGTAATTAGCAGTTAAGCAGTGGAGATTAACTCACCTTGCGGACAGGATGATAACTCGGGCCTCTAGCTCTTTGGCTTCCTGGAGCAGAGCCGTCAGATTTGTGTCTTGGCTGAACAGGAGCACTTTCTCTGCCTGGGATTAGGACACAACATTAGTCAAGTAGTTGACTCATTCCCACCATGAACCATGCTCTTTGAGTGCTTGCGTTTTTTTTTTTTTTTCTTTTCCTTTTTTCTTTTCTTTTTTCTTTTTTTGGGGGGGAGGGGGGGGGGGGGTAAAAAATGAAGTAAAAAAAGTTTCTGAGATAAATTGCTTAAATGAAAAAAACATAAGTAAGCTTGGAGCAGGTAAAAAAAAAAACTTCTGCATTTTCACATGCAAACTCAAGGGAATCAAGATTCCAAGGAAAAACGTGCATGTTAGAGGAAGAGGGAAAAGAAGATTGATGCAACCGGAAAGCAAAAAACAGGTGAAGGAAGGTGGTGGTGGTGGCTTCTTTCCCAACCAAAAACAAAAAACCAACAAAAAGGAAGAAATGCTGCAGAAAGGTGGGAGAAACATCTGGATAGTGCCTGTCCCACACGACCAGATCTCCACGCACTGTGTCAAAAGAATAGACTTGCAATCTTGCTGGCTTCAATACATGCATTCCTTTACACAAAAATAAAAAAGTGACAGGTGGGGGAGCGAGTTTTTGTATACGCTTTAACAGAAAAAATAACCCATTCTCGATTGAAATCATAAAAAGAATCCAAACAAATAAATAGACGTGCTGGCAGGATAAGGATCTCTGGAATCGGTTTGTTGATTGATTGACTGCTTTCTAGTGGCTACTTTCAGATAACTTTTGGGCGGCGTGCATTGACCATGCAAATATACCTTGGGTCCTCGCTTGTTGTCAAAGGACAGTTGGTCGAGGTTTTCATAGTTCCTGTTTTTACTCTGATGAATAATGTGCACAGAGAAAATATGCAGACACAGAATATTATAAACAGTTATATATGGTGCGCAGTAAAGCATTCCAACAAATCTCCACTTTTCTGCTTCAAATTGGGAAACTCTAATCCTGGGGCTTGCAAAAACATCAACAAACCTTATCTATCCTTGCATATGTTCTGAACCTGTTCACTCTTATTTTGATGAGTTCACCTCCTTTAATTCTTTTATTAAAATTTCATTTTAACTTAACCTCTTCGCCTGAATTTAATTAAAACACCCGCCCTGAGTGAACTCCTTGCTTTACCACAATTAATAATAAATGCTACTGTCTTCTGAGCTCTATTTCGTTTAAATGCATCGCTGTTTTGTTAATTGTGCAGCACATTCAAGCGCAACCTAATCCAGTTCACGACATCCCATCCATCCGTTTACATTTTTTTGTCAATCTACCATAAAAGAACATCAAGTACAGCTCATGAAACACAGCAAGGTGCTGCCACAGGACATGTCTGTTCTGTTAAGCGATCTATCAAGATAATACACATTCTCCAGAGCCACAGAATCTGGATTCCTATATTTTTCTGGTTGTCTGTCGAGAATGTGTTGCTTTTGCAGAGCAGAAGTAAAATTAAAGAGTAAAATTCTGCTAGATTAAATGGATGGACATGGATTATTTGAGATTATTTTTATGCATTTAATTTAAGATTTTTTTTGTGCAGTCAGAATATGCACTGACTGTATCAGGCCTCAGTAGCTGATCATATTCTCAGACAATTTTTGAGTAATTAGTTGAGTAATCTTTTGAGTAACAAATTTCAAGCTTTATATAGTTTTGCTGTAATAAAAGACACAACCGAAAAGCTTTCATGAACCCTTCTACTGATTCCCAAAACAGTCTGAGAATGTGCACATTAAAACAGCTGGCCTTGGGGCTGCCATTACTGAACATGACATTGCAACGACATTGCGGGTGTCCTAAAAATACAGTGTCATGCTAATGGATTCGGATCCTGAAGAAATGTCTCTTTTTACTGAATTAAAAACCATTATGTTTGACATTATTTTGTTAGACACTGCATATGTGATTTTGCATTATACACATGTTCAAATGCAAATGTTAAAGAGGTATAATGTTCATGTGGTGTGTAAATACCCTTACCTTCAAATTTATTGTGAAATACTTTCTTTTATAATGTGAAATTTTTAACAGTGCAAAGCGTCTCACCGAGAAAACTTAATAAATCAGTCACAATCTGTTGCTAGGGAGAAATTCTCACAGAATCACACAAACTCAAAGCAACCAAATCCCCTGCCGTTGATTTTTTGCACAGCCCCAGGCTAAGTCCCTCATTTTGCTCCTGTTGTGGATAGACAAATAGGAGAATCTGACTATGGTAAAAAGCAATGTGAGATGAGTAGAAAAGTACAAAGTTTTGCAGATAAACCACTTAAGACGCTGCTGATGCCTCTGGCATAAATAATGTTAGCCAATGGAAAGAAATGTGTTTACACAACAGAAAAAAGGAAACATTTAACATACATAGAGGACCTCTGAGATATTGATTACAGGAACACACGCTGACTTACACACACACACGCTCATTTAAATGCTGGGCCGTGTGAGTCGGCAGCCACGCATCTCACCTTCGTCTCCCTCTCCTCCAGCAGGGTTTCCAGTCTTTTCTGAGCCGCTCTGCCCTCATGGTCATCACTCACAATCAGGATGATGTGATTCCACTGGAACTCACGCATCATGTCAAACCACACCTGGGCTTGGTGGGAATAGGGTGGTACCGTGCGCAGGAAGGAGAGGTGGATGCTCTAAATGGATGGTTGGGGGGAAAGAACTGGTGAATCTCAAAGGCCCAAGGCAATTTCAGTTAATTAGGATTTAATCACTTTAACTGTAATTAATTTAGAGATGATCCCAACATCACTTCTTAGCATGCCAAGATGCCATAAGGCAAAGAGTATAAGTGAATCTAAGAGTCAATCGATCATAACGCTATGTACAGTATTTATGAGGGTTTTTAATTAAGTGTCTAAAAAAAGTCCACATTAGAACTGAAACTGAGTAAACATTTATCACATTATTCTGTCCCAATGCAGGAATAGAAAACCATCATGGAGGAGGACCATTATGCAAAGATATTTGTTTTATTTATATTTATCCTCCAGAACAGGCTTTCACACAAAGCATATTTTAAAAAGTTGACTAAAGAAAAGAACAGACGACATCTGCAGCAAAACGCAGGTAGAATTTCTGTCTGAAATATACCAAGCTGCAGTCAAAGGTCAGTGTCTAGTGGTCTCCCACACTCACCTTATCGGAGTAGATGGACATGCGGGTGGTAAGGCCCACAACAGGGATACGGTAAAAGCCAGCTGTGTAGGACACCGGAGTGGGAGTCAGATGGTCGTTGGACTGGGGTGGGTGGCTCACCAAGATCGCATACACCTGAGGACATAGTGAGGAGAGAAATCTGAGGAAAGCTTTGTCACATCAATATATATACAAGCCTACTTTACCTAATAAAATCTGCTGTGTAGGCTACTAGATATATAGAGAAATATATTGATAGCTAACATTAAAATACAAGTGGTAAACTGAAAGACCATATTGATTGGATTTTATTTTTTATTTTTTTGCCAAACAAAGACCACAAGGCTAACGAACATGACAATAAAATAATGGCATAAACATTAACTAAATAACATGAAATGTAAAATAATGTTTTGCTGCATTCACGCCATGTAATTACCGTTGTCTCAAGATAATAACACGTGACGTTCTATTCGGAGCTGTTTACATCCTCGGAGTGGGAATTATGCGTTTCCGCTATCAATGCCTGCAGAGGTCAGGTGGTACAGCAGTCAAGTAAACTGTAATTATTAGCTCTACGAGGACGTGGACGCTTTTTACAAGTTGAAATCGTGTAATTTCGGTAATTACGGCATGGCGTGAAAGCACCTTAATCCCCTAAGTCAAGACCTTATGCGCCAGATACAAGCGCGCCGCCATCTTTATAATATTGTCTTTGAACTTACGTTTTTGCGGTAGCTCTGTATATTTCTATGGCATCGCTGTCAAAGAATATTCAGCTGGTGAAGTAGATTTACTTGTTGTAGAGTTAATGAAAGTTATCATGAGCATTGTAATGTTTAAAGCAGATGTCTTAACAAATGTCAGTAGACCAGGAAGATTTTAAAACGAGCAGTTCATTCATAAATATGTAAGATGCGCTGTGGAAATACAAACTGGAAGACAAAAGACAACGAGCGCAACGCTGAAAAGGGGCGGGGCTACATTAGGTTTATAATGTGACTTACTAGATTCTGATTAGTCAAACGCGTCGTACCGCGGTCAGATATTTCCTAGGCTGCGTTATGATTTACCCTAACCCTTACCAGGTCCCTACGCAGTGTTTACTGCTAAAACTCACTGAGCAGGGCATATCTGTAGAAGTTCGCATGACTTGAAAAAAATGCGTTCATTCGGAACCAGGAATGACAACATCATCGAGCACAGACGAAAGTCTAGTTGCAGATTTGGAACGTGATGAACTGTTGGTAAATTTCCCTGATTGCTTTCTGTGAAATGATTCCCTATACAGTTTGCAGTGTCCTTTGGACTGAACATAAATGCTTCTGTGATCTGGAATCTCACTTAATTGGCAGTGAAGTAAAGTCCACTTCGCAGGGCACTCTAAGGTAATATTCTCTGTTGTTTATGGTCGCTGTATCATTCCGCTCATCCGGGTAACAGAAGATGGCGCGATACTATTTTCAGTTTTAGGTCTCCAGTTTTACACGTTTTCTGGTTACATAAGAATCTGGCGGTTTCAGTTATCGTTGTAGCGAATATGACAATAGAGGACTTGGATGATTTTAGTAGCCTAAGCTACGGTTTCGGCCTTCTTACAAAAAAACTTTACAGCAATTTTACATTATACACTGTCCTGTTAAAGGGATAGTTCACCCAAAAATGAAACTTTTGTCATCATTTGACAGTGTGGTTTTCAAGGTGTTCCAAACCTGTATAAATTTATTTGTTTGGCTGTGCACAAAGGAAGATATTTGGAAGAATGTTTGTAACTATGCAGATTTCGCCCCCCAGGAAGAAAAATACTATGGTCAATGGGGGGTGAGATCTGCTTGGTTTCAAACATTCTTCCAAATATCTTCCTTACATACAACAACAACAAAAAAAAATGTATACAGGTTTGGAACAACTTGAGGGTAAGTAAATGATGAAAAAGTTAACCCATTTTTGGGTTAACTATCCCTTTAAATCTAATTTAGGCCTATTTGTTTCACCTTACATGTTGAGGTAGCTTGCAGTTAACCCTTTTTCTTGTAGCATTTGTACATTTCTTTTCCATTAAAATGAGCAACATTTTCACAATAGAGGTGTTGTAATAATTTACAAAACACGACTGTTTGCCTGTTTTTTATTGACGCATTTCTAAAACGTAAAGCAACTATTTAACTTGGCCAGACGAGCAAGTTGGCTGCAATATGTCAAAGTATTGATCTAACAAAAGCAGTCTGCAGGCTGGTTACCAATAAACTGTATGCACGCTTGTGTCTGTGTGCCTGAGAGCGTATGCTAGGCGGGTGTGACTTGGATGGTAATCCGTGTTACAGCGTTGAAGTCTATAATCTCTGCTTCCATCGCTGTGTAATATTCTGCTAGAGCTTTCCTCGCAGAACAAAGCAGCTGTTATCTATGAGTCTGGCGCCATGTTGGCCTCGTTTTTTATTAAAATAGAGACGGAGGGCCAGCGGTGATGCCAGGCGCCTCGTAGAGGGGTCAGTCATGTTAACCGCTTTACTTATGTTTGGATTTGTGTGTATATGACGCCACATTAATTATTTCAAGCTCAGTTCATGTAACCTCTGAGCAGTCTTTTAACACGACAAATGCGCAGCTGCTTAATGCTCACTCATTGGTAAGGTCAAAATGGACCCCCGGATCCTGTTGAATGTTTTCATTTGAGCAACATGTTAAAAAATCCGAGATTCGCGACAGCGCTTGACCTTGGAGAATACAAAGTTACAGTAACTAGGCTAAATCTGGCTGAAAATGACTGTGTGTGAATGAATGCAAGTATATGATTCTGATTTCGAAGAGTTTGTAAGCAGAATTTTTTTTTTTCGCGTTTACCAGAAACAGCCTACATAGCTGAAAAAAACAATAACAATATATATATAGCCTATATATCTAAAAAAAAAAAAAAAATGAAAGCTTGATTTAAGTCTGATATAAAATACCAAATTCACAGGATAGAGTCAAATATCAAAGATTCAGATTAAAAAAATTCAGAGCTTGCTTGAATACTAAGCAGAGACATTAGAAAGGGTGCAAGATTTTTTTTTAAAGTTGTAAATTAAACGAAGATTATTGTACGTTTTACAAGAAAATACTGTGTTTTTCTACTTCAAAAATTTCACGTTTTATTCACTGATACTGTTTCTAGGCTAATTGTTTGAAATGTAGCAATTAGGCTAAGTTAAGTATTAACTAGGCTATTTAATAAAAAGATAAATTTATAGTCATTTAGATATATTAATATAGATGTTTCAAAAAAAATCTTAATTTTTCATGTTATTATTATTTTTTTTTTTTTAATTGAGAGCATGTATGACATCGCACTTTAAAATATTTTATTAACAAATGTATTAGGATGTATTCAAAGTGCGTTTTTCTGAGTATCTTCACGAGTTGAATATGAAGACTGGTTTGCGAGTGTTACCTGGTTAGAGATGAGGTCCTCACATACGGAGAGTGCCATCTGGATAGCGTTTGGCTTATGGGTGACTGAAATAGCGTTCATCTTGAACTTATCTTTGCCGTATATATTGTTGGCTTGAGTGACGGCGTCTTTGAACACTTGTTCATATCTCTTCTGGCTCAGGACAGCTCCGATATTCACAGTCTTTGGCTCGCATCCGCCTCTTGCACAGGAGCACGAGATGAGAAAGGCGAACAGAACCAGACGCATTTTGCCCTGGATGGCAGAGGAGTCAAGCTGAGTGCCCCGTGGAGGATTCGTGTCGATGTCCGTTGATTAGACAGATCCGCTCTCACTGCGTCCTCTCCAGCAGCACTGGAATGTGATCGCCTCAGTCTAGTCCGCTGAGGAATGGGCTTCACTCATTGAGTCCCCTCATGAAACCTGTTCATATTCAAGAAAACCATGTCAACACGCCTTTGTAGAAAATGATGCTCGCTCCTGTTGATAGTCGCCTCACATATGCACACTCATTCTCTCTCGGGAAAAGGTGGAAAAAAATCAGTTTTGCAGTAATGTTTTAGTCATCTGCTTTCACTTCTCCCTCTCTGGTCGTGATTGAATCGTAGTCAAGGTTTTGTCAAGGGTGACCTGATGCTCTGTGAGAGACGCTGTCCTTGGTGCTGAGAACTGTGCTCGCGCACTGATGCGCGCGCACTCGCAGATTACGCCTGATATCACATAGCTGTCACGGTCGAAAAGACTTCAAAAACATTTACGTTAATGCGAGGAAAATTTCAGGTCATCACCGTGTGATTGAACTGATTGGACAACGTTGATGTGTAAGTCACACAAGATCAGTAAGACGTACGTAGCCTATGTGTATTTTTTAGATTAAAAGCGAAAATTAGATTTAAAAAGATCGTTTTTTTTTCCATATTATGTATTTGTTTTTTTAATCTGTTGTCCGGAATTTTCCTCACACGGAGGCAACCAGTATTTAAACTACACTGACAAACTGGTTTATTATGGAATCTTATCATTTATGCTTTCAAATTAATCTGTTGGTGATTTAGATGTGTATCTATCGTTAGCTTCCTTTAATATGACACATTACAAGATAATGTAATCCTGCTTGCGTATTTGTAATCAATCCATTTAGGGCAACCTGATAAATACGTGTCTTTCTTATACATTTATTATGATCATCGTTTACATGCCGAACTGTCAATAGACTTGTTTTCCATTCACTTAAAACAAATAGGGATGCAAGATTTTCTCATAAAAAATAATCAATGTGAGCTTGTCTCCATCTATCACCCGTAGATAGCTCCAGAACAGGCGCGTTCAAGTGCAATGGAGAAATTCGACTAGACCCCTGTTACCAAGGAAACAAGCATCTCCGGCTTGAGGTGCAAGTGTTTTTTTCCAGCAACTTACAATTATGAAAACTGCGTTTTATAAAATAAATCTAACATATGAAGGCTTCTACTAAAAAAAGCGAGAAAAATTAAATCAAATCTAGAAATATAATATATATTCTAGTGTCACAGGAAAGAAATGCTTCATTTTGATGTTGCATTTAGATTACCTCATTACTGGTGCCTGGCTTGGAGGACATCACTCATTATCACAGTTAGAAAAACTGCAACTTAAGTCAGACATGGATGGAATTTTGATTATAAAGATCTTGTTTGGGTACAGTAAGTTCCATCCTTATACCTGCAAGTGCATCCAAGTGCATATGACTCTGAAAACAATGACTAAATTAGTTTATATTCACAATCCAATGGATAGGATTCATAATGAGAAATTGGTTGTATGCACCAAAAATATAAATACCAAGCCTGCTACGTCACATTCACATATAGCATACATACTTTGCTTTGCAAATTAGTCACACACCCACCAACACACGCAGAGGGGGATTAAGACACATGACATCACTTAAATGCAGGCACAAACAACAGCAGGGTATGGAAATACACCTCCAGCCTCTTTTCAGGACAAGCCTGCTATTTTTTTTATTATCTGTTACTTACTTTCACCACGCAATGAAGTTATGGGATCTGTGGAATCATTAGACAGCAATACACAGAGCACTTAAGTGTGGATCTCTGCAAGACAAGGGAACGTGAATAAGAGGAGATGGCAGCCAAACCACTACTGAGATGCTTCAGGCTCTCAATAAATGATACCAGCAGAGTTACTCTCAAACTGGCTCTCAGCTCCCAAAGTGTCAGTTTGGATCATGCAGTGCTGATGTAATGTATAATACATGCTGCACTGCTTGTTAGCGTGATTTCAGTTGAGGATAACTCTGATATGTATCTCCTACACAAGCTCGAATGCAAACAATACAAAACATATGCAGATGCATTGGAGATACAAGCAACACACTGTGCAGCTTCGAGTACGTTTAGATTTTCTTAAATTGTAATTTCCTTCTGGGTTGAAGTGGGACTTCTGGAAATTTAATGTTGAAACCAAGCTGTAATGCTTCAGCCATATTTGATTTGCTTTATCAACTTTTTTGGAACATGTGGTCCTTTCCATACATAATTGAAATCATTTACCACGCGCAAAGAAAAAAAACCTATCCAAAATGTCTGTTTAATTATTCTCAACCATGCCTAATGAAGAGGCTTTTGCACATAATTATCCAGTACAACAAAAACAGACCTTGTAATGGTACTATTAGGGCAGAGGGAAATGGGATTTAGCTGAATGTTTTTATCTCTTCTGACATAGACACATTCTGATATATCTAAAGGAGATTACTTGGAATTAAACCATGAAGTGTAAATGTTGTGTGGAGTGGGAAATACATTGCATGTGCATGCAACATTTAAAACCTTGTGGTTTTCTCTTCCACTCAGAATTTAGCAGAGCTTCAGGGCAGAACCATTTGCAACACAATGGATGTTTGGTCTAAGCTATGTTTTACTTCTGAGTAAAGTATTCTTTTGTGTGTTTTTCTCTTAGGTGTGTATATGTATACATGTATATATGGGTATATTATTAGTTAAAAGTGTTGAGAAAGGTAAACAGGGTTGGCAATTGTTGTTGTTGTTTTTTAACAAAGATGCAAATTAGCATATGCTATATTTTCTATGTACAATGCATTTTTTTGTCGCTGGAATCAGTTTTTTTTTGTACTGTCCCTATTCATGTAATAATTTAATTAATTAATACAATTTTTGAAAATACCTGGAAGAAAATTGCAGAAGCAAGATTTATTGTGAAGCTGGATTAAAGAAAATCAACTCATTTTCCCCAACACATTGATGTTTGATTCGTGCTAGATGTAGTATTAAAATCAGTGTGGTGTGTACACCAAGAGCAAGGAAATTGCAAAGCTGTGTGGCAGGAAAATAGCTCCACCTAATGGTGTAATTGTAGACCTTCAAGAAGTTTTTTCATCCGAGAAATTTGAAATGTCATCTGAAGTCTCAGGGGCACATATTTAGCTCATCATGGTTGAGTTTTCAATTTTATGAAAGTAATAGTGATATTTTGTCCACATATTTTGACTATTGCTTTTTAATTTAATTTAATTTTATTGGTAACAAATAAGGTTTCATGATAACACTTTACAATAAGGTTCATTAGTTAACATTAGTTAACTACATTAGTTAACATGAACTAATAATGATCTGCACTTATACAGCATTTATTAATCTTTGTTAATGTTGATTTCAACATTTACTAATAGATTTTTAAAATCATAAAAAGTTGTTTCTCATTAGTTAATGCACTGTGTGAACTGACACAAACAATTATTAAAACTAACATTAATAAATTATGTAAAAATATATTGCTTATATAGTTAACTGATGTTAACAAATGAGACATTAAATATTACCATTTTATTTTTAATGTTTAATTTTTCATTCTTTTCATTTAAAAAAATTGTTTTTCTCTTTCCTTTTATAATAATTACAACAGAACAAAACATTCATATGCTTTATTAATTTTTTTCTTGACAATGCATTAATTAAAGGGCATGTATGGTATGCACACTAAATTATCAAGTGCTAATGCTAATTATCCAGACCACTGCGTCATGCCAGAGGATCTAGAAGTGTGAGTGGGCATGGTGAATAAGTGAGATCAAAAACAAAAAGCTGCAGAGATGTATTAAATTTAGCTTAGGCCTATTGTTGGGATTTCTGCTGGTTTCACAGCACTCACACCATTATTTTAGGCATATCAGCATGAAGCTGGAGTGTTATCTGGGTTTGCACCTGGTCTGTCTCATGTCCATTTTGCCCTTTTGCTCAGGATCGGGTCTCCAGTGCTCATTTTAAATGCTGTAAGGGTGTTATCTGATTGCTATCCTTTCTGGTAAGTTTTTCCAGTAGCTCTTTAATATTCTCCCTTGAACAATGAATAAATCAGATATACGTTAGCAACCTCATTAATTAATGCCTCTTAACAGAATTACACCGGACTTTATTAAGAAAAGAGCTCAGTGACATGCAGACTGTTTGTTTGCACTTAGCTGGTGAAAGAGAGAATGAAAAGAGTATGGTGGTTCAATCAAAGACAGGTATAAGACTTTTCTAGATGAATTTTTTTGTTAGATCAATTCTATTAAATTTACTGTTTTGGTATTTTGGTTTGGTTTAATATTTTGCTGTATTTTGCAATGGCAATTTGATATTATCAATATGTTTTCTGGTGTAGCTTAAGTGTCCTTACTTTTAAGGACACTTATTAAAAAAGGTCAACATTTTAAATTAAATTTTCTATGCTTTCATTCTGTAATACCAGAGAATGAAAATCTGAGCACACAATAGTGTATGGAAACACCCAGCTGAAGCTAATAGTCCTTACAGCAGTTCATTGTAAGATTAGTTTAAAGTTGCACAAGAAACAACAATCTGCTTTTTCTCTCATCATTTATTATAGCCGTAGCAGTTTGTCCATTGCCAGACAACAAGCCATATTCTCAAACAGAGTTTATTATTATTATTATTATAATTTATGATGATAATAATAAATATAATACATATAAATAATACAGTGCAACATATACTGTTTGTGTGTGTGTGTATGTATATATATATATATTTAAACATAGCAATAGTAGTAATAATAGTAGTAATAATTTATTGATTGTTATTATCAAACTGTACATTTTTGCCATGTTCACTGATGAAATACGTTTTAGTATCATGAACTGCAAACTACTATCTGACAGTATTTTTTTGTAGTTATAGGCTTATCTTGTTTTAATACTCAGTACGCTTGCAAACAAACATGTTTGTCCTTTAAATCCCCGCGCATGCGCTGTGAGCTCCTGTCACGCTGAAGCCGCTACATGCTTAGCTAGCTCTCATTTCACATCAGCACTTCACACCTTTCTGTCACTCATGCCGTGATCTTGTGACAGCGAGACAGAAGAGTCGGTCAGTATCCTTTCTATAATTAAACATAAACCCATTAAACCTCACCACTGGATTGCACTTACACTGGGATCGTCACGGATATAAAATTTTTCATCTGCGCAAACAGCTCAGCAGTGTAAAAGGTCGTGAGGTGTTCAAGATGGCGACTGTTTGAAGTTCGCACTCTGTACGGTAATACATTGTTTTTGAGGCGCCTGGTACATGTTTAATGTACTACATTTGGCTTAGAGTAAGTCGGGTTGTAGTTAAAATAGATGGCAAAAGCTGTCATGGACGTGAAGCAGAGTTAAAGCCCTCGCTTGACAGCAGTGTTGAATGCGCTGCTGTCACGTAATACATGGCGTTTACAATAACTGCTTTGCTTTTTTCAATGAGTTTAACGCTTACTGTGAGACTGAGGGAAACAGTTAAAGGACTTTAGATTAATATTAGGTGCAGTCAAAAGTTCAATCGCCTTTATTTTGCATTCAGTCTTTATGGACACTCGCAGTTCAACTTTCTTCGCTGGAGAGTCTTAATCCAGCATGACTGGTTACAGTTGATTTTCCTAATGGCTGCATCTCAACACCTAGTAAGCTGACTACCTAGACAGCATTTTTGGGCATCACAGACAAGTGGGTTGTTGAGATTACACCTTCACAAAATACTAGTTTTGGTATTTAGGGATGGTATTAACGTTAGGTGGTTATACCACAGTGCTGAATGAATACCATGTTCATGTACCATGGTATTTACGTGGTGCTACTTTAAAGAATAGCCTACCAATGTTATATGCACAGACAGAAAAAATGGTATTACTATGGCACATGTCCAAAAAAATGTAATAAAAGGTAAAAAAATAAAAAAATTGTACTAACCCCAGACATTTGAAAGATTGTATGTATGTATGTACAGGCATTAGACAAGATACTTTGAACACCCATTATTATAGGGGCTAATATGATATAGTAGGCTACAGTAAAAAAACAAACATCGCAATTATCGTTTTGTTTATATTATCTAGTTTGTATATCAGTGCAGTATAAGTGGTTTTCAGCAGTGTTTAGTACAAGCCGTGTGTGAAATGGGCGACTTGTCAGACGGGCAAATATTTAGAGCCTGTTTAACAAGAGCATCTGTAATCTTAACCTCCCATTTTTTGTGTGTTTTAAGAGCAACAGTCTTTATGATTATTACTGTGTACATAAAGCATGGCAAGACTTCATCAACTAAGTCAAACACTAAGAAGGATTGTGTCCAAACAACACAGAACAACTGAAGCAAGGTGATAGCAAACCTCAGTATTCTCCTTGAAGACCATATTTCCACAAAAACTGACCACATAAAACTTCACAAAGTCAACATAAATGGAAAAGCTGCAACAGCTAAAATTTTATCTCGGACACCACTGCTGATGGTGTTAAGATCATAAAACCTGGACAGTTGGAGTGCCAAGATGAATTTCATCATCCGCCCATGTCAGCTTAATCACCTGACTTCAATATTATTGTGTTTTGCCGTTTTTGTTTCTAGTTCATGCATAGACACCCCATGCTGACACCACAGGGCATCGGTTTATGCTGTGACAAAGGCATCAGTCCTGCCCACTGTCCTGCACAGCTATGGCCAAAGACCAGCCAAATGCGTTTGACCTTGTCCCTCTTCTGGGGTCCTCTGACCTGCACGAGCTGGAACAGGTCAAAAACCTGCTGCAGGAAACTCTCAGCACAGGTTAGTCGTCTTTTGTGTTTACATCATTACTCAGGTGCATAGGTCAAATTGAGAAAATTGTATCACTACACTTGTCCAACTTCTGTTTGAATTTCACTACTTTATATGTTTGGAATTTGTTGTCAGTGTCAATGGATACATATAAATTATGTATTTTTTCTTTTTCCATTTTGATCAAGATAAAGGGACCATGTTGCTGAATAGCCTTGTTGACTATTTCCTGGATACGAGCTCATCTCAAGCTTTGGACATCCTGTCTTCTGTCAGGGAGCCTCATGATAAGGTGAGAGAAAGCCACCATCTTCAGGTTTCTTCTGTATACACATTGATGAATAGTGTTTGATGTCATTATGGATTACAGAATATCAGTGATTGATGAATAACTGCCTTATCTGGATTCATTTCTCTGTAGTATCTTCTAGATAAGATGAATGAATGCATGGGCAAGCAGAGCTGCCGTCTCTCCACCATCACCCTCCTTGGCCATGTTGTTCGCAAGCAGCCACCGTGGATCCACAAGATTGCACGCTTCCCTCTTCTTGCCTCACTGCTCAAATGCCTCAAGGTACCAAACCAAAGCCAGTCAAGAGTGATGGGGGTTACAAATGGGATTTTGAACATGGAGAATGTCCTATAATGTCCTAATGTCCTTGTTGTTCTGACTGGAATACAACAGTAGAAAATGTCTTAAAGGGATATTTCACTCAAATATGGAGACTGTCCTTTATTCACCTTCATGTTGTTCATTTGTCTTGTATACAAGTATATACTGTATGTGTGTATGTCTACATACACTACCGTTGTGTTCATAAGTTTGTGTTCTGTAAGGTTATTTTTAAAAGTTTTTGAAAGAAGTCTCTTATGCTCAGCAAGGCTGCATGTATGTACTTATTCTTGTGATGTTAAAGCTGTATTTTTAGCAACCATTACTCCAGTCTTCAGTGTCACATGATCCTTCAGAAATCATTCTGATAGGCTAATTTGGTGCTTCTTATCAATGTTGAAAACAGTTGTGCTGCTTAATATTTTGTGGAAACCGTGAAACTTTCTTAAAGGGTTCTTTGATGAATAGAAAGTTCAAAAGAACAGCATTTGTATTGTACATTTATGTTACAAATAGACTTTACTGTCACTTTTGATCAATTTAAAGAGTCTTTGCTGAATAGTAGTATAAATTTATTTAAAAAAATATATATATATTACTGAGCCCAAACTTTTGAATGGTAGTGGTTGCATTTGGTAGTAGTTTTGGTAACATTATTTCATTTCTACTTCCAGACTGACTCAGATGTAGTAGTTCTAATAACTGGTGTGCTGGTGTTGATCACTCTACTACCCATGATTCCTCAAACCAACAAACAACTTCTGTGCGAGTACTTTGATATCTTTGGACGGCTTGCTGCATGGAACCAACGTCACCCAGGTACTTTGGCATAAACATTGCAAACAAATTTGTCTTTTGTAATTTTTTTAGCTTCATATTTTGGAAGTGCTATGTTTAGATGGTAGAAACATAACTTGGTGTAAAGGTTCTCTTTCTATGGATGTGTCTTGTAGGTGCTCAGGGAGTGTTTGCAGTCCATCTACATGCCAGCGTGTACTCGCTCTTTCATCGTTTATATGGGATGTATCCTTGTAACTTTGTTTCATATTTACGTGCCCACTACAGTATGAAAGAAAATGTTGACACATTTGAGGAAGTGGTGAAGGTGAGCTTTATTTCTCGTGCCAAACAATTTTTAAGAATTGTCACTTAATGTAAGTGCCAAAATTATTATTAATATTCCAAAACCCGTTCTATAATTTTCTTCTGTTTTTATGTCAGCCAATGTTGGAGCATGTACGGATACATCCTGAGCTCATCACTGGAACCAAAGACTACGAGGTTGATCCAATTAGGTATGTAAAATGAAATATTAAGCTTTTTTTGTTTGATCATAATGTGATTGTTCATACTTCACTGTTAATTTTGGTTTAGATGGAAGAGATTTGAGCCACATGATATTGTGATTGAATGTGCCAAAATTTCGCTGGATTCTAAGGAGGCATCATCTGAAGAGGGATACTCCTCTCTGTCGGATCACATACCACGGCGCCCTGTAGACCATAGCCGATCATGCTCAGAGCTCAGTATTCATGGTAAAAATTACATATAATGTGCAGTGCACTTTTCTGTTATTAATTGATACCACTGTCGTGTGTAGTTCTTTCCTGTAAATCTTACTAAAGGAAAATTGGAAATTGTATTTAAAAAAAAAAGAGGCATTTCTGCACACAGGCCTTCAACACAAATAAAGAGCAACAATTAAAAAAAAAATGTTTTTAAATCATAAGGTCCACCCCATCTTTTTTCATAAAAAAAGAAGGGAAAAAATACAATTATCAAACAAATATAAACACCTATGAGCCAAAATATTATGACCATCTACCTAATATGCTGTTGGTCCACCGTGTGCTGTCAGAACAGAGCAGACCCGCTGAGCCATGGATTCTACAAGTCCCCTGAAGGTGTCCTGTGGTATCTGGCACCAAGACATTAGCAGCAGATCATTCAAGTCCTGTAACTTGTGAGGTGGAGATGCAGTGGATTGGACTTTTTGGTCTAGCACATCCCAAAGATGTTCAATCAGATTGTGATCTGGGGATTCTGGAGGCCAGGGCAACACCTTGAACTCTTTATCATGTTCCTCAAACCATTCCCTAGTCTCACATAGCCAGACCTTCAGACTGATGGCAGAAGGCCTGGACTCTGTTGCAGCTTTCATTGGCCAAGGACCGCCCAAGAGGACATTTGACTGACCTGTAACGCAACCAATCAGAGTTTGTTTTGTTTCGCGTCATGTTTAGGGGCGTGTAAAATCATGGTCCCTACAATAACAGACTGGCGTGCATCTAATAAATTATGAATTCAAGAATGTTGTGCAAGTTTACTGCAACAGTGGAGCCGCAAACTTCACATACTTTTAAAAATACAACACAAAGGCGTTCTTCTTCCATGAGGGGGTTTAGCATCACAGCATTTGTTTCCAGGTGGACCATTAAAGAACGCGACACACACGTTTCCTGGACATCCTTTAGAATTCAACCAACCAGCTGACGACTGAAGTGTTTCCAATTAAGTGTGCCATATGCATTGGATGTTCAGCCAGTGGTCCGTGGTCGTGACGTCTGAGGCTAAGACTAACCATTCCCTAACAATGTGTGCAGTGTGCATTATTCTGCAGAAAGAGGCCACTTACAGCATGGAACACTATTGCCATTAAGTGGTGTACCTAGTTTGCAACGTTTAGCTTGGTGGCAAGTGTCAAATTTACATCCACATGAATGGCCTGACCCAGGGTTTTCCAGCGGATCGTTGCCCAGAGCATCACAATATCTCCACTGGCGTATTATCGATCCACAGTGCATCCTGGTGCCATCACTTCCCCACGTACACAGCCATCCATGTGATGCAAAAGAAAACTGTACTAATAAAACCAGGCTACCTTTTCCACTGCTTCATGGTCCAGTTCGATGCTCGCATGCCTATTGAAGGAGCTTTTGACAGTTCTCTGGGATCATCATGTACACTCTGACCAGTCTGCGGCTACGCAGCAGGGTGCAATATAATTTGTGTTGTGACACATTCCTCCCATAACCATCATTAAAATTTTCTGTGAATTGTGCCAAAGTAGACCTTCAGTTGGTTCGGACCAGACGGGATAGCCATTGTTGTATCTATAAGTCTTGGATGCCCAACACCCTGTTGCTGGTGTTTGGTTTGTCCCTCCTTGGACAATGTGGATAAGTTCTCACCACTGCTGACCAGGAGCCACCCACAAGCCTTGCTGTTTCAGAGATACTTTAACCCATTCCTCTGGCCATAACAATTTGGCCCTTGTCCAAGTGGTTAGATCTTTATTTCTGCCCATTTCTCCTGCATCCAGCATGAGAACCAATTGTTCGCTTACAATCTAATCAACCTAGTCCTTGACATGTGACCTTGTTTGGAGATTCACATTTTTCACTTCACCTGTGAGTGGTCATAATGTTTTGGACCATCAATGTGTTTGTGTGTATAAATATACATAAACTAAACAACTATAATATAAACTCTATTATCACCAACTTCATTCTTCATCTTTAAAGGAGATCAACTTGTATATAATAAAACTATTTATTACAATGTATTTGGCTTTATAAAGGCTTTGACATTTGTGTATTTTGTGTATTTAATAATTAATACAATTTTCACATTTTTCCTATGAGAATACTGATTTTGAATCTTACCTATTTTTTTCCTAACAGAAATCACATCTGTCACACCAATGGCTACTGTTCGTCAGTCTCTTTCTCTGTCACTACCTTATCTCACTGTAACCCAAGACTCAGGTTCCAGCGCACAGGCCCCCAACCATCAAGTAAGCATCTTCCAATAATGGATCTAATAATTTAAATTGTTACCATGGTGTAGAAAACGATTCTGTACATAGTCGGAGTGGAAAATATGACCAATATTTTATATCACCTTATGAGTATATACGAGTATTGAGTATATACGAGTATTGAGTATATACGAGTATTGAGTATATGAGTATTATAGTTGTTAAACCGAATACCAGCCTATCTAATATACAGTAAAATGTAAAAGTTCTCAGGCCTATTAAAGACAAGTAAACAGTCAGTAATAAAATAAAAAAAATGTAAATACAAGCAATATGCCAAATAAATGCAATAGAAAAAAAGACACAAATTGAAGTGTGCTGCAAGTTATTCAGGTAGATCGCGGCTGTTTCACAGAAGTAAGAAATACTACAGAAATTGTCAAATGTAAAAAAAAATTCTCCATTGTCTTCACTGTATGAATTAAATATATACGGTTTGCTTATTCTTATTAAAGCTACTAAAGTTATTCAGTCAAGAGCAGTGAGTGATTTTCTCTTTTTCTTTTGTTGTTTGATTAAAATTAAGGACACAGACAGGTATATTAGGATGCTGTCACTTTAAGACCTAATGCACAGATTTGATGTATTGATATACATCTAATTATAATTTGTATATGATACGTATTGATATACATCCAATTTCTTTTTTTTTTAGATTTATGTTTTGGCATTTTTGCCTTTATTATGACAGGACAGTAAGTTTACAGGAAACAAAGTTGGAGAGAGAGAGGGAGACAGGATCGGGAAAGGTCCACGAGCCGGGACTCTAACTCGAGACCCCCAAAGCACAACTGCGCTATATGTCGGAGTGCTGCCCAAGAGGCTATTGGTGTTGACTACTTCTTTTTCAATTGTCCCCGTTCACTTAGGACAGCTGACTGTTTTTATGTAAATACTCTGCAAGGAGAGCATTTTGCTAGCCCTAATAAATAGTAATCCAAATCCAAAAGAAAGTAAATATAAACCTCTAAATATAGATTTGCAATTATATGGTTCGTTAATGCTTGAATATATATTTGATCCATCAACAGATTGATGACCTGAACTCCTCAGGGACGAAGGAGGAGATGTGGAGCCCTTCCTCAATGTGTGGGATGACCACCCCTCCCAGCTCTAGAGGAATGTCCCCCACCACAGTTTCTGACGTCTTACATAGTGCCTCCCACCTCTCAGGACGGATCCCCAGCACTCCAGGTCAGCCAAATGCATTCTGATCTATAAAGCAGAATGGTTCTGTTTGTTTGGCCTCTCGGATGGCTTCAGGGGTTATTTTTGTTACAGGGGATGGAAAATGGACCCTATCTCCCTCCACGCCTTCAGGGTCATCTCCTCTCCCATCACTTTCAGAGGACATGGGGCAGCCTGCCCAAAATACCAGCAGTACTCAGGCTAAGGTACATTGACGTATAAAGCATTTGCCTTGTTATTTATTAAACTCATTCAGAGAAATGTTCCATGTGCATGTTTTCATGAAAATGCTTTTCTGTCTAAAACTGCTCATGTGATTCAGACGGGCAAAGAGCTGAAAAAAGTCACACCCAGAAGTATTAATAACAATGGTGAGAATATTTGCTGAGATTTATACATTCTCTTTTCATTTAAGTGACACACTGATTAATATGCTTTGCTTTTGCTACTTTTAGGAGGTGTAGTTGATGCCAAGACTCCAGTGCTATTGGCACAGCTCTCTGACATTGTCAAAAGGACAGATGGGGAGAGAGAGGATGGTGAGAGTGGTGACATCATGCAGAACAATGTGTGCCTCAGCTTTTCAAGTGTTTTCAACCATCACTTCCTTTTTCACCAACATTTCTTACATTTTCTTTCTAGATACAATCAATGAGGAGATTTTGAGTCTGACACAGACGAGACTGGACTTCGGAATGAGGCCAGGCATGGACTGCTCTTTTTCCGGCTCCTTGGACACCCTTCTCTCATCTCACCCCAGCCATGAGCAGAATTTAGTGTCCACCCCAGACAGGGTTGAATGCTCTACCAAAGAAGGAGAGCAGCAACCTCCCTGGTCCCTCTGGCCCGCTTTCACCCCCATCGAGAACGGGAAGAGCAGTAAATTTTCTCTATCTGATCTTACAAAGGAGTCCATGCCTTATGAGCCGCTCTTCGACCTTGCCTTGCCTAGGGTAGCATCTTTGTTTTTGGAGAGGAAGACCGCAGAGGCCTTTCAAAGGGCTGGAGGAGAAAAGGAGGACCGAGAGGAGCTGGAGGGGGAGGATCTTTCTGCCACCTCCCCTCTGGAGGTGTTGGACCGTGTTATTCAGCAGGGTCACGACACTCATGAGAAAGTGCTGAAGAGGTATGCTTCTGTTCTTCTGACTTCTAAAAGTGTATTAGAGGAAATGTGTTGGAACGATGTCCGTTTGCTCTCTTACAGAACTCTGTCCTCTCAAAGTCAATCAGCAGACCCACACTCTGGAGGTAAACAGCATAGCAATAAAGGAAAAGGTATTTAGTAATTTTACTAATTTATAGGCTCTCCGTGCTCAAGACGATTGTGTCCTCCAGCTTTTCTCCTACAACCTCTCCTGTGTTTGTTTCCATTTTCCTGCCACTTTCCTTTAAATACTTTTTTCAGCTATAATCTGAATTCCTGTAGATTCTAAGTAGAGCTGTGTGATATATTAAAATAAAAAATGTGATGTGTGTGTGTGTGTGTGTATATATATATATATATATATATATATATATATATATATATATATATATATATATATATATATATATATATATATATATATATAATATAAATAAATAAATAAAACAAATTTTGAGATTGATTTGCAGTATACATAACAGAAAACCAATGTTAGTTTTTCAATATCGTGCAGCCCAAATGCTAATTTATTTTTTTACATTTAAACTACAGCACTTTTCTGTTGCTTTAAAATTGACTGCCGTGTATTTTTATAGGTCCTGTGTCTGCAGCATCAGATGAGCTGGGGATGTTGCGCAGTCAGCTGCTATTGCTACATAACCAGCTGCTGTATGAGAGACATAAGAGAGAGCAACACGCACTTCGTAACCGCCGTCTGTTTGGTCGTATCGTTAACACTACTGCTCTGGAAGAGCAAAACAACTCCATGGTAATAAATTAAACTGGAAAGATTGCCCAGGCCTCTGCAAAATTTGACATTCTTTGCATACTTATTAAATAATAATTTTAGCACCATTTATCACATTTTACCAAATCTATTCAGAGAAATTCTGTAACTGTTTCTCTATAATCAGTGCAGAAGTGTTCGGGTCTTGGCATAACTGGTGACATTACAATGAGAGCAAATATCAGTGATTTTCTAGTGGTGTGGTTTTTGTGTGTGTGTTGCAGAAAACCCAACTCAAACTTCAGGAAATTGAGATCAAGACTGTGCAGGTAAGTCTGCAGGAGGAGCAGCGGCGCTCCAGACGGGTACAGGAAGATGGAGAGGCTCTTGTGAACCAGTTGCAGACTCAAATCCAGCAGCTACAGAAGGAGCGGAATGACTACTACTCAAAGATGCAGGAGCTGAAGGTTATCATAGGGCTATAGGACATAATAATAATATATAATAAATATATGATTACTCTTATGCACTCAAAAATTGTCCATGTTTGTCATTTTGTTGCTGGAATGTAGAAGAGTGTGTGTGACATCTGTGTTAAAAGCTAATTGTTTTATGTGGCTTCATTTACAGAGTGATTTGCAGGAGAATCAGAAGAAGGTTGGAGAAATGGAGGCAGAGCTGCAGAAAGCCAATAACAAAGTGTGTAATATGGGACATATGCTCAGCCAGCTGTCCATTAAGGTTAGACATGTTTGTGACAAAAATACTGGATATAAAACACTATCCATTACAGTGGAAGAATATTTCAAGTTTTTAAAAGCAAATTTTAGATGTTGCCCATATTTATTGATTGTTTGATTTTGATTTGTGTTCCTGATTTATCCAACCTCAGCTGAACAATAGTGAAAACATGGAGCAGCAGATGGCTTTCCTGAACAAGCAGCTGCTGCTTTTGGGTGAAGCCAACAAGTTATTTGCGGAGGAGATCGACCGCTTGGGGCCTGAGGCTAGCAAGGTAGTCATGATTATTAACTATTCATGACTTAAATAACATCATTGCTTAAATCCAGCAAATCTCTTGCCAGATGTGACTTTTTTTTTTTTTTTTATCCAGCAAGTTATTCAGCAATCCATGAAATTGTGGCTTATGTGATCAATTGCTCTATTGATATCAAGACATTAGCACCCAATCATAAGAGCTTCAACCAATGAACTTGAAAATGACTTTGGTCTGTTTAGATCAACTCGGACTTGATCTTTTTTTTTTTTTTTGACTGTTAGGAGCTGAATATGCTGCAGGCATCTTCACTACGTGAGGTTGAGCGTTTGAGGCAGAGCTCTCTCCAGCAGAGTCAAAGACTTGAGGCCACCCAACAGCGCATCACAGACCTGGAGAACCAGCTCACCAAGAAAGAGCAAGTCATCCGAGAGCAAAAGAAACTGCTGGAAAACGTCAAAAGCCAAGCCATGTATGTGGTTAACTCTACTTTCGTAGTTCTGCTGAAAAAGTGTTGTGTTTAATTTCTTTTCGCTCAAAATTCTAATCACAGTTTGAATCTGAATCTTATTTCTATGCCCAAACACAGGGTTTTACAAATTTTATTAAATAATAATATAGTGTATTATATTATCACAGGGGTTCCCAAACTTTTTATCAGCCAAACCCCTTTGATCTAAAATATTTTCTTATTTCAATAATTTAAAAACACATTCACATGTTCACGTTTATTTTATTTTTTTTTGTTTTGTTTTTTGGTCTTGGTTAATGGTCACATGACATGTAGGAAAATAAAATATTTAATTTTTTTTTTTTTAGTCAGTTTTTATATTGTTTTGTATTTTTTAAAAATGTAATTTTTATGATTTAAATTTCATCAGCTCATGAACCCCCTCTAATGTTTGCTAATGAATTAATGATGGGTCTTATAAACTAGTGCTTTATTGATCTGTAGAATATGGATCATCAGGTTCTGTTCATTAGGGCTGGGACAATACATCATTTCTCGATACAATGATTCTCGATTGATTCTGATATTATCTAAATGTATCGCGATTCTCTCTCGAATCAATTCTGAGTTTGGTTTTTAACAGCAGATGACGCTGTGCTTTAGAAACAGCCGTACTCTGCTTGCTTCCAATTCCTTACACACACACCACTTAAACCTAATATAATCATTCATAAAGTTCAAGAAGGTTGATGTGAATTACAAGGGTGTTCGCATTGGGCTGTGTTTACATTAATCTCATGTCATAAAAGCATTCTGAGACGATGTACAAGTATAGTTAACCACTTAAATGAGCGCTCTCCAGCAATCTTCTTTGTGAGCATTTGAGTGTGGTTAAAAACTAGCCTAGACCGCCATCTGCTGTAAGCTCAGAATCGATTCGAGAGAGAATCTCGATACATTCTGAAAATATCAGAATCGATCCAGAATCATTGCATCATGGATCAATAATCTATGTATTGTCCCAGCTCTACTGTTCATCTCTTCAACCAATTCTTACTGTAAGATTTGCTAATTAATCCTTGTCTGCATTGTTTTATTTTTTCATGTAGGGAACAGCTGCAGGCTTCAGAAAACCGGTATTTGGCCCAGAAGAACATCACTCAGGCATTACAATCTGAGCTGCTTGAACTCTATAGCCAGATAGAGCTCAAGAACCTGAACACTAATGTACCAGCAGAGCCCACTTCTGAGCCCAGCAGTCCCACCAACCAGAGGTGTGTTCCATATTCTTGTCATGCACAGATGTTTCTCCTCCACATACTGATTTACAAATGTAAACAATGTGTTTTGTAATGTATTTTAGACTTTTCAGGACATAAAAAGCAAGATGTTGGTTTGCTGAGTTTTGTTGAAGAATTATATTTTGTGTTTCAGGCCAAATGGCAACAGTACAGGCCCAGCTGCTCCATCTCCATCAGCCGACCCAATGAAAAGAGAGGAAGGCACGTGTGTCAATGGTGAAATATCTGCTGGGTCTCCACAAACACCCACAGCATTTATTAATGGCAGCCAGGAAGAAGATCTTTCCGCCCTTACCCGTTCATTTCCTGCCCTCCCCTGTGACTCCCCGCTGGCAGTTGGCTCTTACCCCAGTACTGGAAGCTTTTTGGGTAAGAGAGCCAGAGAGATGTTTCGCAATAAGAGCGAGAGCCACTATGAGGGCGAGCCGGCTGCCCTCACCTGCCTTTCCAAGGATCTTAAGGTTCAGCCAATCACAGATCCCAAAGAGAGCATGGAGCTTGAAGGGGCTACTGAGCAGGCTGACCTGCAGCCCATGGACAGACCTCGGGCGTATAATATTCAGCGGCGGAGGCAGCAGGATCTGCGGATCATGGACTACAACGAGACCCTCCATGAGCATTGATTGTATACTGCTGACATGATTGTCCGCAGTTAGAAGAGGATAATTTTGAACCCAGTATTAGAACGCAACGCTCTTTTTGTTAGAGTGGTTTGCAATGTTTTAGTTCATTTTAAAAGCTCTTGTACTATGAAATGGCCAAAAAAAAAAAAAAAAAAGGTTGTCGCTTGGCAGTTGCCATGTAGTCATCACAGTGGCAAGAGAACATCTTGTCTTCAAACAAAATGGTTCACTTATCTCCTGTCTAATACGAATTCATTGTAATTCAGTATATTTTTGTTTTGTTTTTATAATTGGCATTCAGTAAGCGACCGTGGTGATTATATTGCGTGGTGGCTGGATGTTATTTGGGCCTCTGTACTGTATTTTCCAGCAAATGTATTGACTTAATCACTGTATTTGCTCTTGTAATAGTACCGTTCGGTTTCCAATCCTCCTAAATTTGTCCACGCAAAGTGCCCCTTTTAGTCACTGCGAGATGAGCATCATTAATTTCCGCTGATGTGACTCAGAAATTGCACAATACAGAGCGTGATCACTGCAAACAGAGCACTGTAAATAGATCATGCCTCTGACAAAACAAACAATCAGTCCGATAAAAATGTGAAAAGCTAAAAAGCTATGTGGCGTAGGTGAAGTAGAATAAGAAATCACATTTCATTGCTGAGGCAAGTTGTGTGTATATGCCATAGCAGTGCTTTGTGTGCTTCGCCTATAGAGAATAAGCAAGTCTTGTGTTGTATTTCTAGTAATAGATTTTATTTTTATGCATTAATGTTCTTCACTGGGATTGTAGCGCCCAGTCACCAGTGCAATACTTCTTAGCTAACACTTCATGCCAGCTTGAGGGTATGAGTGATGATGGGAAAAATAAACCGATTTAGATTGCTGCTTTGCAGGACCGTCAGAGCCTTATAGAACACAGGCCAGGCTGCTGTAGGTGCATTTGTCCAGTCGAGACCTATTGAGAAATGAAAATATCTTTGTGGTCTAAGATGTGTCAGACGGGTGAATGTTCTTGTGTTAATAGCGTACAGAACACGGCCACTGCAATACTTCAACACACTAAACTCTGAAAGGAAGCTGCTTGCTGTAAGCCAGAAGGCTTATGTACCTTTATTATTTTCTTTCATTTCTGTTTTACGCAGGTCAGACCCCATCTGCAACAAAAAGCCTTCATATAATGGGCTGCAGCTGGCTGAAGTAAAAGCACTTCTTTTTTTAAATTCAGGCCCTCTTAAGATTGCTGAACCCTAGAAGAGCAATATACTCATCTCTTTCTAAAAATCTTGCCCCAGGGCTTTGTTTTCAGTGCGAAATATAATAGGAATATGTGAAGTGCTGTTTCAAAGAAAATAAAATGCTGGCTTTGGCCTGCCAGCTGGGGAAATGGCTCGGAGAGTTTACAGTGAGAATTGAAATCTATGGAAAATCACTGCTGTTTTTCTTTGTTCAAACTGTTCTAACCACAGTTTGCCATGAGTGTGATCTTATAGCTTGTGCTTTGTTTCCGTGTCACTCAGACTTTATGTTCTGTTTTTATACCAAAAGCCCTCTCAAACATTTTGTTGTTTCACAAAATGCCTTACTGAAAAAAGTAGGAAACCTGTCGGTCACCTGAAGTCGTTTGTCAAAAGTTATCTGAACTATGGTACAATCAGACGGTGATTGGTGTAATGGGTAACCAGGGACTCTATTTTGAATTTGAGAAAACAGATTTGTGTTCCTCACTTGCTATGATCAACAAAAAATAAAATATATATGTTTTGCATATTTTTGTCATAGTCATCTATTTTATAATGGTAATTGAGTATAATAATTTGTGAAACTCACAGCAAAAATGTGCATAAGTATAGAAAAGTGTTTTATCTCTTTGTATTTCCTGGTGGCTTCCAGGCTGGTTTTCCAGCATGCCAGCCACCTGCTCCTTTTTTATATCTGCTCAGGTTCTTACTGGTGTCTTTATCAAGATCTGCAACTGTTCCCATATTCTTTGCCACTGATTGTTGAGATGTTTCTGTAGCTGTTGGAGTGGGACGTTGAGCACCTCCTCTACTGTAGGTGGTGAGGAGGTCTAGGGCCAATGGAATCACGCTAACAATCCCACCATAGAAATTCCTTGCTTCATCACAGCTCAGACGGTTGATCTCATTGTGTGGGTAGCTGTGAAGAAGAAAAAATTATTGAAAGGTCATGCGTTGTGACTGTTCTTCATGTTAAGATGACTCTTGAACTTCTTGTTACCATGTGATTTCAATCAATGAAAAGAAAAAGATTAGCATCCTTATCCTGGATCTAAACTTGAAACTTTAATTTAGATATCAATTTAATTATATTAAATTAAATGGTGTAATTTCTCTTTCACTTAACTGTGCCCTTAGCTGACTGATGTTGCTTTTAGGGTCGAGGATATCCCTGCAAGTATCCAGGCCCTCACAGGAATTGTTTTGGCTGGACAGTGAGGACTCGAGATATTTTAAAACACCTCCAAGATCAGAAATAATTTCCAAAAAGAGTGAAAAGATGCATCTGTCTGTGGAATTGGTGCAGTGGTGAGTCGTGTACCTTTGGACCTACAGAGGAACATGTCATTTACTGATAATGTCAAATTCACAATTTTTTTTTTTTTTGAATAATATTTTTATTCAGTAAGGATGCATTAAATTGTTTAAAAGTGAAAGTAAAGACTTACAAAAAATTCAAATAAATTCTGTTCTTTTGAACTTTCTATTCATCAGAGAATCCTTAACAAAATGCACCAGTTTCCACAAAATAATGATCAGCACAACTGTAGCCTCCAACATGAATAAAAAAAAAAAAAAAAATGTTTCTTGAGCACCAAATTAGAATTTTAGAATGAGTTCTGAAGTATCATGTGACACTAAAGACTGGAGTAATGACTGATAAATATTCAGCTTTACTATCATAGTAATGCATTATACATATAAAATATATTTAAGTTATTTTAAATTGGAATTGAATGCAGCCTTAGTGAGAACAACAGACTTCTTTCCAAAACATTAAAAAGTCTTACGGAGTCTACCGACCCAAAACTTTTGAACGGTAGTGTAATTATTGCTAATACTATTTGTAGTAATACTGTTTTATCATACACTGAAAAGTGTAATTACTTGGAAAATATGAATGCACTATAACCTGTGCGACGGTGGAGACAGGCTCAGTTTTGTCCCTGGCATGCTCCCTCGAGCGCTCAAGAGCTGTTATAAATGTAAATTGCTGTTGTTTGAAACGTTTATACTTCTCCTCAATGGAAAGTAACTGCTCTCTGACGTCAGCCATCTCAGTTGAAGTACTTGACCTGTTTAAAATGGATACAGTAATGTTAAAGTGCAGAAATAAGAAAAGTACAGTTAGAGAGAGAGAGCTTGAAAACCCACGTTTGCAGTACTGAGATGTTTGGATTTGAGAAGAAAGTAGTATTTTATTATGGAAAAAAATAGCGATTTTGATGGAAGGTAAACAGAAATGGTATTCATCATAAATAATAAATAACATGTTTACATGAACTAGAACTTACCTGTATAAGTAGTACGTATTGTAGAGGCATGTCAAACATCTGTACGTTTCTGTTGCATTGAATTTGCGCTGCTTAGCAACAAGAGTAGGATACTCGTGCGCCCTCTGGTGGTGGTGGTGGTGATGGTGATTGGCTGACCAAGTTACCAATGGCAACAAACAAACGCGTGCGCACAGCAAACTATCAACAGCAACTACATTTCAAGGTAACATAAAATATATTTCTTAATTTTGACTCTCCATCAAAACAGTAAACTGCATCTTGTTGTTTTTAATCAAGTACCTACTCAGTTTCCGTAACATTTCTTAAAGCAAAAAGCAAGTCTGCATTAGAAAACCAATCTAAATTCAGTCATTTGTCTGACTTTGAAAGGTCAATCCGAAAACCTGCAGTTTGTTTACGTCATAAGTTTGAGCCTTTTCCCGCCTTTTGTACAGTTTTAACCTCATAAAAGACTATTTTATGTCTTTTGTTGATTTAATAGTGAACCAAGGCACATTTTATTTTACAGTTCTTTACAGATTTTCAAGCTTTTGGTGACTTTCTGTGTCGTGTGGTGTACTGCAGTGATGGATGCAACTGTCAGGACCCTCAGAATCCCTCCTGAGATGGCCATTTACGCAGAGAAACATGACATATTTCATCTGGTCCAGGTATAGGTATTTTACTAGACAATGTTTAACAAGTTTATGATCATCTTTAAGGCAATCTCACTCAAATAAATGACATTTGCAGACACTAGTGAGAAATTTGATGGTGGACAAACCAGAGGACCCCATTCAATATCTGATTAACTTCCTAAAAAGGGACAGTGTTGATGGTAAGATTTTTGTAATTGTACTCGTGATAAATCCTTAACATTTTTTTATTTGTTTTTAAAAAATATTTTTAAAAAGTAACGTATTCTTACAAAAATACAATACACTTCCCATACCACAAGATGGCGCAGTCGTATATAATATCATACAAGAAGTTGGAGGAGCAGCAGATATCCAACCAGTTTAGCATTAAGATAAAAAAAGACATTTATCATAATTATAGAATGACACTGACAGCTTTTTTTATTACATTGTTAGACTTAATTAACTATCAATGTCATCTTGCATCAACAATGTATTGAGGACAGTTCACTGATTTTAACAAATAAATCTGTTTCAGTGCCAAGAATCATATTGTTGGGTCCTCCAGCGTCCGGGAAAAGAACCATAGTAAGAGTCATTTTAAGTACAGAATGATTGATTAATATTTTTCTTGTTTATGTCTTTTAAGGTGATATCCAGCAAGTGTTGTTCTCCTGTAAATAACTTGGTCTGTAATTTTGTGCTTTCTTCAGCCATGAAATGTATTTATAAATAGGCCTGTCATGTCAGAGTTTCATCGGAGTTAATTTAAACAAGATATTCATCATAGTTACGCCATCAGGCCTCAGAGATCCCAGTACTGATTTAGTCATCTCTACAGCATTACCTGTTCTGTAGCACATCATGCGCCTCTGAGTATTTTCATTTTTGTCAGCGTTTCTACATTTTATATGCTGCTTCAGTTTGTTCTCTTTTGTCTTGCCGCAGGCTAAGAAGTTGTGTGAGCACACACAGGCTATTCACGTAACTCTTAGTGATATCTTAAATGATGACAGTGACCTGACCAGAGCTGCACAGCAGTATCAAGACAAAAAACAGGTGGGTTCTCACTTTCTCTGTGCTTTCTCTTGAAAACACATATACTTCTATAAGGTTTCCCATAAAATTTTATGACAATTTTTTAAAATTTTAACTCTAGAACAGGGAGTCTGCATGTATTTGTGTGTATTACTACATAATTGCAAGGTATCTTCAAGGAAAAGTAGTCTGGAATGCCTTGATCATGAAATTCATTTTAGATGTAGCAAGTAGGAAAGGTAATGTTGTCAGCATTTGCTACACTCTCTGGATGCCGGTAATTGCTGTCTCTGTGGTATTGTAAAGACATAGAAGTGATTTTGTCTGAAGTCTGATCATGCAAATGCAATGCAGGCTAGTTAGTTGATAAATCAGGAGAGTTGAATAGAATTAGAAGAAAAGAGAGAGATGTGCTTAGGAAAAGTGCCTCCCAATGGTTTAATTATTCTAATTATCCTCTCACTTAAACTCGCCATGGCC
The DNA here is from genome assembly GCA_037950675.1 of Hypophthalmichthys molitrix. Classification (NCBI taxonomy): domain Eukaryota; kingdom Metazoa; phylum Chordata; class Actinopteri; order Cypriniformes; family Xenocyprididae; genus Hypophthalmichthys; species Hypophthalmichthys molitrix. The sequence continues at coordinate 15,032,801 of CM075496.1, read as the reverse complement.
TTGAGTTTAAAATAGAACGATCCAAAAGATTCCAATTATTATCATTTTCATAAAATTCACAAAGGAGAGTAAGATGAAAGCAGCAGAGGATGTCATAAATAATTAGAGATTCAACAGCATATTTGAATGTATTTGTTTAATTATAATTGGATTGTTTTGGTGGACAGTCAGTTAGTAGAGAACAGATATATCTCAGGTAGGTAACACAAATGACAGGAGTCAGTTCTAAATTTATTATATTATATTATATTATATTAGAGTTGATTTAAGTTCACTATTAGTAATATTTGTATTCATTAAATTTGATTAAAAGGTTTATTCTCTGTGATTAATTGTTGTTTATGTTGGTCTGATCAACATACAAATGACAGGAGTCAGTTGTTATTTATTATTATTTGATGATCTGACTGGACAGCCATCAGTGCAAGTCTGTTTTAATTTCAAATATTATATTATATTATATTAATATATAGGATTGTTATTAATATAGTATATTGATAGTAATATTTATTTATTTATTTATTTATTTAATTTATATATTTATTTTTGTTTTTTTTAAATAATTGAATTTGATTAAAACATTTACTCACTGTGATTTATTGTTGTTAATGTTGGTCTGATAGAAGATCCCCAAAGACCTCTGGAGTCAGCTGATTCAGCAACGCCTATCAAAACCCGACTGTGTGCGACGGGTAAGGACTTTTTTAAAATATATATTTATTTATATTTATTTATTTTGTAATTAATTTAGAAAAATGAACACTGTGTGTTTTACTCAACCTATCTAAAATGTGAAAAATGAAACAATCCAGTGAGAGAAACATATTTTCATCCTGAACTTGCACGTAACCTCCACGTTTTGAACTGCGTGTAATGTCTACAAGCGTGATGCCCAAATAATTTGTCATATTTTTTTTTTTATCTACCATCAACCTTCTATGATAAATAATTAGACGTGTGTTTCTCTGCGTCCCTTGAGGACTGCTGGGATGGGTCTCGGGGAACGCAAGACTGCTGGTGAGAGTTCTCGGAGCAAACCTTTCATCACCAGCAGGCCCCTCACCGGCTGCCAGTTACATGTGATCTCAGCACTAATGCCACTTAAGAACCTCACCGCTGAGGTGTCCGTTCACGTTTACTCTCAGATCTCGCACCTTTTGATTCCTCCTTTCATCTTTCAGTCAAATCACACAATCAATCACGGACTCCCTGATCGCATCTTTTTCTGAAGTGTCAGTTTCTTCTGTGCAGCCGCACGGAGGAATATGTAAATCATCCAACTCCAAACAGCATCTCCTTTTATTCCTCACTAAACTCCGCAAATGGCTTTACTCAGCCAAGAATCTCATCGCGAAACTTTTTCCGTTTGGCATCCTTTAACTTTCACCTTTTAATCTCAGTAGTTTGTGATTAGCGACTGCTTTGAATCTAGTAATGGATGTTTATCCCTTCAGGCAAACTGTCTGATAGTATTTATCAGGTTATTTAATTATTTTCCATCCCGACTGATCTGCATATGAGCAGAGGATTGAGGTAGAGTTTTTCCTCTGTAGATTTAGACACCTGACAAAGCATCTCTGGCTCACCATGAGGAGCCTTCATCTCATGGTCTTTTGCTTCGCACACACTTAAATGGGCCAAAGAATGGAATGATTGACATGTCACATCACCACTGGAGCCTAGACAGCTAAGCTTAATTGCTCTGCCACTGATGCCTGCGCGTGTGTGTGCTTGTCTACCTGTTTTTCCAAATTAAGCAACAATGAATGTTAATCATGCCTAATCTAGGTCATCTAGTTCATCTCCGCCTGTCACTGCTTCTCAAGCTGTCTTAATTCGTTCTCCCTCGCTCTCTCGTTCTCTCATGAGGCTGCTGTTTGTAAAACTTTAGACTTGTACTCTTGTGGAAAATGAAGAGAGGGAGCATAGGTAATGAATAGTGATTTAAAGTAAAATGTCAATTTAATGAGCGCTTTTCAGTCCTGGAAAAAAAGATGGACCCTAAAGTAAATGAGAAAAAAGAAGGAAGGAAAGAAAGAAAGAAAGATCATGGGGCACATGTCACAGTCATCCGGATCCCTAATGAGGCTTCCAAATAAAGTTATGCTGTTTGAATTTGCATAGTGTCTGTAATTCTATTTTGAGGGAGAAAGGAGGAATCTTAAAGAAAGTTTGAAAATGAAATAATGAAACTTTTTGAGAGCACACAATGTAAATAATGCTTTACGGAGTTGTTTTACCTGACATTTTATTTTAAAATATAATAATATGTTTCAGTTGAACAGCAATAAAAAAAAAACAATTGTACAATATCATTCAAAATTTGAGATGGATTTTAAAAGTTTTCTTAAAAATACTTTGAAAGAAGTCTCTTATGCTTAGCAAGCCTGCATTTATTTGATCAAAATACAGTAAAAAGTAATATTGTGAAATATCATTACAATTAAAATAACTTTTCTATTTTAAAATATTTAAAAATGTAACTGAATAAAAGTTGAACAGCATTTGTTTGCAATAGAAATCATTTGTAACATTATAAATGGCTTTACTGTCACTTTTGTTCAATTTACTACATCCTTGCTGAATAAAAATATTCTCTCTAAACTGTAGTGTACATTCAATTAATGTGCACATAGTTTTTTAATTGCTTTTCTATGTAAACATGCTCAACTGATGTGACGTGACCTGTCTCACTGTTTTTTCAGTGTTTTGCATTATGAGTGCTGTGTTTAAGATGACTAGAGCAACATTAAAACGAATCAGTGGTTAACATAAATGGACAACTAATTGAGATCTAATTGTTAAAGTCAAGTGGAGTGTTTTGCAGCCGCTACTGCTGCCATATTGTCGGTCTATTGTGTGGGGGAGCTGTGTGTTGGGGTCTGTGAGTGACATGTCAGGGCGCCGCTTCTGCTCCCCTGCCTTGCCTGCTGTTGGGCTGGCTGGTGACATCTGCTCTACGCATGTCCCTCCTGTGATAGCTGGCCTCACTGCAGATGTTCCAGTCCTAGGGTCTCTGTCTGAGCCCACTGCTACTGCACCACGGCCGCTTTTGATGTGGGGATGAAACGGAATGGAGCAAGTCGCAGTGGGGCTGTGTTCGGATGTATGTGTGTGGGAGTTAATGCGTGCATGGAGCATATGTGTGTACGGTAGTTTGGACTCTACCTAGGTTTCTTTGTCAAACCTCTGAATATCTACAGATGCATATTAGTATATAATCTGTTCTTTACTTGATTTTTATGTATTCTGTAATAAATATTACTTCATCATGCTCCTCCAGAAATGCTGCAACAAACTAAACAGACACTCAATATCCACCCTGTATTTCCCCTATATTCATGCCAGTTCGATTTTGTAGGCTAGAGGCCTTTCATGCAATCTGTGCGTCAGGCCCTTCTCATGGGCTTCCCAGCCACAGAGGCAATCAAATGCTTAATGGGAAAGTAAGTGGGAGGAAACTTGCGCGCTGAGATCAGGTGAAGCAAAGGATAGGTTTGCCGTTAAAGATCAAAGCCTAAAAAAACAAAGGCTGATATCAAACAGACACTCGAAACTCTGCAGCAAAAACCCACAGCTCCTCTGATAATACTTAGATCTATAAATGTTTGTTGCATATGTTTATTTATTTTAAGATTATTCACTGCAGTAATAAGTTGGCCCCTAACAAGCACTTGTGGGAGATGGTTTCTTTGACTGTTCTTTATTTTACCGCACCATTGCACAGCAAGCCTTGGGATTTAGGAGACTATTAGAGAGGAGGATTTTTTCATGGATTTGCAGCTAATGAATGATATGCATGCGTTTCTTTCTTCTTATGTTATTTTTATTGCTAAGTGAGAAGTGCGGAGAGGAGCTGGAGAATTAGGCACATTTTCAAGGTTTTTATGGATTTAACCCTCCATTTGCCTCCCTGCATGAGACCCCATATGGGCCAGTTTTACTCCTTATTCATACAACAATTTATACATTCATTACTTACACTGGTACAGGGCAGCAAGTTATATGAATTATTTATATAAAATTATTCATTCAAAGCCTATTACTGTTTTTTAAAGTATTTTTTTCAAGGAGGATATTGTTTTGCTTATATGAAAACAATTTTAAACAACAATTTAAGCACAGTAGTTGACCATGGGGAAAAGCAAGTGCATTTATAGAAATGTAAACAGGAGAATTGTCTGGTTTCAGCTGTGTTAATAGCAAAATGTGTCAGCATTGTGTGTGTCACTAGCAAAGTTGGACTCTATATGTCACCAGAGAGTTGTATTATTGTTAAAGCAAATTGTTTGTTCCTTCTCAAGTGTGTATAACATGCATTGTATTTCCAGGGCTGGCTTTTGGAAGCCATTCCCATGATGCAAGAAGAGGCGCTATGTCTACAAGAAGCAGGCATCACCCCAGATCATGTTGGTTAGTGGCATGTTGTCCAAACACTTTGTTGTTCCCAACTGAAAAACAAGAGGTTTGAATCAGGACTCGATAATGAGACCGACCAAATATCTCTCTGGGACTCACTATCACTCCCCCAGAGGATGTGTCAAACTCTAGAGCTTTCTTTTAACTCTTTCCTCGCAGTGATGCTGGAAGCTCCTGATGTCGTCCTGATTGAAAGGAGCTCGGGCAAGAGGATAGACCCTGTCACAGGAGGTAATGTCTGTATGATCATTACACATTTCTTAGTTCAGAGAGTGGGACTGTGAGACAGGCAGCTAACATGCACAATTGTTAGAATGCATTTCATTATCTGTGGACCTTGACAGCGCTCAACTTGTTTGCCGAATCCAAATCGGGCCTGTGTGTCCTCAGGGTTTTCGAAAAGCCCAGCTGTAATGAACAAAAGCCAGAGCTCCCTGCAGATTTATGATGGTGCGGATGCACCATTTCCACATAATTGCCATTTCCCCATAATTGCCATTTCCCCTTTTGTTTATTTATGATCTCTGTTTATGAATCTTTTTCAGGACATTCACTGTCAAAATAAATGCCATGAAAAAGTTTTTTTTATATATGTTTTACACTCAGTACTTCCACCTCAGCACATATTGTATAATATGCCCACATGTATCCTTTCCATGTTTCAGATGTATATCATGTCACCTTCATGTGGCCTGAAAATGAAGAGGTTGCACAGCGTTTAGAAACACCCAGCACAATGATGCCAGCTGATCTTATAGCCAAAAAGCTGCAGAAATACCATACAGAAGCTCATGCTCTGAAGCGCACCTACCACAGCTGCCTGAAGACCATCAATGCTGACCAGCCCCATGTAGACGTTTTCTCACAAGGTAAACTTCACCA